>VWZI01014510.1:69968-103945 GCA_013396835.1 Psilopogon haemacephalus
TGAAATCCCCAAGAGGCGTAACCTACCACCCTCTACCACCTTTCCCCCCTTCCCCAATCTTATCTCACCACCTGTTGATGCTGCAGATAAGCTGAGATAGATCAGCCAGGGGGGTTAGCAGTAGGAAGGAAGTTAGTAGAACTATTAAGATTCAGCTAGGAAAGGCAGACACAAAGGAACCATGCAAGGAGCAGCCACAGCCCAGAGCAGTCTGAAACCATCTGACTATCTATGTTTGGGTTACACTTTTTAAAAACATTTTTTTTTCTTCCTCAGTAAAGCTCTGGGTGAAGTGACATACTATCTTCTCCTCTCTCAGCCAATAGTCTAATTTCTCACTCAAATTCTCCAATTTGTTCAGCCCAGCACACCATCATAGTGAAGTTTGGGACAGTAAAAACTTTGTGATCAACTGGAGCTCTGTATCAGAAAATCGGAGCCGATGTAGGAGAGCAAATGCAGTTGTCTGTGCCTGTAAGGCTTAAGACAAAAGCTACAGCATGTGGCTGTCAAGGATTTAGTGTTTGTTGTTGTGCCAGGAGCAGTATCCACGCTCACAGAGAGTTCCTGTCAGTGTGAGTTAGTACTGGGGTCAGCAGGCTGCCTGCCATACCTGAAACAACACAAAGGCTGTGGGATTATTTATTGCTTGTCTCTTTTTTTTTTTTTCCTCCATGAAATGTATAATGGTAGAGGCTGCTGAAAAAGGTGACGATGGATTGATGAAAAGCTCAACATGACCCAACAGTCTGCCCATGTGGCCCAGACAGCCAACCGTGTGCTGGGCTGCAGCAAGAGCAATGTGACCAGCAGGGCAAGGGAGGGGATTCTGCCCCTTTGCTCTGCTCTCCTCACACCCCACCTGGAGTCCTGTGTGCAGTTCTGAAGCCCCCAACACAGGAGGGACATGGAACTGTTGGAGCGAGCCCAAAGGAGGTCACCAAGATGCTGAGAGGGCTGCAGCAGCTCTGCTATGAGGACAGGCTGAGGGAGTTGGGGCTCTGCAGCCTGGAGAAGAGAAGGCTTCCAGGAGACCTTATAGTAGCCTTCCAATATCTGAAGGGAGCCTACAGCAAGATTGGGGAGGGACTATTCACAAGGTCTTGTAACGACAGGATGATGAGGAATGGGTTTAAACTGGCAGAGGGGAGATTTAAACAGGATGTTAGGAGGAAGTTCTTCACAGTGAGAGTGGTGAGACAGTGGCACAGGTTGCCCAGGGAGGTTGTGTCTGCTCCCTGCCTGGAGGTGTTGAAGGCCAGGCTGGATGAGGTCTTGAGCGAATTGTTCTAGTGGGAGGTGTGCTTGCCTATGGCAGGGGGCTGGAACTGGATGATCTTTGAGGTCTCTTCCAACCTAAACCATTCTATGATTGAAGAAATAAGAAAACTATGTGTATTGGTGTACGAACAGAGGAATTACTGACTTTTATGGGGATGTGTGTGTGCCAATCCTTTGCTGTGTAGTGCATAAATGTTGTGGTTCTGATCACTAAAGTTCAAGTCAAGCAGAGTATTTATGATATACCAGTCAACTTCCACTTTAAGTCAAGTTACATGTAGCTGGAAACAGTTTTTATTTACTACTCATATGGGTCTATTATGCTGTTAGTTCATAATTGCAAAGCCATGCAATCTATGAACAGCCTCTCTTAAAACAGGGTATTCACATAAATTAATCCTTTTCTTTTTGGCCCAGTTTCCCTGGCAAGCATACTGGCTAAAAAAGTTGTGTATCTCAGGTGTTGGGAAGCAATGGTTACTTATTTAAACCTGTTGGTCTGGAGACAGTTCAGTTTGGTGGGCATCCTGTGAAGGTACCTGACAGACACAGGATGTGTTACCTTTTCCCAGGTGTTGTAGGGAGTGAGAAAAAAAGGTTACCTCAAATAGAGCATGAACCAGAAGTCTTTGTTCTCTCTCGTCCAGGTTCTCTTCAGGTGCTCTTCCAAGTGCCTTTCCTGGGGGCTTTAGTGTTAGTTGTGTTGTGCACCTCAATACAGAGCTTGCCAGAGTGGCTGAGAGCTGTGTTCAGCCCTTGGTAAAAAAACAAAGGAAAAATTGTTGTGAACACATCCAGGCCTCCAACCTGCACTGCCTGGCTGTAAAGCGATACATTATGATCTAGTTCCCACTCTGCTGTTTGAAACCTTGAGATTTCTCATTATTGTTGCAGTTGGATGACAGTAACCTGTGTTACTTCAGAAGAGGGATTTGTGCATCACTTTGTGCAGATAACATTCACAGGGAGCACCCACTTTGCCTTGAGATACCACTGGTATTGTACATTGTCATCAGGTTAGTGAATTATGATTTGTTAGCAGAAATAGATACTTTTGTTGTCTGTTTTCTGTGCTTTCACAACCAATATTTTCCTTAGATAGCTCAAACTTGCAAATCTGAGCAAGATTGAGGAAAACAGTATGGAAGTATATTGGCCAGAAACTGGAAACTTGACTGCAACAGCAAGTTTCTGCTTTGTAGGTGAGGCAGTTGCATCTCTAGTCAGATCACTGAGAGGATGCATGCATTTTTAATGGTGAATCAGTGTGCTAAGAACTGTGTGAAATGGTGTTGGGTTTGGGTCCAGATCAAATTGATTTAGAATAGAATAGAATAAAATAGAATAGAATCAGCCACTTTGCCTTGTGATACCACTGGTATTGTACATTGTCCATCAGGTTAGTGAATTATAATTTGTTAGCAGAAATAGATACTTTTGTTGTCTGTTTTCTGTGCTTTCACAACCAATATTTTCCTTAGATAGCTGCTTGCTGTTTACAATTCTAACTAGAGAACAGCTGCCCAGTAATGATCTCATTAAATTTAGCCACAGGTGCATTTAAGTTCCTTTCTTCTACACACCCTGTTACAACTCAAACTTGCAAATCTGAGCAAGGTTGAGGAAAACAGTGTGGAAGTATATTGGCCAGAAACTGGAAACTTGACTGCAGCAGCAAGTTTCTGCTTTGTAGGTGAGGCAGTTGCATCTCTAGTCAGATCACTGAGAGGATGCATGCATTTTTAATGGTGAATCAGTGTGCTAAGAACTGTGTGAAATGATGCTGGGTTTGGGTCCAGATCAAATTGATTTAGAATAGAATAGAATAGAATAGAATAGAATAGAATAGAATAGAATAGAATAGAATAGAATAGAATAGAATAGAATAGAATAGAATAGAATAGAATAGAATAGAATAGAATAGAATAGAATAGAATAGAATCAGCCAGGTTGGAAGAGAGCTCCAAGATCATCCAGTCCAACCTTTCACCCAGCCCTATCCAATCAACTAGACCATGGCACTAGGTGCTCCATCCAGTCCTTTCTTGAACACCTCCAGGCGTTATGACTCCACCACCTCCCTGGGCAGCCCATTCCAATCCCAGTCACTCTCTCTGGCAAGAACTTCCTCCTGATATCCAGCCTATACCTCCCCCCGGCACAACTTGAGACTGTGTCCCCTTGTTCTGTTGCTGGTTGCCTGGGAGACCTCAACCCCACCTGGATACAGCCTCCTTTCAGGTAGTTGTAGACAGCACTGAGGTCAGCCCTGAGCCTCCTCTTCTTCAGGCTGCACATCCCCAGCTCCCTTAGCCTCTCCTCACAGGGCTGTGCTCCAGGCCCCTCACCAGCTTCGTTGCCCTTCTCTGGACACCTTCCAGTACCTCAACATCTCTCTTGCATTGGGTGGCCCGGAACTGGGCACAGGACTCAAGATGTGGCCTGACCAGTGCCAAGTAGAACTCAGGAATGTTATAAACTTTCATTTTTAATTTTTTCTGTCCTTGCATTCTTTATAAATCATCTCTATTCAGTGACCCCCTAACACAACAAATTCATGTTCATAGAATCATAGAATGGTTTAGGTTGGAAGAGACCTCAAAGATCATCCAGTTCCAACCCCCTGCCATAGGCAGGGACACCACCCACTAGATCAGGTCGCTCAAGACCTCATCCAGCCTGGTCTTGAACACATCCAGGGAGGGGTTTGAAGATTTCCTAACAATGGGAGGGAAATATTTCTGAACTTTGAAGGTCATTCTCTCCATTAGGAGAGTGATAGCCATCTTGGAACCTTGAGGTTCCCTCCCCCCTCCCATCTGAGAAACTGAATCTCAAGCAGATTAATTTCTTCCACATACAAGAGCAGGGTCTCTTCTCTAGTTCTTCCCAGATGAGCTTCATATAACCAAGCTTAGTGTTCTCTGCTTCGCACGGAGTTCAGTAATCTAACCTATGATTTACAGTGCTGCAGCTGTGTGCAGTGTGTCTGCTCATGGCAGGGCACTGCCATCTCATCTTCATTAAGGTGCTTTTTGGGAAAGTGTTCATCAGTTGCCTTACATTAGTGTGTCTTGCAGGCGAGCAAAAATGGCTTTGTCAAAGGAGTCACAAGCAGTGAAAGAGAAGCCCTACAAGTCCTGACAGTGCTGACACCACAAGCATTAGTTTACTTGATACCTGCTCTAAAAAGGACAAAGAAGAAAAAAAAAAAAAAAGAGCAAATCCTTTCTGCTTGGTCAGTATTACACTTCTTTATTTTTTTTTATTTTTAACTGGCAAAATGAACAAATTCTGCTGTCCTGTGCTGGCAATCCTAAAATATTCAGAACTTTTTGTCATCACCAGGTCCAGCCTTTCCATCCAGATTCTTCTGTAGAGCCTTCCTGCTCTCAAACACATCAACTAGTCTTTGTACCTGCGTAAGTGAAAATAACCAAGGTGAGAAAGAGAAGTATTTATAATGGCTCTAATATGTAAGATGAAAGTGTATGGAAGTGTAGTTGATGTGTGTATATATGGAAGATTAGAGGCTAAACCAGAAAATAAATCTCATTAAAAACCAGAAAATGAAAAGTGTATTCCAGTGAAAGAAAATTTCATAACCCAGTACCAACTCTGGTTTTTTTTTTTTTTTTTTGCAGAGCAGCAGGATTGTAACTTGGCACTTGAACAATCAGCAGCTGGAGAAATGCCAGATCCTAAAAGTGACTCGGTGTCATTACACGAGGACGTTTTAAATGATACTTCAGAGTTGAGTGAAGTGAAAATTTCAGATGAGAAAGGATCTGAAAGAAGGAAAATGATTGTGGTTGAGAAGAGTGGCTATCACGACTCGGTGTACATCAGTGCAGCTCAGATTTTTCAAGGCATTCGTACTGAAAAACGTAGGGATAGAGCGTTGGTGCGGTACGGTGATGACTCAGTGTCTCCCATGGTGACTCCTCACGATGAGCACTCCCACCGTGCAGCTTATGAACTGGCTTTCAGTGCTCTGAAATGTAAGTCCAAAAGCTTTTCCAAAAATGGCAGAGAGAAATGATGCGGCAGGGGAAATATGGAAAAATCAAAGTGTTTAGTTTTAGGCTCTCCAGTTCAGGAGGGACAGGGATATACTAGAGTGTGTCCAACAGAAGGCTTTGAGGGTGATGAAAGGACTGGAACATCTGTCTTGGAAAGGCTGACAGGCCTGGGGCTTTTTGATTTGAGAAGAGAAGATTGAGAGATCTTACTAATTGTGGTGGTTTAGCAATTGCCTGCCCCCCCACTCATCAGTGTGGTGGTTTAGCAGTCGTCTGCCTCCCCACACTTTGAAATAACCCAGGCTAGGACTCAGACGGCTGGAAGTTAATAAATGAAGCTTTATATTTACAGCAATGCACAATATACAAGCAGATATTTACAATGTCTAACAGATATTTACAGATATATACAGTAAAAAGGTAATACAAAAACACCACAGCCCTCCCAGAGATCAAAATCCCTATGAGGGGTAACCAACCACCCTTACCACCTTCCCCAATCTTACCTCACCATCTGTTTCATGCAGCAAATAGGTGGAGGTAGATGGGCCAGGGGGATTAGGAGCAGGAAAGAAGTTAGTGAATTATTCAGAATCAGCTACAAAAGGTAGGGAAAAGGAGCCATGCAAGGAGCCAGCCACAGCCCAGAGGTCTGAAACCATCTAACTTATCTATATTTGGGTTACAACTATTAAAACAATATTTGTTTTTCTTTCTCAGTAAAGCTGTGAGGGGAGTAGCATTGTCAGTGCTTTCCTCTCAGCCTATAGTCTAATTTCTAATTCAAATCCTCCAAGTAGTTCAAACCATCACAATAATGTTTATAAATATCTGAAGGGTAGGTGTCAAGAAGAAGGGGCCAGGCTCATTTTCATGGTGTCCTGTGATAGGACATGGGGCAGTGCATACAAACTGGAACACAGGGAGTTCCACCTCAACATGAGGAAAAACTTTGTTGTAAGGGTGCTGGAGCACTGGAACAGGCTGTCCAGAGAGGTTGTGGAGTCTCCTTCTCTAGAGACTTTCATAACCCAGCTGGATGTGTTCCTCGGTGACCCTGCTTTGGCAGGGAGGGTTGGACTTGATGATCTTCAGAGGTCTTTTCCAATCTCTACCATTCTGTGATTCTAGGATCTGGAAATTTTTTTATTGAACCTCAGGTTACCACTCGAATCCCTCAAATGTTTAAATAAATGTTGTTGGCATTTTATGAAATCAAATATTAAACTCTACCCGTCTCATGCAGAGAAGTTTGTGATAGAATTTACCCTTAATTTTCATGTTGTTTAAACTTTCAGCTTTTTCTTTAGTGATTTATAGGTTTATATGTGGAATCTTGATAGATTTCATAGTGTGACTTGTCAATATTATCTTTTTTTTTCCAGGTCAAGATCTTCTGGAAGAAATATTGTTAGATAGTTGTGTTTACCCCTGCCTGTCATTAGTAAGTGAACATTTTTGTGAGGAAATAAATCTTAGGTTTTCTGAGCTGATGTAATTAGAACCTTTTTTTGCAACATTCTTCAGAACAATATCTGTTGATTGGAACTATCTGGTAGCCTGAGACTGAAATTTTCCTGTCCTTTATAGATAGTTGTCTAATGTGTCAGTCTCTGCAGCATTAGGTATGTTGCTTGGGAGATTCTTGTTGCATCTTATTGCTGAGAATCAAAAGCTTCAAAGAAAGAAAATAGGAGAGTGAACTATAATGCTTACTGCAGTGTGATAGTGTCCATCTGCTTTCCTTCCCAGCTGTGTCTTTGTGAGTAGGGAATAAAAATCACATTCCCTTCCTGTCTCCTGTGAACCCATCAGACACTGAACCCATGTTTCATTTCCTGGGCAAACTGCATGGTATTCATATATTGTACTGGAAGATGCACTGGTTCCAGCTGACTCTTATCAGTACAATATATGAATACCATGCCACCCAGAGGGACCCTGACAGACTTGAGAGATGGGCCTGTGCATAGCTGGTGAAGCTCAACAAGGTCAAGTGGCATCCCATCCCTCCAGTGTGTCATCTGCTTGGTGTCACTGGCAGACTTGCTGAGGGTGCCTCAATCCCACTGTCCGTGTTGCTGACCGTGGTGTTAAATAGCACTGGGAAGATGATTTTGCAGAAGTCAGGCAGGCTTTGTGTCCCTCTCTCTATCTAGTTGCTTTTGCATTGCAGCCAGATGAATTAACCAGCTTGCTTGTCGTGATGCTTTATGACCTCCAAGACCGCAAGTTCGAACCACGAAAGGTTGTCGATGAAGAGGAACCTGTAGCAGAAGTTCGGGAAGTAGAGCATTATCTACACAGGTACACGTGCTGAGGACTTCCTTTAGAATTGTAGAATCTTTTGGGTTGGAAAAGACCTTTAAGGTTATCAGCTTCAGCTGCTAACCCAGCATTGCCAAATCCATCACTAAGCACCACTTCTGTATGTCTTTTAAATACCTCCAGAGATGGTGACTCGGTTGACTCCCTGGGGAGCCTCTTCCAGTGCTTTTGGTGAAGATATATTTCCTAACATCCAATCCATGCCTCTTCTGCCACAACTTGAGGCCATTTCCTCCTGTCCTGTCACTTGTTACTGGGGAGAAGAGACCAACACCCACCTCACTCTTACCTCTTTTCAGGGAGTTGCAGGAGCCCTCAGACTCATTTCCTTCACACTAGACAACCCTGGTTCCCTCAGCTGCTCCTCACAGAACTTGTGCTCTTGAGCCTTTACCAGCTTTGTTGCCATTCTCTGGTCTTGTATTGGGTTTAATCCAGCTACCCTGAGCCCAAAAGCCCAATAAAAACTCGATCCGATTTGGAAGTTAAAAAAAAGTATAAAACTTTAACAGTAAATATGAGGGAAAAGAGTTTTTACAGAAGGTGGGAGAAAAAGGGGAAACAAAATGCAGGATATGGGGAATGAGGGGGAAAAAAAATACAGAAGCTGGAGAGAAGGGGAGAAAGTGGAACAAAATACAAATACAACCCGTGGAAGGCAATTGAGTCCCAAGGCTGAGGTCAATGGCTTTTGGTGCTGAAGGAAAGCAAGATGCAGGAATTCTGTGGTGAAAAGCAGTTTGTCCAAGTTCCAGATAAAAAATGGTGGTGGTGGTGTCCACATGGCCTGGCAGCAGAGAGCAGCAAGCAATTGCTCAAGCAGCCAGGACAAGGAAAAGAAAAAGTGTGAAGGAAACTGAGTCCTCCCTTTTATAGCACAAATCCTAGCAGGAAGTGGGAGTGGCTAACCATGACACCTGGGAAAAGGTCAGACCACCCCCATGGGAAGGGTCAGGGGGTTCCCAGGTTGGCTTAACCCTTTACATCTGGACTTGCTCGAGCCCCTCAATGTCCTTGAAGTGAGGGCCCCAAAACTGAATGCAGTACTCAAGGTGTGCCCTCACTGTTGCTGTGTATAGGGGTCAGTCATTTCCCTGGACCTGCATTCTTCATTCAAACCAGGATGCTGTTGGTCTTCTTGACACTACATCTATTGTAGAACTTTTTAAAGTATTTATTATTTTACATAATTAGATTTTACTTTTAAAAAGGAGAATATGTAAAATAAATATTTTAGGTAGTGTTCAAGTATTTATTTTTGTCAGTCTGTTTATGAACTCAGCAGACATTTATTGGACAGAGTTGAATTTGTTGCTGCTGAATTTGGAGTAGCCTAAAAATTCATGAGTATCATGAGTGCAAAATATTCCAGCACACAATGTACCCTGACATTTGAAGGAGCTCACCAGCAATTTTGATTTGAAGTACCACATACCAGGGTTATGCATAAAGCTTGTGGTAGGAAAAGACTGGTAGTATTTCCTCTGACATTACTATTAGCTGCCATCATACTTTTGTTTCTTTACACATATAGAGGTCAGCTTTCATTTAGCAATCATTCTGCACATACATCTATTAATAGAATCATAGGATGGCTTAGGTTGGAAGGGACTTTAGACATGATCTACTCCAGCCTCCCCACTGTAGCCAGGGATGCCCCTCAACTAGGCTTGGCTGCTCAAGGCCTCATCCAGCTTGACCTTGAACACCACCAGGGAAGAGGCATTCACAACCTCCCTGGGCAACTCACTCAAGAGTCTCACCACCCTTGTCCCGAAGAACTTCTTCCTAAGATCCAGTCTAAACCTACTGTGTCTCGGGTTCAAATCATTCCCTCTTTTCCTGTTGCTACACACTCTGATGAAAAGTCCCACTCCAGCCTTCCTGGAGGATCCCTTCTGGTGTTGGAAGGCAGCAATATGGTCACCCAGGCTGAACAACCCCAGCTCCCTCAGCCTATCCTCATAGCAGAGGTGTTCCAGCCCAAACATCTATTTATATTTACAAACATATCTGATGATTGCACTCCACAGAGAGCAGTTCCAAAACACTGGTGTCCTGGGTTGCATTAAGAGCAGTGTGGCCAGCAGGGCAAGGGAGGAGATTCTCCCCCTTTACTCTGCTCTCATCACACCCCACCTGGAGTCCTGTGTGCAGTTCTGGAGCCCCCATCACAAGAAAGACATGGAACTGTTGCAGAGAGTCCAGAGGAGGACCACGAAGATGATGGGCTGGAGCACCTCTGCTATGAGGACAAGCTGAGAGAGTTGGGGCTTTTCAGGCTTGAGAAGAGAAGGCTTTGAGGAGACCTTATAGTAGCCTTCCAATATCTGAAGGGGGACTACAGGAGGGCTATGGAGGGACTACTCACAAGGTCTTGTGATGACAGGACAAGGGATAATGGGTTTAAACTGGAAGAGGGGAGATTTAAATGGGATGTTAGGAGGATGTTCTTTGCAATGAGGGTGGTGAGACACTGGCACAGGTTGCCCAGGGTGGTTGTGGCTGCTCCCTCCCTGGAGGTGTTGAAGGCCAGGTTGGATGAGGCCTTGAGTGACCTGTTCTAGTGGGAGGTGTCCTTGCCTATGGCACAAGGGGGTTGGAACTGGATGAGCTTTGAGGTCTCTTCCAACCTAAACCATTCTATGATTCTATGATTTATCTGTTTGTTTTAAAAGCTTTCCTTGAAAATGGACATATTTGAGAGTCACCTACCATAATTCCAGCCCTTGGGGCATTCAAGTGAAACAGTCTCACCCACCTTGCAGGGTTGAGATTGTTTCTAGGGGGTAGAAAACATCCTGCAACACCATGCAATAGGAGGCCTCGTGTTTGGCTTTGTCTTCTGGGCAAGCCAACATTGTGACAGAAATGTTGCATGTTAATAGCCAGTGCCAACATCTGTAAAACTTACTCAACTCGTGCCTATACTTTGGTAGGTTCAAGACCAAATTGGCAGCTGCAGTAGCAAGATGCCGCATTAAGAATGATGCTCTTTCAATTGAGGACATCCTACCAGAAACCATCCAGAAACAGCAGCAAAGGGCTTCTACTTTACCTTTGTGTGTTTGGGTAAACACATTGAAAATCAGGTAAGGTCTTTAAAATGCTGACATTTTTACGTAGCAAGTGGTGTAGTTTACTGCACCCTTGGTTTAGAATTTCTAGGTTATATTAGTACCCAGTGCTGTAGCATTGCATGAGGTTGTTGTGACTCGAGCACAGGACTGGGCACTTGGCCTTTTTTCCTCTATTTTTCATCACACAGTTTAATCTGTTTATTTTCTAACTTTATTTCCTCATTTATTTGGTACAAGGCACACAGGCAACAGTAAAACTGATTCACCACTTTTGTTACAGTTGATGAATACCATTACTGCAATATATAAAACTCTGCTGGTTTGAGGGTAATTGGAGTATTTTAATAGGAGAAATTAGGTTATAGGCTTAGAAAGGAAAGCATTGGTGATGTCTCCTTCACTCATAGGTTTGCTGACTGATACAAAAGTGAGAGTCCAAACATAGATAAGGCAGAGCTGCTTGGGTCTGTGTTTGGGTAAACACATTCAAAATCAGGTAAGGTCTTTAAAATGCTGACATTTTTTACATAGCAAGTGGTGTAGTTTACTGCAGCCTTGGTTTAGAATTTCTAGCTCATATTAGTGCCAGAAAATTGGAGTTTTTTCTTACAGTAAATTTTGCTCAGATCAGTGACATTGGACTGGATGATCCTGGTGGTCCTTTCTAACCATAGTGATTCATTGTGGTTAGATGTTGTGCTCAGACCCCACCTGGAGTACTGTGTGCAGTTCTGGAGCCCCCAGCATAGGAAGGACAGGAACTGCTGGAGAGGGTCCAGAGGAGGGCCACAAAGATGATCAGAAGGCTGGAGCACCTCTGCTATGAGGACAGGCCTAAAGAGTTGGGACTTTTCAGCCTGGAGAAGAGAAGGCTTCGAGGAGACCTTATAGCAGCCTACCAGTATCTGAAGGGGGCCTACAGGAGGGCTGGGGAGGGACTGTTCAAAAGGTCTTGTAATGACAGGACAAGGGGGAATGGGTTCAAACTGGCAGAGGGGAGATTTGAACGGGATGTTAGGAAGAAATTCTTCACAGTGAGGGTGGTGAGACAGTGGCACAGATTTCCCAGGAAGGTTGTAGCTGCTCCCTCCCTGGATGTGTTCAAGGCCAGGCTGGATGAGGTCTTGAGCGACCTGATCTTGTGAGCGGTGTCCCTGCCTGTGGTGGGGGATTGGAACTGGATGATCTTTGAGGTCTCTTCCAGCCTAAACCATTCTCTGATTCTATGATTTGCTTTAGTCAAGGGATTCTCAGTGTGAAATTAATGATTGGACTTAATGATCTCAAAGGTCTTTTCCAATCTAAGAAATTCAGTGATTCTGTGACATTGTGTCATGGTTTGTTCATAGGTTTATGTGGTAGTTTGGAAGTTCCCCATCCCCACACACTTTGAAACCAGACAGATTAGACTCAGCTTTCTGGAAGTTAAGGAATGAAGCTTTATATTCACAGCTTTGCACAATATACAAGCAGATGTTTACAATATATTACAGATATTTAAAGATAACAGAGGAACACAATGTCCCTCCCTGAGATCAGAGTCCCCAAGAGGGGTTCCCAAACACCCTTTCTCCTTCCCCCCAACACCCAATCTTATTTAGTGTCTGCCTTATGTGTGAGGTAAACAGAGAAGATTGGCCAGGGGCTTAGAAGCAGGAATTGATTAGTTGCGATATACAGATCCAGCTAGAAGGCAGGGAAAAAGAGAGATCAACAGCCCAGAGCTCAAACCAGAGCAGCTCTGCCTTATCTATGTTTGGGTTTGTATCAGTCAGCAAACCTATGAGCAAGAGAGACATCACCAATTCTTTCCTTTCTAAGCCCATAACCTAATTTCTCCTATTAAAATATTCCAATTACCCTCAAACCAGCACAGTTTTATATATTGCAGTAATGGTATTCATCAACTCTAACAAAGTGGTGAAACAGTTTTACTGTTGCCTGTGTGCCTTGTACCAAATAAATGAGGAAATAAAGTTAGGGAAAAAAAACGGATTAAACTGTGTGATGAAAAATTGAGAAAAAAGGCCAAGTGCCCAGTCCTGTGCTTGAGTCACAACAACCTCATACAATGCTACATCACTGGGTCAGAGTAGCTGCAAAGCTGCCCAGCAGAGAGAGACCTGGGGATTGATCAGCAGCTGGCTGAACATGAGCTAGTGTATGCCCAAGTGGCCAACATTGAATCATAGAATGGTTTTGGTTGGAAGGGACCTCAAAGATCATCCTGTTCCAACCCCCTGCCATGGGCAGGGACACCTCCCACTAGAACAGGTCACTCAAGGCCTCATCCAACCTGGCCTTCAACACCTCTAGGCAGGGAGCAGCCACAACCACCCTGGGCAACCTGTTCCAGTGTCTCACCACCCTCACTGTGAAGAACTTCCTCCTAACATCCTGTTTAAATCTCTCCTCTTCCAGTTTAAACCCATTATGCCTTTCCCTGTCATCACAAGACCTTGTGAATAGTCCCTCCCCAGCCTTCCTGCAGGCCCCCTTCAGATACTGGAAGGCTACTCTAAGGTCTTCTGGAGGCCTTCTCTTCTCCAGGCTGCAGAGCCCCAGCCCTCTCAGCCTGTCCTCATAGCAGAGCACATCATTCTGACTGGCCTGGATGAGAAATAATGTGGCCAGTAGGACCAGGAAAGTGGTTGTCCCCCTGTACTCAGCACTGGTGAAACCACACTTAGAGTCCTGGATTCAGTTTTTGGGCCCTCACTGCAAGAGAGCATTGAGGTGTTAAAGCATGTCCAGCAATGCTGGAGAGGTGAGGTGAGGAGTGGCTTGAGGGAACTGGGGTTAATTAGCAGTGGAGATGTCTTCCAGTCCCTGAAAGGAGGTGGAGTGAGGTGGGTGTTGGTTTCTTTTCCCTAGTGAAAAGTGAGAGGACAAGAGGAAATTGCCTCAAGTTGCAACACGGGAGGTTTAGTTTCGATATTAGATGAAACATCTTGACTCTCAAAACACTGGTACAGGCTCCCCTGGGTGCCCCCATCCCTGGAAGAGTATAAAAACTGCAGAGATGTGGTGCTGGGGGACATGGTTTAACACCAGACTTGGTAGAATTAGATAATGGTTGGACTTGATGAACTTGGAGCTCTTTTCCAACCAAAATGATTCCATGGAAACCTGTTTAGCAGTGGGTGAATTACTGTAGGCACTCTGCTGGCAGTGTTAAGACAGATACAGTAGTTAAGACCAATATTTATTCTGTAAGGACAGTGTGAACCTGACATAAAAATACACTGTTAAAGATCCTTATGTTCAGTGGGCTACTTTGCATGTAACATTCATGTTCCCACTTCTGTACTGATGAACCAGGTTACCCTAGAATCATAGAGTCAGTCAGGGTTGGAAGGGATCACAAGGATCATCACATTCCAACCCCCCTGCCGTGCCTAGGGACATCCTATTCTAGATTAGGCTGGCCACAGCCTCATCCAGCCTGGCTGCACTCACCTCCAGGGATGTGGCCCCAACCATGCCCCTGGGCAACCCATGCCAGGCTCTCACCACTCTCATGCTCAACAACTTCCTCCTCACATCCAATCTGAATCTCCCCACCTCCAGCTTTGTTCCATTCTCCCTAGTCCTGTCACTACCTGATAGTCTAAAAAGTCCCTCCCCAGCTTTTTTTGTAGGCCCCCTTCAGATACTGGAAAGCCCTCTTATTTGTTAGAGGCAATCCATTTTAGTATGTTTCCAGTGGTTTTGCTTTCATACTCTTGTCTAGAACCAAGCTCAAATGTCCTGGGCTTTGGTGACAGGCTCTTCATGATGGAGTAGGTGTGAATTTGGAAGCTTCAAATAAGACTGAACTAAAGCTGCTGCGTTTGCTCCTGCTTATGGAACTGTCTGAAACTGCATTTCAGCAGAGAAGTCCTGGGTGTATGTAACTTTACATGTCACATTTGAATTGCAAACCTCAGCAATTATTCCTCCATCACACTTAGAGCAGGATTGTTTTTGTTATCAGCCATTAAATTCATTGGTGAGCTGGGTGAAATGGGAAGGGATTGAAAGAACTAAACTCATCCAGCACTAAGTTGGCTTCAGTGTCTGCTAAGGATGCTGACATTTCTGTTTTGGTGATTTGAGTCATTCTCTGGAAACACCTCTTTCTTAATTAATTTTAGCAGAGTTACTGTTTCATGGGAGAACTTATATACCTAAATTAGAGTGATTTCCCCTCCTACTTAAGGAGTGTTGAATTTAAAAAATCTATACACATGTGTACACACACACACACAAATGTAAAAGGCAACAATCCATATAATAAAATGCAAGCTACATGGCTTAAGTAACTTGCAGATTTTAGTTGTCAGTGTTGTCTATTAACAGCCTTCAAGATGCTTTCAGAGAGCTGAAGGAGGAGGGACTCACAAAAGTTGAATCTGTGGCAGACTTGGACCATTGCACTTACTGTGTGGACCAGCATTGCCCTGATGTGTTGTTTTTCCCTTCCTCTCTTAAAGAAAAACTGCTGAATTCAGATCTTTTTGCAGATTGCAAACTCTTGCTGCAGGTGAGTTGATGTCACCCTTGAACAGTAAGTTCTGCAGACTAAAATAATGCTTTAGTGCTGCAGTACATTAGAATGAGGTCGTGCATTGTGTGACTGTCCTATTAAATCACCCAGACAGCAACCAACTCTCAAAAGGGTTTGGACATATTTAATATCCAGTGGGTTAGAAACTGATTCACTTGATAAATCCAGCATGCAAGTGTTAATGCTTATAATTGATTGCTGCAATTAAATTAGTGCTACGGTTTGTTAATCTTAAGACTGTTGAAATAAACATGAAATGTGGTCAAAGAGGCAGTCTCACTTCTGAAGATGTGAGGGAAGTTTCTGTGTGACTCTGCATGCATTACCCCAGGCAGCAGGTAATGATACACTGATAACATTGACATCTCTTCCTCCTCCGCTGTGCATTGTGATGGAATGCTGCTGCTGCTGCTTTGTATCTTGTGTAGTGTGGTTCCTAAATCTCCATAAACCCCATTGGCTCTGCTCCCTCTCTTCCCATCATTAGCCTTCTCAGCCAAGACTGGTTGGAGGTTTCCATTGCAGAGCAGTGGTTTGAGGGTAACCCTGCAACAACACAAATCTACAAATGATCCAAAGTGTATGGTAGCACTTAGCAGAAAGGGCTTTTTTTTTTTTTTACTTTGTGCTCAGCTTTTCCTGAAATGTTAGCCTGCAGATTTATTACTCGACTACAGAGTAATTTAACATTTATTAATCAAAGTAATTCCAAGTGTCCCATTGGAGTGTGTCTGTTTTGAATAGCAGATGCACAGAAAAGAGCAGTACAGCCCAGCCCCTTAGGTCACCAGAGCCAATTCTGAGCACTACTACTTAAGAGTATTCCAAGTTAGAAAACAGAAACCTCACAAATTCCACCTGTGTGTAGTGGGGTAGGGTAGTACTCAAAACAAAGATGTTAAGGTCAACTTTAAGGTTTAGCTTTTAATATTTTTTTTTCTTCCTGAACATTTTTGCCAGATTTGAGTATTTGCCTGAATATTTGCCAGATTTGGTGCAAAACTTGGTACCTGTGGCCCCCTGTCTTCACTCTTTGCCATTTTAAAGCAGTTTGATGGAGATGGTGTTTGATGTGGACATCTCATTTCAGCATCTGTGATCATTTACTCCTGTAAATGTGCTTTCTGCATTCCAACCTGCCTCAGTGTTCAAATTTCAGCAAAATCCCAGGTTTGGATGCAGAAGGGATTAGTTTTTCCAATGATTACCTTCAAGAGCTGCGTGAATAATTCTGCATTTCACTGTCAAGCTGTCTCTTGAGGTCGAGTTTTGCATTTTCTGGGCTGTGTTTTCTTTTCTGGAACTGGTTGTCACTAGGAGTTCCTCCTGAAGGGATCATGCACACTTTTAACCTTTCCCCTACAGATACCATACATTCTTATGCATTACTTAGATTTATTTAAATTCACTGAGTTAAAAATTATTTTAATGTAGTGAGTTTAATGAAGAATTATTTAAATGCAGTGAGTTTAATTGGGAATTATTTAAATGTAGTGAGTTTAATTGAGGATTATTTAAATGCAGTGAGTTTATTTGAGAATTATTTAAATGTAGTGAGTGTAATTTTAAATGTAGTGAGTGTAATAAGATGCTTGGTTTTGTCCTTTGTTTAATTCCATCCTTGCTTTGTTTTTCTTCTCCCTTCTTTCTGGCTGGCCATGAAAACAATGAAATAGTTTGGAAAGGGAGGATGGCACTCAGAGGTTCCCTGAGTTGGTTGTTGTGTCATTATTTTTTAGGACAAGTCTCGCAGCCTTGCTGTGCACTCTGCACAGGCACAGCTGGGTACAGAAGGTGACATTATAGTGGCTCACGTTGGATCCCATCTCACCGTTGCCCATCTCTCAGCACTGACAGCTCAGAGCACATCCAGGATTTTTGTTTGTGGTGTGAAACCATCAGCAAAAGCAGATGAACTGAAGAACTTACTCAGTCAGATGGGATGTCAAAGTAGGTGACCAGCAGTGTGTACACACAAAGTGATGCAATGCAGACATTTGTGATATCTATCAGTGTGACGTATGTGTCTCTGGATTCAGAGGGTTTGGGGAGGGCAAGAACAGCAAATTTTGTCCCAGGGTGAACTGACCACTCTTCAACTTACAATCAGGATGTCCACTGGACCAGATTGCTCAATGTCTCATCCAACTTGGCCTTGAACAGGTTGGGTAAGGCTTTCAGCAATCTGACCTAGTGGAGAGTGTCCCTGCCTGTGGCAGAGGGGTTGGAACAACGGCACCAACACTGGTGATGGGGCTGGAGCACAGCTCTGTGAGGAGAGGCTGAGGGAGCTGGGGTTGTTCAGCCTGGAGAAGAGGAGGCTCAGGGCAGACCTTACTGCTGTCTGCAACTATCTGAAGGAAGGTTGTAGCCAGGTGGGGTTGGTCTCTTCTCCCAGGCACCCAGTCACATAACAAGAGGGCACAGTCTCAAGCTGTGCCAGGGCAGGTTTAGGCTGGATGTTAGGAAGAAGTTCTTTGTGAAAAGTGATTGCCCATTGGAATGGGCTGCCTGGAGAAGTGGTGGAGTCACCATCCCTGGAGGTGTTTAAGAGGAGGCTGGATGAGGCACTTAGTGCCATGGTTTAGTTAGGTGATAGGTTGGACTCAATGATCTTAGAGGTCTTTTCCAACCTAGTTAGGAAAACAAACAAAAATCAACAACAAAAAGCCCCACAAAACAAACTAACAAAAACCCAACTAGGTGATCTTTAAGGTCCCTTCCAGCTCAAACCATCCCGTGCATCTGTGAATCTGTGAGTTAATCAAAGGTTGCAGATCAACTATCACAGGTGCAGGCTCCTGAAACATCAGGACAAAGTTTTCTACATAAGCAGCTAGTGTGTAGTGGTGGTGTAGCTGGGAACTTTTGGCTCCGTTTGGCACCTTGGCTGTTGCTTTCAGTTTGATTTTCAGCTGCTTCTGAGAGTCTTGAGGCACTTCTCTGGTTCTTCCAGAGGACACAATCAGAACAGAGTCCAGCAGGACTCCAGAGCCCCATTAGCAGGCTTTTCAGTGGAAGGTGCCACAGTCCAGCTCATCAATCTGTTTGAAATTGGTGGAGCTGGGTCTAGCGGGCTCTAGCTCTGTGGAAGTGTATGTAGCTGTGCTGGTTTGATCTAATTGGAGAAATTTGAGTGAGAAATTAGACTACTGGCTGAGAGAGGAAAACACAGTATGTCACTTCACCAGAGTTTTACTGAGAAAGAAAAAAACCTGTTTTTAAGTGTTGTACCCAAAACATTAGATATCAGACGGTTTCTGACTGCTTTGGGCTGTGGCTGCTCCTCTTGCATAGTCTCCTTTGCCTTGGTAACTAATTCTTAGTATTTCTACTAACTACTTTCCTGCTACTAATCCCTCTGGCTGATCTACCTCAGTTTATCTTCAGCATCAACAGGTGGTGAGATAAGATTGGGGAAGGGGGGAAAGGTGGTAAGGCGTGGTTGGTTATTCCTTTTGGGGATTTTGGTCTCTGGGAGGGATGTGGTGTTTCTGTATTACCTTTTCATTGTATATATCTGTAAATATCTGTTATACCTTGTAAATATTTGCTTGTATGTTGTGCATTGCTGTAAATATAAAGCTTCATTTATCAACTTCCAGTGTCCTGAGTCCTAGCTGGGGTTTATTTCAAAAGGAGGGGGCGGGGGGCAGGTTATTGCTGAACCACTACAGTAGCCTCACATAATCTTTGCCCTTATTACATTAACATGAGGCAGGTTTGCTTGCATGTAGAACTCCTGAGTTTTCCCCTTTTATTCCTCAGATGTTGAGTTGCTGCATGAGGACTTCATTGAGATTGAACCAAGAGACCCAAGGCTCGAAAAGGCAAAAGTCATTTTGCTGCTACCACAGTGCTCTGGGCTGGGTGTTGGCAGTCCCATAGACTTTATTTTAAATGAACGTGGAGGTAACTTCTGACACAACAGGTAGCTCATGCTTTCTGGTAGAGATAGTGTTCAGGTATTGTGGTCTGGACACTGTAGCTGCTTCAGTAAGTGGTCTCATTTCATAACAAACACTTCCTTTTAGATTCTCAGCAGCTATAAAGCATGGAAATTAAATAGCTCGGATAATTTTGTATATGCAGTGTATGTGCAGGCTACTGAGGATAGACAAAAGAGAGTAAAATTACACAGGTGACTTTTTCCACAGAAGATGAACATATTTTCCTAGCTTAGGATTCCCAACAATAAAGTAAAATCTTTCTAGGTGGCACTGAAGGGTTCAGAATGTTTTGTAAAGATCATTTCAAATCGATGGTGTGAAGCTTGAGGGTTATTGAGGGGAGCAGAGTGAGCGTAGCCTTTCTTTTAAAGTGAAAAGCTGTGGGTAGAAATGTCAAGATGTCAGTGTGTACAATTTAGCCTTGTTTACCTTTCTTTATTGAGGAGGTCTGCAAGTCTGTTCACTGTAGAGTTTTCATTAAACAGAAACAAGAGGCCATGAAGATGATCAGAGGGCTGGAGCACCTCTGCTATGAGGACAGGCTGAGAGAGTTGGGGCTCTGCAGCCTGGAGAAGAGAAGGCTTCCAGGAGACCTTATAGTAACCTTTCAGTATCTGAAAGGGCACCTACAGGAAGGCTGGGGAAGGACTATTCACAAGGTCTTGTAATGACAGGACAAGGAGTAATGGGTTTAAACTGGCAGAGGGGAGATTTGAACAGGATGTTAGGAAGAAGTTTTTCGCAGCAGTGAGAGTGGTGAGACACTGGCACAGATTGTCCGGGGAGGTTGTGGCTGCTCCCTCCCTGGAGGTGTTGAAGGCCAGGTTGGATGAGGTCTTGAGTGACCTATTCTAGTGGGAGGTGTCCCTGCCTATGGCACAGGGGGGTTGGAACTGGATGATCTTTAAGGTCTCTTCCAACCTAAACCATTCTATCATTCTGTGAATTAGAGGTAAAGAGGGACAGAAGAATGAATTAGGCATTGCTTAGGGTTGTGATTGATAGAATCTCCCTTCCCACTGTGCTGCTGATAACCAGGTCTGTTACCAAAGCATCTTCTGCAAACAGCTGGATTTGAAGACAGTAATGGAAGCTGCATTAATAAATGTACAACTCTCTGCATCCAGATGCAGGATTGCTGAGAGACGTCTTCCGAGGATCAGTGTCTGAGGATAGGCTCCATGTCCTGGCTGAGGGGCAGCTCAAAGAGCTGAGGCATGCACTGCAGTGTAAGTGTGTCAGCAGCCACAGCACTACAGAGTGCTGAAACACAGCCCTGTGGGAAAGGATCTGGGGGTGCTGGTGAACTGCCAGCTGAACACGAGCCAGCAGTGTGCCCAGGAGGCCAAAGCAGCCAGCAGCATCCTGGCCTCGATCAGGAACTGTGATCTGCAGGAGTAGGGAAGCGATGGTGCCCCTGTACTCAGCCCTGATGAGGCCACAGCTGAGTACTAGGTTCAGTTCTGGATGCCAGAGTATATATTTGAGATCTTGGAGTGTGTCCAGAGAAGAGGAGGGAGGGTAGGGAGGGGTTTGGAGGGCATCATATGAGGAGTGGCTGATGGAACTGGGGTTGTTAAGTCTGGAGAAGGCGAAGGGGTGATCTTACTGCTCTCTACAGCTACCTGAAAGGAGGTTGGAATGAGGTGGGGTTTGGTCTCTTCTCCTTAGTTACGAGTGATAGGTGAGAGAAAATAGCCTCAAGTTAGGCTGGGGGAGGTTTACATTGGACATCAGGGAAACATTCTTTACTGAGAGTAGTCAAGCTGCCACAGGAGGTGGAGGAGTCCCCATCCCTGGAGGTGTTTGGGGGATGCAGAGATGTCAGGCTGAGAGATATGGTTTAGCACCAGACTTGGTACAGGTGGAGAATGGTTGACCTAGAGGGCCTTAAGGGTCTTTTCCAACCAAAAAACAATTCTATGAGTACTAATATGTGCCACGAGGACATAGTTTATTGGTAAAAAAATTACATCCAGACATAATTTGCAACTGGGATTTGGTCCTTCCTAAAGCAGGGTGCATATGAGGAATTTGAACAGTAGAAAAGTTGTCTTTGTTTTGCAGTTAGAGCAAAAGCTGTTGTGTACTGTACATGTTCAGTTTACCCAGAAGAAAATGAACAAGTGGTGAAGAAAGCACTGGAATCTGGAGTGGAAGGAAATAAAATACAGCCATACAGGTATGAAAAAGTTCAGAATAACTTTAAATCTTAGCAGAAATCTTAGAATCATAGAATCAGTCAGGGTGGGAAGGGACCACAAGGATCAGCTAGTTCCAACCCCCACCTCTGACATGGGCAGAGACACCCCACCCTACATCAGGCTGCCCACAGCCTCATCCAGCCTGGCTGCAAACACCTCCAGGGAGGTGGCCCCAAACACAACCCATTCCAGACTCTCACCACTCTTATGCTGAACAACTTCCTCCTCACGTTCAGTCTGAATCTCCCCACCTCCAGCTTTGCTCCATTCCACCTAGTCCTGTCACTCCCTGATAGCCTCAAAAGTCCCTCCCCAGCGTCTTTGTAGGCCCCTTCAGATACTGAAAGGCCACAAGAAGGTCACCTTGGAGCCTCCTCTTCCTTGACTGATCCTTGACTGATCCGTGCTTTGCATTAGAAAAGAACATAGCTGTTAATTATGTTCATATATCATGATTTGGTGGTTAATATACCTGATTATTGGAAAGAAATAAGTGGGAATTGTTAGAAAAGATAATTCTAAAAGGATGAATCCTCAAGGCTTTCTCAATTTGCAGTTTAAAAAAAAACCCAACTTAATTAGAATGCAAGACATCATTTGGGAATTACTCTTGATACATCCTTGTGCATTTCTTTTTTAGATCCTTAAATGCTGCTTTCTGGTAATTTATCTTTTTTTTTGCAGGCTTATTCCTCCTGTTTTTACTCCTTGCTCCAATTCAGAGGCTTCTACTGAAACCTATTTCAAAATAGAGCCATCGGATGTTTCCAGTGGCTGTTTTTTAGCTGTTCTAGCAAGAGAGGTAAGCAAAGTACCATTTAAAACCACTCAGCAAAAAAAGAATAGTGTCATTTTTCTACTAAAGAAGGTAGGGAATGGAACATTGTAACAAATGAATCCTGGATGGATTTGTTCTTAGGGACAAAGAACAGGCAAGCAGTTGAATTGTGCCACTCCTCGAGTTGTGTGCCAAGCACAACTTCCCAGCCTGTGCCTTTTCTTCTGGGGCTCTTCCTGATCAGAGTAGTCTCTTGGTCTAAGTCAGTGCTAGGAGCATCTCGAAGTGACACTGTTGCTGGGATAGCTTGGCATGAAACCCACAGCTTGACTGCAATTAAATGGTGTTCAGTAAAGTTATTTCTTCTGTGCGTGTGTCACCAAGGTTTTCCAGACAGTGTCACCTGCAGTACTTCATCGGAATTTGAATAAAATAGGGATGAATGTTTCCTTCCAAATCTTAAGGCATAAGCAAACCTGGCTTGAAAGGCAAGGGCCTTTTGCTGAGTAAATGGAAAAGTCTTGGCAGGATACCCAAGGAGAGGCCTTAAAGGGTTAGTTTGCATTTCTGAGCATCAACGTTTTCCTCTGGTGTCTGAGAAGAGTAGGACTTTTTTTTTTTTTCACTGAGAGGGAGCTAATTAGAACGTAATTGAAAATTAAAGGCATGAGATCTTACGTGGTTATTTGTAGCACTTCCTGTCATACTGCAGCTACAATGCTTGAAGGAAGCTTGGGGGTTAGAATTAAGAGTAAGAGAATGACACAGGAAGAGCCTTTCAAGTTCTCCCTCGCCTTGGTTTTCTGGTGGAGCAAAGTCTGAGGGATGCGGGATTGAAGGTGTTGAGCTTGCAGCTCTGTGGTGGCTTAGCTTCACTGTTGTTTCCTTCGAACTGTTCAGAAAGGCTCTTCTGAAAGCCTGTCTGTTCAAGACATTTTGGCTCGTGCTGCAGCAAAAGGACTGCTGGATGGTATTGTGGAAAAGCCAAAGAGAGACAAGAAACAGAAGGGAGCACAGCGCCGGCGGAACCTTCCCACTGCTGGGGCACAGCCAAAGGTCACCCAGCGTCATCGTCAAACCGTACCTAAAGTGAAGGCTGAGGTGTCTGTCTCTAAAGCAGTCAGTCAAGCAGAGGAGAGGAAAGTGCTGCAAATGGGACAGAGGAAAGTGCTGCAAGCGGAGGAG
Organism: Psilopogon haemacephalus; assembly: GCA_013396835.1. Classification (NCBI taxonomy): domain Eukaryota; kingdom Metazoa; phylum Chordata; class Aves; order Piciformes; family Megalaimidae; genus Psilopogon; species Psilopogon haemacephalus. Next base: position 93,346 of record VWZI01014510.1, read on the forward strand.
AGGAAAGTGCTGCAAGCAGAGGAGAGGAAAGTGCTGCAAGCAGAGGAGAGGAAAGTGCTGCAAGCAGAGGAGAGGAAAGTGCTGCAAGCAGAGGAGAGGAAAGTGCTGCAAGCAGAGGAGAGGAAAGTGCTGCAAGCAGGAGAGACGAAATTGATGCAAGCAGAAGAGAGGAAAGTGCTGCAAGCAGAAGAGAGGAAAGTGCTGCAGGCGGGAGAGAGGAAAGTGATGCAGGCAGAGGAGAGGAAAGTGCTGCAAGCAGGAGAGAGGAAGGTGCTGCAGGCAGAAGAGAGGAAGCTGCTGCAGGCAGAAGAGAGGAAGGTGCTGCAGGCAGAAGAGAGGAAGGTGCTGCAGGCAGAAGAGAGGAAGGTGCTGCAGGCAGAAGAGAGGAAGGTGCTGCAGGCAGAAGAGAGGAAGGTGATGCAAGCAGAAGAGAGGAAAGTGATACAAGCAGAAGAGAGGAAGGTGATGCAAGCAGAGGAGAGGAAAGTGATGCAAGCAGGAGAGAGGAAGGTGATGCAAGCAGAGAAGAGGAAAGTGATGCAAGCAGAGAGCAGTGCTCAGGTGAAGAGCCCCATCAAGCCCACTTCAGTCGCAGCTCCTTTATCAGCTGCAGCCAAGGCATGTGAGAGGCAGGCACCTGCCAGAAAGGCAGGCACAGAACGCAAGAGGCTGGTGTTGAAGCCTGTGGAAATTGTTTTGCCTCCAGTGGTACCACCACTGGCAGGAAACAAGCCCAGGATGTGGACTCATCAGTGCTTGCATTGCTGGGCTGGAGCAAAAGGGCCCAGTGGAAGAACACTTGCACCACCTCTGTCTATAGTGGGCAAACCAGCTGTGCCGAGCCATCGACCGTGGCAGTGAGACTCTTTGGTCTCTGCCCTACCTTTGTACACAGGTAAAAACTCCTCTAATTATAAATCTGTACACCTAGAGGACTCTAGACCTTATGCAGGGTGGGACCAGTCTTTTTTCAGTGGTGCCCAGTGACAAGACAAGGGGCATCAAACACAAACTTGAACATGAGGAGTTCCATCTAAACATGAGGAGGAACTTCGTTAACACAAGGGTGCTGGTTCACTGGAACAGGCTGCCCAGAGAGGTTGGGGAGTCTCCTCTGGAGGCTCTCAGAACCCTCATGGGTGTGTTCCTATATGGCTTGCCCTAGGTGATCCTGCTTTGGCAGGGGGGGGTTGGACTTGACGATGTCCAGAGGCCTCTTCCAACCCACTCTGTGATTCTGTGCTTCTGATGCAGGCTGATGTTGCTGTCAGGAAGAGATGGATCATAGAATCAGTCAGGGTTGGAAGGGACCACAAGGATCATCTACTTCCAACCCCACTGCCATGCCCAGGGACACCCTACCCTACATCAGGCTGCCCACAGCCTCATCCAGCCTGGCTGCAAACACCTCCAGGGATGTAGCTCCAACCACCTCCCTGGGCAACCTGTTCCAGGCTCTCACCACTCTCATGCTCAACAACTTCCTCCTCATGCCCAGTCTGAATCTCCCCACCTCCAGCTTTGCTTCATTCCCCCTAGTCCTCTCACTACCTGATAGCCTCAAAACTCCCTCCCCAGCCTTTTCTGTAGGCCCCCTTCAGATCCTGGAAGGCCACCTGGGAGCCTCCTCTTCTCCAGACTGAACAGCTCCAACTCTTTCACTCTGTCCTCATAGCAGAGGTGCTGCAGCCCTCTCAGCATCCTCATGGCCCTTCTCTGAACACACTCCAGCATGTCCACATCCCTCTTGTAATAAGGGCTCCAAAACTGGATGCAGTACTCCAGGTGGGGTCTCACCAGAGTGGAGTAGAGGGGGAGAATCACCTCCCTGGCCCTGCTGGCCACACTTCTCCTGATGCAGCCCAGGCTCTGGTTGGCTTTCTGGGCTGCAAGAGCATGATGGGCAATTAGCATGGATGCACCCATGGTAGATGGCAGTTTGTAAACTGAATGCAGCTCAGCTGTGGAAGGCTGACACTGCCGAGGGGGAGTTTGGTCACAACCCAACAGCTTCTTGTTATTCATTGCCAAGGGAGAACTTAAAGCACACATTCCTCCTTCTCCACCCCATGACCTGCACAGATCCGTAGGAATTCTCAGTTTCAATGTGGTTTTCACTAAGGTGAGACAGCACCACCTGTAGAAGGAAGGATGTTGATGACACTATGCCAGCAGTGTAGGCTCTTGGTCATCAGGTAGATATGGTTGCCTCATTGGATCAGTGACAATATTTCTGTAAGCATTTTAACCTGAGCCAACTGTCCTGCTTCAAGGCATCACCCACCTGCTGCACATCCCATGCTCCTTACTTGCTCCAACAGAGGGGTGTGCTCTGCCTTTGTTACTGAACAGTCATACAGCTGTATACATGCAATGGATAGAACTGGTGGGAAAAAAAAAGTCCCTATATAATTTTAAATCCATTTTAGAGGAGGGAGGAGAGGGACAGTGAAGAGATTTTGGAGGGTTCTCAATATAGTCGAGAAAGGCTTATAGTAAAAATACAATTGAGAAAGGCTTATAGTAAAAATACAGTTGAGGAAGGTTTAAAGAATACAGCTGAGGAGGACTTAAAGTAAGAATACAGTTGAGGAGGGCTTAAAGTAAGAATACAGTTGAGGAATGCCGAAGGTAAAAATACAGTTGAGAAGGGCTTAAAAATACAGTTGAGGAAAGCTTAAAGTAAAAATACAGTTGAGAAAGGCTTAAAGTTAAAATACAGTTGAGAAGGGCATAAAATAAAAATACAGTTGAGAGGGCTTAAAATAAAAATACAGTTGAGGAGGACTTAAAGTAAAAATACAGTTGAGGAGGGCTTTAAGAATACAGTTGAGGAGGGCTTAAAGTAAGAATACAGTTGAGGAAGGCTTAAAGTAAAAATACAGATGGGGAGGGCTTAAAGTAAGAATACAGTTGAGGAGGGCTTAAAAAATACAGTTAAAAGGGCTTAAAATAAAAATACAGTTGAGGAAGGCTTCAAGTAAAAATACAGTTGAGGAAGGCCTAAAGTAAGAATACAGTTGAGAAGGGCTTAAAGTAAAAACACAGTTGAGGAGGGCTTAAAGTAAGAATACAGTTGAGAAGGGCTTGAAGTATAAATAGTTGAGGAAGGCTTAAAGTAAAAATTCTGCAGTTAGGGAACTTTTTAAAAAAAAATCAAAACCTAATAATATACTGAATTACAATTAACTATTAAATATAATTCCAATTCCTTGTAGAACAGAGATGTGTCTGATGACAATGCCTGGGCTATGTACACACTGTGCCTCGTGCTGTCCCATAACTGGCCTTCATCTTACCTTCAGGAGTGTGCAGCTTTGGAGGCTGAAGCAGTGAGAATCTGGATGTCCTACCAAAATACCAGAGCTGGTGGTGAAGAAGTTGATTCTGCAGGTCAGCAGTTCACCTTGCAAGCAGGAACATCTCATGGTGGCCAACCTCTGGGACTGACTTCGGCTTGCTGGCATGTAGAGAAGCCTGCATGCTCAGCTGAACACTTTTGACAGTAAAGCTGTGTCTTGGTGACTCGTTTTCTGAAATCCCTTCAGGTGTTGGCTATTTTAAACCAGAACCTGTCGATTTCAGCTCTCCAGGGACAAAGAAAGTGTCCCTTCTCCTGCTCTTGTCTCTAAACCTGCAGTGTACTTTTCCCCTCCCCTCAAAGCACCGTTTGGAACAGAAGTGATTTCACGCTTTGATGGACCAGTAACAATTGAGACAAGCATTTTATGCAGCTAAATTTATTCTCAGAACAGGTTACATTTAAATGTGGAGAAGTGGTCAACGGCAGGGAAAATTGTCCTGCGGGTGTCAGTCAGGTGCTTCGGGTAGGACTGAACTCAGCTAACAAACAGCCGGGCCGGGAGGTTCCCTTCTTTCTCAGTGCTGTTCAGGGAACTCAGCCCTGCTTTGGCTGATTGTACAGCACTCGTGAACCTGCCCCAGCCAGGAGTGAGTGGCTTCATGGTGCTGCCGAAGGGCTGAGCCCCTGTTGACTGCTGAAATGAGGAAATTCTCTTTTCCACGGGTGATTGACTAATCAGTTTAGACCCCTAGTTAAATGATCTGTGAAATGCTTGATGGAATTAAAAGGGATGTAGAACTCCTAGGGAGGCAGAACTGGCATAAGCTATGAGATGCTCCACGGTTTCTGTCAGGAGGAGGGGGCCTCTTGTTCCCATAGGCACAGGTGACTGCACACAAAAGAGGTGACACATTTTTTTTTTTCTGAGGTTGGCTTTTTCTGCCTTTTCCATGCCATTTTTGCTCCTTCTGTTTAACCACCCTGTAAGGTGGCCCTTTTCTCTCTCCTCGCATCCCCCTCGGCTCCCTTTCACATGAAAGAGTAAAATGGCTTAAATCAAACCTCCAGCCAGCACTGCAGATTTTCAAAGAGGAAAGTTTTTTAAAATCTCTTAGTCCTTGACTGTGAATATAAAATCTCCTTGCTTCTGCAAGGGAGGGTACTGACGACGTGGCTGAGGTGTGATACTTACCTCTACCTACTTGCATTGAAAACATCAAACAAATTAAGAAATTAGCTTTGCTTTACATGTTTTTTTTTTTTTTTTTTGCTCCTTTGTTTTTTTTTCTTTTCTTTTTCTACAGACTTAAATAAACATGTGACTAAAAAAAATTACAAAGCCTGTCTTTTTTTTTTTTTTTTTTTCTTTTTTTTTAGGCAACCTATAAGTATACAGAGTGGAGAATGTTACAAGAGCACATCCAAGTAAAGACAAATACATCAACGTAATAATGGGAGGAGGTTTCAGTAAAAATAGAATAAATAAAATAAAAATATTTTAAGCTGTATTTAACAGGTTAAGTTAGAATATGGCATCAGACATACAAGGCATAGTGAACNACACAGACTCTTTTTTTTGGCCGTGGTAAGAAGAACTTCTGGAGATATTGTTCAAGGAAAGCTACTGCAGGACTAGGCTCTGTTTCTGCAAACAGCTGGTGTATGGCTCACCTCTTGGATAATAAAAGGAGTTCTACCGAAGCAGGAAGGCCACACAGAGTCAGACCATTAAGCACACTACTTAAACATTTGCAAAGTCAACAACCTTTTGTTGACAGAGACACAAAAAACTCTTAAAACAGACATTGGCAAAGCGACCTACAGCTTTGCAAATACTTCAGCTGTCCTCTCCTCAGCCCTTGCTGTGCTACTTGAAAGCTCACCAGATGTTCACCACCTCAACAATACCCCCACACAAGAACCTTTACACTGCTGTTTGCTAAGTGTTGGCTTAAAGAGGGTCCAGTTCTCTCCTGGGGAGAAGCAGCACTGAATTTAATTCTGCTCTTTTAAAACGCACTCTTGTAGAGAAAGGTTGCAAATCCCAAATCCTGCCCGTTCCAGTTGGAACTGTAAAGACACTGTCAAGTATTTTCTGCAATTTAACGTAGGATAAATATGGAATCTCTAGCACAGTGATGATGAGAAAGGGAACTCTGATGTCCTAACTTCAGGCTCCTACCTGTAGGTACACTGTCAGCCACCAGACATTGACAGCAGTCACTGTAGGAAGTGGTTTCACACTGCTCATAGCAGGCAGATGCTGGGGTCAATACTAGAAGCTAACCAAGCACTTGGATGTGCTGCCAGCTGCCATCTCCATGCTTGGGATGTGGCTCCATGGTCAGGTTAAGCCACCGGTGCTGTTGAAAGGGGTGAGGCTGTTCTTGCCCCTTCACCTCGGGCTATGCACTCTCCCTGCCTACTTAGCCCAACCAGCATCTCCTCCAGCTTTGCTGGTGCAAAGGAGGTAGCAGGAGTGTGAGCAGCCCTGGGAGGGGAGACTTCAATGCTCAGAGTCAGAAGTCAGAAAGAGATTTGAACTGGGTGGAGATCAGCTCTTCATGGGCTGTTCATTATTAATGCCAACAATTGCATAGCCAGCCTTCACCTGACACTTGCTTATGCATCACATTGACTTTAGTTAAAGATTTTTTTTTTCTCTCTCTCTTTTTCCAGTGCAGAAACATCTTCCATCATCATTCTTTACCTCTCGTGTTCTTACTTTTCCTTGCTAGGTGTTGCTGTTAATTTCTTTCGGGATATAAAAAAAAAAAAAAGCAGAATAGTTTTGTTTCTAACAGTCTCTTGCATAGTGAAATAACAAAAGAGTTCCTGTAATAACGACCCTGCCACTGTTCTTTTTTGAGGATTACAGCATGCCAAGATTTGCAGACCTGGGCAGACAGTGTGGAACGTTCTCTCTAATGGGAGGCAAAAAAATATGTTAACTGCTGGTTAAAAATACCTCGAATGGGCCATTTCCAAAGTTGGTACCAATCTGCAGATTGAGGCAGAAGATGGCTAAGGGAAAGACTCAAGATGTACAGCTATGGGGCTGGCACTGGACTGACTTTGCCAGGGCTTGCAGTAGTGTGTCAATGGAGGCAAGCAGATGAAGCCTTGGGAGTCAGCCTGTAGCACCTGAAGCACTGCCCTGGTAGAAGCTCTCTCTGCTTGCAGTGCCACAAAAGTTTTACAAGGAATTTAATGGATGGTTTGAACAAGATCCATAACTGTTCCTTTTCTGCCATGCTAATTAGTCAGCTACAGGCTCTGAGGGGTGGGGGGGCACCGTGCAACTAAGACACTGAGCTGAACATTTCATCCAACACTTGGATGGAAAAGGTGTGGAGTGTTCACTTGAACACCAGAGGAAACTGCTTTACTGAGGGCGACAGAGCACTGGAGCAGGCTGCCCAGAGAGGTTGGGGAGTCTCCTCTGGAGGCTTTCAAAACCTTCCTGGGTGTGTTCCTATATGGTTTGTCCTAGGAGATCCTGCTTTGGCAGGGGGGTTGGACTTGATAATGTCCAGAGGTCTCTTCCAACCCTCACCATCCTGTGATTCTGTGCTTCTGATGCAGGCTGATGTTACTGTCAGGGAGAGATGGATCATAGAATCGGTGAGGGTTGGAAGGGACCACAAGGATCAGCTAGTTCCAAACCCCCTGCCATGGGCAGGGACACCCTACCCTAGATCAGGCTGCACAGAGCCTCATCCAGCCTGGCTGCAAACACCTCCAGGGAAGTGGCTCCAACCACCTCCCTGGGCAACCCATTCCAGGCTCTCACCACTCTCATGCTGAAGAACTTCCTCCTCACGTCCAGTCTGAATCTCCCCACCTCCAGCTTTGCTCCATTCCCCCTAGTCCTGTCACTCCCTGATAGCCTCAAAGTCCCTCCCCAGCTTTTTTGTAGGCCCCCTTCAGATACTGCAAGGCCAAAATAAGGGTTCTCAAAACCCACCTGGATGCATTCCTGTGCAACCTGCTCTAGGTGACGCCGCTCTGATGATCTGAAGAGGTCCCTTCCAACCTCCCCCCACCCCAGCCACCCTGCTCTGTCCATGCTGAGATTCTAGTCCCTGTAGGAGCAGTAGGACAACAAAAATGACTAAATTCTTCCTTACTCCTGATTGGCTTGAGCCCTGCGTGAAGCAAATGGTGGTTCTGACGGAAGAATGACAGATGTAGGAGAAGAAATTTTACCAGCCAATGGTTAAAGCTGAAACGCTTGCACAGATGACCCTGCAGCTTGGCTGCTGAAAACCCTTCTGCAATTTCCAGCCCTGGTTTGGTACTAACCAAGATTCTTCTCTCAGACCATCACGCACAACCAGGAGGTGAATCAACGACCCCATGCTTGACAAGCCTGGCAGGGAGGTGTTGGGAGCAGTTGCTGACAACTGGCTGCAAACTACCAGGTGTAGCTGTGTGTAAAGGGTTAAGCCCACCTGGGAACCCTCTGACTCCTCCCAAGGGGTGGTCTGACCTGCCCCCAGGAATCATGGTTAGCTACTCACACTTCCTGCTAAGGACATGACTGTAAAAGGAGAGACATTTTGTCTTCTCTTTCTCTCTTCTTGTCCTGACTGCCTGAGCAGCTCTCTTCGGTCCTGCTTGCCATCCATCTCAGCCTTTGGACTCCATTGCCTTCCACTAATTGTATTTGTATTTTGTTCCCCTTCTCCCCAGCTTCTGTAATTTTTCCTCATTCTCCCATATCCTGCATTCTGCTTTCCCCTTTATCCTGTCACCTTCTGTTAAATAAAACCAAACCCTTCACCTCCTATTTATTGTTAAAGTTTTATATCTTTTAACTTCCAAATCTGATGGAGTATTTACTGGGCTTTTGGGCTCAGGGGTAGCTAGCTTCAACCCAATACAAATTAATGGTTGGATGAAGGCAGGATGTAGGAATTTGATGGTGAAATGCCTACATCCTGCCTTCATCCAACATCAAAACCATCCATCTGTCTTTGGACTCAATTGCCTTCCATGGGTTGTATTTTTATTTTGTTCCCCTTTTCCCCCTTATCCCCAGATTCTGTAATTTTTCCTCATTCTCCCATATCCTGCATTTTGGTTTCCCATTTATTTCCCCACCTTCTGTAAAAAAAAAAGTAAAAAACTTCACCTCCTATTTATTGTTAAAGTTGTATATGTTTTAACTTCCAAATTAGATTGAGTATTTACTGGGCTTTTGGGCTCAGGGGTAGCTAGCTTTAACCCAATACAAATTAATTGGCTGGGGAGAAGGGGAAAAAGGGGAACAAAATATAAATGCAACCCCTGGAAGGCAACTGAGCCTTTTTCCCAAGCTTCTGTAATTTTTCCTCATTNAGAAAGGGGAACAAAATACAAATGCAACCTCTGGAAGGCAACTGAGCCCTTCTCCCAGGGTTCTGTCATTTTCCCTCATTCTCCCATATCCTGCATTTTGGTTTCCCATTTATTCCCCCACCTTCTGTAAAGAAAAAGCCCTTCACCTCCTATTTATTGTTAAAGTTGCATATGTTTTAACTTCCAAATTAAATTGAGTATTTACTGGGCTTTTGGGCTCAGGGGTAGCTAGCTTCAACCCAATACAAATTAATTGGCTGGGGAGAAGGGGAGAAAGGGGAACAAAATACAAATGCAACCTCTGGAAGGCAACTGAGCCCTTCTCCCAGGGTTCTGTCATTTTCCCTCATTCTCCCATATCCTGCATTTTGGTTTCCCATTTATTCCCCCACCTTCTGTAAAGAAAAAGCCCTTCACCTCCTATTTATTGTTAAAGTTGCATATGTTTTAACTTCCAAATTAAATTGAGTATTTACTGGGCTTTTGGGCTCAGGGGTAGCTAGCTTCAACCCAATACAAATTAATTGGCTGGGGAGAAGGGGAGAAAGGGGAACAAAATACAAATGCAACCTCTGGAAGGCAACTGAGCCCTTCTCCCAGGGATCTGTCATTTTCCCTCATTCTCCCATATCCTGCATTTTGGTTTCCCATTTATTCCCCCACCTTCTGTAAAGAAAAAGCCCTTCACCTCCTATTTATTGTTAAAGTTTTATTATCTTTTAAGTTCCAAATTGGATTATTTACTCGGTTTTTGGGCTCAGGGGTAGCTAGCTTCAACCCAATACAAATCAATTGCTGGATGAAGGCAGGATGTAGGAATTTGATGGTGAAATGCCTACATCCTGCCTTCATCCAACATCAAAACCATACATCTCAGCCTTTGGACTCAATTGCCTTCCACGGGTTGTATTTGTATTTCATTCCCCTTTTTCCCCTTCTCCCCAGTGTCTGTAATTTTTCCTCGTTCTCTGATATCCTGCATTCTGGTTTCCCCTTTATTCCCCCACCTTCTGTAAAGAAAAAAACCCTTCACCTCCTATTTATTGTTAAAGTTTTGTTATTTTTTAACTTCCAATTTGGATTATTTACTCGGTTTTTGGGCTCAGAGGTAGCTAGCTTCAGCCCAATACAAATTAACTGGCTGGGGAGAAGGGGCAGTTGAGGGGCAACTGAGTGCAAAGGCTGAGATGGATGGTTTTGATGTTGGATGAAGGCAGGATGTAGGAATTTGATGGTGGAAAGCAGTTAGTCCAAGTTCCCAATGAAAATGGTGGCACTCCCGACGTGTTGGCAGAGGAGCACGTGGTGGTCTGGCAGCAGAAGGAGCAGAGTAGTTACTCCAGGCAAGCAAGGCTGAAGAGTGTTGTAAGGATGAGTAGAAGAGAAAGAGAAGACGTCTCCCCTTTTATAGTCATGTCCTTAGCAGGAAGTGTGAGTGGCAAACCATGATACCTGGGGGCAGGTCAGACCACCCCTTGGGAGGAGTCAGGGCCGGGGGCAGGGGTGGGGGGTTCCCAGGTGGGCTTAACCCTTTCACCCTGTGTAAGAAACAAGCCTTGGTATTTAACCTACTCAAAGGGTACACCTAGTCCAGTGTTGAACACAGAGCCAAGCGCTGCTGCAGGGTTCTGGATGGGTTGGTGACCAATCCGGCTCAAGAGGGTGAAACCATCAACTGGGGGCACCATTCACTCCGAGGGCTTTAAGCGTGAGTTCAGCGGGAGGGAGGGAGGGGAAGGAGGGAAGGACGTGGCCATATTCTGGTTTGGTGGTGAGTTTCGGTTAACTGTTCAGCTTATTTACAAATCAAAACGGACCCTTCCGTTGCTCGTGATGGAACTCACCGACAGCAAACAAACAAACAAACAAAAAAAAAAAAACAAAAACCCCAAAACAACCCAAACAAATGAAAAGAAAAAAAAAAAAAAAAAAAAAAAAAAAACAATATCCTTT
>VWZI01014510.1:103953-118880 GCA_013396835.1 Psilopogon haemacephalus
AAAAAAAAAGAACTCATGCTGCTTTTCATATCACGGGATGGTTGGCGAGGAGGAAGAGGAGGAGGAGGAGGAGGAGAGAACATGCTTGTCTACCACGGGTTCAGGAAGGGCGAGTTCTCCGAAGACAAAGCATCAGCAGCAGCTGCAAAGGGAAGGCCAGAGGCCGGCAGTTCACCTTCCTTAGCGCGGCGACTGCTACCTTCAGCTGCTCTTCCCCCCAGGGTGTTGGCAGCTAGGGCGTCTCGGTGACCGGGCGTTTCTGTTTCAAAGTGTCAATGAGGGACAGCACTCCTCTCTTCACGTTGGTGGTCACCCTTCTGGTCACCGAGTCGGCGGGCGGCGGGGGCGGGCGCACTTTCTGCGAGGGAGGTCTGGCCACCAAGCACTTCTGATACCGCAACTGCAACACAGCAAGGAGACGCCTGCCACGCTCGCCCCCCGGCCCTGCAAACCCACCCCTGGCACCTGGCAGCCCCACACAGGCAAACCTCCCTTCTGGGCTGTGACATCCTGGCCTCCATCGACAACCGCGTGGCCAGCAGCAGTAGGGAAGAGATGGTCGCACCTCAAATGCTGGGTTCTGTTTTGGAGTTCTCACTAAAGGAGTTTGAGGCCACAGCTCAAATGCTGGGCTCAGTTTTGGGGCTCTCACTACAGGAGTTCAAGGTCACACCACCAATACTGGGTTCAGTTTTGGGGTGTTCACTACAGGAATTTGAGGCCACAGCTCAAATGCTGGGTTCAGTTTTGGGGTGTTAACTAAAGGAGTTTGAGGCCACACCACTAACACAGGGTTCAGTTTTGGGCCACTCACTAAAGGAATTTGAGGTCACACCACCAATACTGGGCTCAGTTTTGGGGCTCTCACTACATGAGTTTCAGGCCACAGCTCAAATGCTGGATTCAGTTTTGGGGCTCTCACTACAGGAGTTTGAGGCCACAGCTCAAATGCTGGGTTCAGTTTTGGGGTGTTAACTAAAGGAGTTTGAGGCCACACCACTAACACAGGGTTCAGTTTTGGGCCACTCACTAAAGGAATTTGAGGTCACACCACCAATACTGGGCTCAGTTTTGGGGCTCTCACTACATGAGATTCAGGCCACAGCTCAAATGCTGGATTCAGTTTTGGGGCTCTCACTACAGGAGTTTGAGGCCACAGCTCAAATGCTGGGTTCAGTTTTGGGGTGTTAACTAAAGGAGTTTGAGGCCACACCACTAACACAGGGTTCAGTTTTGGGCCACTCACTAAAGGAATTTGAGGTCACACCACCAATACTGGGCTCAGTTTTGGGGCTCTCACTACATGAGATTCAGGCCACAGCTCAAATGCTGGATTCAGTTTTGGGGCTCTCACTACAGGAGTTTGAGGCCACAGCTCAAATGCTGGGTTCAGTTTTGGGGTGTTAACTAAAGGAGTTTGAGGCCACACCACTAACACAGGGTTCAGTTTTGGGCCACTCACTAAAGGAATTTGAGGTCACACCACCAATACTGGGCTCAGTTTTGGGGCTCTCACTACATGAGATTCAGGCCACAGCTCAAATGCTGGATTCAGTTTTGGGGCTCTCACTACAGGAGTTTGAGGCCACAGCTCAAATGCTGGGTTCAGTTTTGGGGTGTTAACTAAAGGAGTTTGAGGCCACACCACTAACACAGGGTTCAGTTTTGGGCCACTCACTAAAGGAATTTGAGGTCACACCACCAATACTGGGCTCAGTTTTGGGGCTCTCACTACATGAGATTCAGGCCACAGCTCAAATGCTGGATTCAGTTTTGGGGCTCTCACTACAGGAGTTTGAGGCCACAGCTCAAATGCTGGGCTCAGTTTTGGGGCTCTCACTAAATGAGTTTCAGGCCACAGCTCAAATGCTGGATTCAATTTTGGGGCTCTCACTACATGAGTTTCAGGTCACAGCTCAAATGCTGGGTTCAGTTTTGGGGTGTTAACTAAAGGAGTTTGAGGCCACAGCTCAAATGCTGGGTTCAGTTTTGGGGTGTTAACTAAAGGAGTTTGAGGCCACAGCTCAAATGCTGGGCTCAGTTTTGGGGCTCTCACTAAATGAATTAGAGGCCACAGCTCAAATGCTGGGTTCAGTTTTGGGGCTTTCACTAAAGGAATTTGAGGCCACACCTCAAATGCTGGGTTCAGTTTTGGGGCTCTCGCTCCAGGAGTTTGAGGCCACACCACCAACACTGGGTTCAGTTTTGGGGCTCTCAGTACAGGAGTTTGAGGCCACAGCTCAAATGCTAGGTTCAGTTTTGGGGCTCTCACTCAAGCTCACTGAGGTGCTGGAGCTGGTCCAGAGAAGGGCAATAAAGCTGGTGAAGGGTCTGGTGAGGAGCAGCTAAGTCAACTGTGGTTGTTTAGTCTGGAGAAGAAGAGGTGCAGGGGAGACCTTCTTGCTCTCTACAACTCCCTGAATGGAGGTTGGAGTCAAGTGGGTGTTGGTCCTTTCTCTTTAGTAGTGGGTAATAGAACCTGGCCTGAAATTGTGCCTGGGGAGGTTTAGGTTGGATATTAGGAACAATTAGTTTCCTAACTGTGGAAAAGAAAGAGTGGTCAGGCATTGGAACAGGCTGCCCAGGGAGGTAGTGGAGTCACCATTACTGGAGGTGTTCAAGAAGCATATGGACATGGCACCAGGGGATATGGTTTAATGGTCTTAGGTTGAGGGTTGGACTCTGATCTCAGAAGGCTTTTCCAACCCAAAACCAATCTGTGAAACAGCCCAGATGGAGTCACTGAGAGATCATTGTGTAGGTCTGTGGGCAGGAAATGTTCACTAGCACACGATGGATACTAAACCACACAAACAACCCTCTGAAAATGGAAAAAAAATGAGATTTTTGGGTTCATTTGCTCCTGAAAAAGGCCAATTCTCACTGCACGTCACTAGGAGTGTAAGGCAGCTCTGAGCAAAATGTTTTTTCCAGCGTTAGATGCCTCATGTAGTGACAGGAAAGGTCTGAGTCACGCAGAAGCTGCAGAGGTTAGGTGGGAAGATGATTAAAGGGGACCCTGTTCACCGAATTGACATTCCAGATTTAAAACTGTTTGGGGTTTTAATTGATTCAACACATCAGAAAGTCCAATTCCTATTTTTATCTGTTCTTTTTGTCTTCTCTCTTGAAATTTGTATGATTGCCAGTTTGGAAAGATGATGAAGGTGGTGAAAGGGTGACAGAGCCCTGGAACGGGCTGCCCAGAGAGGTTGTGGAAGCCTCCTCCTCTGGAGACTTTCAAAACCTGCCTGGATGCACTCCTATGTGAAATACCCTAAGGGATCCTCCCTTGGCAAGGGGGTTGGACTCCATGATCTCTGGAGGTGCCTTCCAACCTCTAAGGTGGAAGAGGGACAGTTTACACTGTTAGGCAGTGAAGCTTAGGTCTATGTGTCTTGGGAACACAATCTTCCCCCTCTGCTCTGCCCTGCTGAGACCCCATCTTGAATGCTGCCTTCAGTTTTGGGCTCCCCAGTTGAAGAGGGACAGAGATCTGCTGGAGAGGGTCCAGCGGAGGGCTATGAGGATGATCAGGGGACTGGAGCACTGTCTGCGGATAAGAGGCTGAGGGACTTGGGGCTGCTTAGTCTGGAGAAGAGAAGACTGAGAGGGGATTTAATCAATATTTATAAATATCTGAGGGCTGGGGGCCAGATGTGGGGGTGGACAGGCTCTGCTCACTTGCTCTCTGGGATAGGACACGGAGCAATGGATGGAAGCTGCAGCACAGGAAGTTCCACCTCAACACAAGGGGGAACTTCTTTACTGTAAGGGTCCCAGAGCACTGGAACAGGCTTCCCACAGAGGCTGTGGAGTCTCCTTCTCTGGCCTTCAAGGCCTGTCTGGATGTGTTCCTCTGTGATGTGTTCTAGATTGTCTGGTCCTGCTCTGGCAGGGGGTTTGGACTCCATGATCTCCTTGGGTCCCTTCCAACCCCTAACATCCTGCAATCCTGTGTAAGGTTCAGTGATTCAGTGGTGATGGATCTGAAGGCTGCTGGGCACCCCTGGAGAAGGTCACTTACCATACAAGCAGCCTGGACAGCTTCTGAGACGTTGCCTGCGTTGGGTTCACACCAAAAGACGTGACACTCAAAATGTTGGTTCCCTGTGTCCATGATGAAGGCAAACGTGTGGATGTCCTTGCCCACGCCCATGAAGGACAGGAACCGCACACGGCACTCCACCAGGATCTCCTCTTCATTCTGCTCACAAATCAAATGATGGACCATTACTGTTGGCTCTGCTGCTTGTTGGGGCTGGTCAGTGGAATTTTCAGTCATGGGTGTTGGGTAGTGATAGGACTATGAGGACAGACTGAAAGAGTTGGGGCTGTTCAGTCTGGAGAAGAGGAGGCTCCCAGGTGATCTTCTTGTGGCCTTCCAGGATCTGAAGGAGGCCTACAGAAAAGCTGGGGAGGGACTTTTGAGGCTATCAGGAAGTGAGAGGACTATGGGGAATGGAGCAAAGCTGGAGGTGGGGAGATTCAGATTGTATTTGAGGAGGAAGTTCTTCAGCATGAGAGTGGTGAGAGTCTGTAATGGTTTGGCCAAGGGGGTGGTTGGAGTCACATCCCTGGATGAGGCTCTGTCCAGCCTAATCTAGGGTAGGGTGTCCCTGGGCATGGCAAGGGGGATGGAACTAGATGATCCTTGTGGTCCCTCCCAACCCTGACTTATTCTATGATAGCAGCTGTGGAAAGATGCAAAATCAGCAAATGAACTCTAGTGTGAATTTTACTCTTTGCTCCAGTGCTGCTGTGTGGTTTTCAACCCTGCCATCCTGCTAGGTGTGGTTTCAAGAGGCCAGCCTGCCTTACCCTTTCATTGATGACTGTGACAGTAGCATCAGCAACATTCATGGTGACTGGCATCCAGTCTTCTTTGCTGGAGGAAGTCATCAGGTTTTCAATGGCACTGTTCAGAGTATCCATTCCTGGCAGAGAAGAAAATGCAATGATGGAAAACGAAACACACAGGCAGACAATAAAAACAGGTTGTGTTTTCAAATAGTAGCAGACACATTGCTTTGGACTCCTTGAAATGAATTGGACGATGGAAGTTCATTTTCTTCACCTGCAAAGGGAAACCAGGTGCCTCTTGCTTAGAAAAACCCAGTATCACAGCTTGGTTAGCTGGGTGGTACCAGTTTGGTTCTCTAGGGCCCTTTTTCTCAGCAGTAGCAGAGAGAAAGCAGCAGAAAGAACTTCCATTGTCTTGGCAGCTCCCAAAGCTCTCTGGCTGCAAAGGACACGTTCAAAAGAGGCCCTGGATATTGGATACCAAATCATAGAATGGTTTATGTTGGAAGGGATCTCAAAGATCATTCAATTCCAACCCCCCTGTGCCATAGGCAGGGACACCTCCCACTAGATCAGGTTGCTCAAGGTCTCATCCAATCTGGTCCTGAACACCTGCAGGCAGGGAGCAGCCATAACCTCCCTGGGCAACCTGGGCCAGTGTCTCACCACCCTCACTGCAAACAACTTTCTCCTAACATCCAGTTTAAATCTCCCCTCTGCCACTTTAAACCCATTACCCCTTGTCCTGTCATTACAAGACCTTGTGAATAGTCCCTCCCCAGCCCTCCTGTAGAACCCCTTCAGATACTGGAAGGCTACTACAAGGTCTCCTGGAAGCCTTCTCTTCTCCAGGCTGCAGAGCCCCAACTCTCTCAGCCTGTCCTCATAGCAGAGCTGCTGCAGCCCTCTCAGTATCTCTGTGGCCTCCTCTGGACTCTCTCCAACAGTTCCATGTCCTTCTTGTGCTGGGGGCTCCAGAACTGCACACAGTGCTGCAGGTGGGGTGTGAGGAGAGCAGAGCAAAGGGGCAGAATCCCCTCCCTTGCCCTGCTGCCCACAGCTGCTCTTGCTGCAGCCCAGCACACATCATGCCTGACCTGTATGGCTGAGGCACAAGAGTGGCTGCCCTTCAAAAATCATTCAGCCCTCAGTTCATGCAAGCTACTCTGGAAGTCACTGAAGTGTTACATACCCACAGGTTTAGCTACAGGCAGCATTCCCATGTACTGGACGTGGAACTTCTGGACCAGTTCTGTCTTTGGTGTTGGGAAATCTACTGCAGGAGAAAAAAAATTGGTTTCTGTTAATCAGCATTCACAGCAGAGAAAACCATTTTTTTTCCATCAATAAACCAGTTTACTCAGAAATCTTACTCTGAAGGTACTGCATTGATTAAAAGGATTTTTTTTATTCCTCTTGACAAGAAGAAGGCTCAATATTTTCTAAGGAACCAGGGATAAATTTGTGCCTCCCCAGCTCTTGGCCTATGCTAAGAGCAAGGTCAGAAAATCACAGAATCAGAATCATAGAATGGTTTAGGTTGGAAGAGACCTCAAAGATCATCCAGTTCCAACCCCTCTGTGCCATAGGCAGGGACACCTCACCCTAGAACAGGTCACTCAAGGCCTCATCCAGCCTGACCTTGAACACCTCCAGGGAGGGAGCAGCCACAACCTCCCTGGGCAACCTGTGCCAGTGTCTCACCACCCTTACTGTGAAGAACTTCCTTCTAACATCCTGTTTAAATCTCCCCTCTGCCAGTTTGAACCCATTCCTCATCCTGTCATTACAAGACCTTGTGAACAGTCCCTCCCCAGCCTTCCTGTAGGGCCCCTTCAGATATTGGAAGGATCTGATAAATACAGATCACAGGATCACAGGATGTCAGGAGTTGGAAGGGACCCAAGGAGATCGAGTCCAACCTCCCTGCCAGAGCAGGACCAGACAATCTAGCACAGATCACAGAGGAATACATCCAATAGAACAGGCCAGGTTGGAGGAGACCTGCAAGATCATCCAGTCCAATCTATCACCCAGCCCTAGCCAATGGCACTAAGTGCTCCATCCAGGCTTTGCTTGAACACCTCCAGGGATGGTGACTCCACCACCTCCCTGGGCAGCCCATTCCAATGCCAATCACTCTCTCTGGCAAGTATTTCTTCCTAATATCCAGCCTAGACCTCCCCGGGCACAACTTGAGACTGTCTCCTCCTTCTGTTGCTGGTTGCCTGGGAGAAGACTCAAACTACCACCTGGCTACAACCTTCCTTTAGGTAGCTGTAGACAGCAATGAGGTCTCCCCTGAGCTTTCTCTTCTCTAGGCTGTACACCCCCAGCTCCCTCAGCCTCTTCTCATAGGGCTTGCTGAGGACAAGGCTTTGAAAGTCTCCAGAGAAGGAGACTCCACAACCTCCTTGGGCAGCCTGTTCCAGTGCTCTGTGACTCTTACGGTGAAGAAGTTCCCCTTTGCAATGCAAAGAGGAGAAGCTGGGAGAAAATGCCTGTTTAAAAATGAAAGTGATTACAGGCTCACAGGGTGTCAGGGGTTGGAAAGGACCCAGAGAGATCATCTAGTCCAACACTCCTGCCAGAGCAAGATCATACAATCAAGCAAGCAATCAAGCAAGTTCAGGTCACACAGGAACACATCCAGATAGGCCTTGAAAGTCTCCAGAGAAGGAGACTCCACAACCTCTCTGGGCAGCCTATTTCAGTGCTCTGTGACCCTTACAGTAAAGAAGTTCTCCCTCGTGTTGAAGTGGAACCTCCTGTGCTGCAACTTACACCAATTGCTCCTTGTCCTATCCCAGGGAGCAAGTGAGCAGAGTCTGTCCCCCACCTCCTGACCAGCCCTCTGGTATTTATGAACATTGATTAAATCCCCTCTCAGTCTTCTCTTCTCCAGACTAAACAGCCCCAGGTCCCTCAGCCTCTCCTCACCAGGCAGTGCTCCAGTCCCCTCAGCATCCTTGTAGCCCTTTGCTGGACCCTCTCCAGCAGAGCCCTGTCTCTCTTCAACTGGGGAGCCCAAAACTGAAGGCAGTATTCAAGATGAGGTCTCAGCAGGGCAGAGCAGAGGGGGATGATTGTGTTCCCAAGACACAAGAACCTTAGTTTCACTGCCTAAACTCTGGAATCTGTTTCTAACACCATCTTTGGTAAAAAGTTAAACACAGTCTACAAGTAACCAACACTACTCTGAGCAGGCAATTCCATCAGCAGATGGGTGGATGAGTAAAGTATTCAGCATCAACTGGTAGAGCTGCAAGCACAGCTTTGCCCATCATGTTAACACAAAGCCTCTTTCTTCCCCGGGACCACTTTCAAAATCGTAGAATCATAGAATGGTTTAGGTTGGAAGAGACCTTAAAGACCATCCAGTTCCAAACCCCTGTGCCACAGGCAGGGACACCTCCCACTAGAACAGGTTGCTCAAGACCTCATCCAGCCTGGCCTGCAACACATCCAGGGAGGGAGCAGCAACAACCTCTCTGGGCAACCTGTTCCAGTGCCTCACCACCCTCACCGTGAAGAATTTCTTTCTAACATCCCGTTCAAATCTCCCCTCTGCCAATTTGAACCCATTCCCCCTCGTCCTGTCATTACAAGACCTTGTGAACAGTCCCTCCCCAGCCCTCCTGTAGGCCCCCTTCAGATACTGGTAGGCTACTATAAGGTCTCCTCAAAGCCTTCTCTTCTCCAGGCTGCAGAGCCCCAACTCTCTCAGCCTGTCCTCAGAGCAGAGCTGCTGCAGCCCTCTGATCATCTTTGTGGCCCTCCTCTGGACTGTCTCCAACAGTTCCATGTCCTTCCTATGCTGGGGATTCCAGAACTGCACACAAAATAGCAGCTCCTAAACTGTGAGTAGCAAAGGATTGCAAAGACAACTTTGTCCTACCACTGTACAAAGGAGCCTTACATTGGCCAACAACAGGCTTGCATCCCTCTCCTAGGAGGAGTGCTCCTGCAGATCCTCTGATTCCCACTGTCTGTTCTGTTTGTAAGAAAATTGCTGCTCAATTTCTGCAGTTTGAAGCCAGGAAGTGTTTCGATTTACACAGGACAAAGCACTCAAGTAGCCACAAGTAAGGCAGGCTGCATTGGGGACATGGGTGTTCAGAAATGAAGGAGGAAATGCACCAGCAGGACTCCACCTCTGTCACCACAACAAGCACGAGGAGACAGAAGGGAGCAGGACACCAACACTGTCACCATGACAAACATGAGGTGACAGAAGGGAGCAGGACTCCAGCACTGTCACCACGACAAACATGAGGTGACAGAAGGGAGCAGGACTCCACCTCTGTCACCACAACAAGCACGAGGAGACAGAAGGGAGCAGGACTCCAACACTGTCACCACAACAAGCATGAGGTGACAGAAGGGAGCAGGACTCCAACACTGTCACCACAACAAGCATGAGGAGACAGAAGGGAGCAGGACTCCAACACTGTCACCACAACAAGCACGAGGAGACAGAAGGGAGCAGGACTCCGCCATTGTCTCCATGACAAACATGAGCTGAGAGAGGGGAGCAGGTCTCCAACACTGTCACCATGACAAACATGAGGTGACAGAAGGAGGACTCCAGCACTGTCAGCACAACCAACAAGCCTGAGGTGACAAGAAGGGAGCAGGACTCCAGCATTGTCACCATGACAAACAAGCATGAGCTGACAGAGGGGAGCAGGACTCCACCACTCACCATGACAAAGATGAGGTGACAGAAGGGAGCAGGACTCCAACACTGTCAGCACAAAAAACATGAGGTGACAGAAGGGAGCAGGACTCCACCTTTGTCACCACAAACATGAGGCGACAGATGGGAGTAGGACTCCACCACTGTCAGCACAACAAGCATGAGATGACAGAATGGAGGAGCACTCCAGCACTGTCACCACAACCAACAAGCGTGAGGTGACAGAAGGGAGCAGCAGTCCACCACTGTCACCATGATAAATATGAGGTGACAGAAGGGAGCAGCAGTCCACCACTGTCACCATGATAAATATGAGGTGACAGAAGGGAGCAGCAGTCCACCACTGTCACCATGATAAATATGAGGTGACAGAAGGGAGCAGCAGTCCACCACTGTCACCATGATAAATATGAGGTGACAGAAGGGAGCAGCAGTCCACCACTGTCACCATGATAAATATGAGGTGACAGAAGGGAGCAGCAGTCCACCACTGTCACCATGATAAATATGAGGTGACAGAAGGGAGCAGCAGTCCACCACTGTCACCATGATAAATATGAGGTGACAGAAGGGAGCAGCAGTCCACCACTGTCACCATGATAAATATGAGGTGACAGAAGGGAGCAGCAGTCCACCACTGTCACCATGATAAATATGAGGTGACAGAAGGGAGCAGCAGTCCACCACTGTCACCATGATAAATATGAGGTGACAGAAGGGAGCAGCAGTCCACCACTGTCACCATGATAAATATGAGGTGACAGAAGGGAGCAGCAGTCCACCACTGTCACCATGATAAATATGAGGTGACAGAAGGGAGCAGCAGTCCACCACTGTCAGCACAACCAACAAGCATGAGGTGACAGAAGGGAGCAGCACTCCAACACTGTCACCATGATAAACATGAGGTGACAGAAGGGAGCAGGACTCCAACACTGTCACCATGACAAGCATGAGGTGACAGAAGGGATCAGGACTCCAACACTGTCACCATGACAAGCACGAGGAGACAGAAGGGAGCAGGACTCTACCAGTGTCACCACAAGCAGCCAGCGTGTTTGATGTAACCCAGCAACAGCTTCCTGTCTGATAGAGGAACTAAAAGACAGGACTGCACTCGTGGCCTGCAACCAATCTGCTCCTTTTTTGGTTGGAGGCAGCATCAGAAACAAGACCTAAGAGCCAAGGAGAGCAGGTGTAACACACAGTACCTTGCAGAGGAACATCAAGGGTGACACTTGTCCTGTCCTGCAGTGAGCTGCAAGCCATAGCCTTAGCATTCTTCCGTTCAGCCATGATCTGGAGAAGAGAGTAAGAACACAGCTTTTATTTCTTTAAAATACAATAAAATACAATACAGGGCAAACCAGAAACATAAATTTCCTTGCCTGAGAACCCTGGTTTCTGAAACAAGACACATGACTGTGGAGAATTGCTATTTAAAACAACCAGGGGATTGTTTTAAATAATAATTCTCATTTCCCTCCAGTTTATTCACCCTTCCTTAACTGCATAAAGAACTTAAGTGGTGTCCAAGCCTAGAAGAAAGACAGATGGAGGAGAAGGGGGGGGGGGAACCCCAAACCTCTACCCACCTGTTATCCAACAGCAAAACTGCAGTGAGGAGTAACATGGCAAGTATAAATATTTAACACAAGGTGTGCTCATTATTCATGTTCCTCTCTGATCCATCTTCTGCTGTGCATCATTTCCCCCAACCCACCCCCCCCCCTCCATTTTAAAGTTTCTTCTGGAATTAAAAAAAATCCCAATCTGCTCTTTCCAGCCAGTGTAGAACAGCAGCAAAGGAAAGGGACAGCCCTGGCTTCACAATAACCCCTTTGGAAGGCTTTTCCCTACAAATGCAATGACTGAGGATGGACCCAGGGAAGCTAACTGAGGCTTTCCAAAGCTCAGTTATATAATTACTGTTTTCTTGTAGCTGGGAAACACCTCTAAGGTCCTCAAGTAAAAAGTCCTTTCCTGGCTTCACAATAACCCCTTTGGAAGGCTTTTCCCTACAAATGCATAACTGAGGAGGGACCCAGGGAAGCTAACTGAGGCTTTCCAAAGCTCAGCTATAGAATTACTGTTTTCTTGTAGCTGGGAAACACCTCTAAGGTCCTCAAGTAAAAAGTCCCTTCCTGGCTTCACAATAACCCCTTTGGAAGGCTCTTCCCTACAAACGCAATAACTGAGGATGGACCCAGGGAAGCTAACTGAGGCTTTCCAAAGCTCAGTTATATAATTACTGTTTTCTTGTAGCTGGGAAACACCTCTAAGGTCCTCAAGTAAAAAGTCCCTTCCTGGCTTCCTTGTAGGTCCCCTTCAGTACTGGAAGGTCTCCCTGGAGTCTTCTACCAGGCTGAGCAGCCTTCAAGTTGTTCAGCATGAGAGTGGTGAGAGCCTGGAATGGGTTGCCCAGGGAGGTGGTTGAGGCCCCATCCTGGGAGGTGTTTGCAGCCAGGCTGGATGAGGCTGTGGGCAGCCTGATGTAGGGTAGGGTGTCCCTGGGCATGGCAGGGGGGTTGGAAGTAGCTGATCCTTGTGGTCCCTTCCAACCCTGACTGATTCTATGATTCTTTAAATCCAAATGCTCACCTTCCCAGTACTGCCATCCACTCATGCACCTTAGTGTGCAGCCTGTTCAGGGTGACCCTGCTTTAGCTGGGGGCTGGACTAGATGCTTTCCTGAGGTCCCTTCCAACCCCCACCACTCTGTGTCCTTTCCTTTGCCATTCACAGAATCACAGAAATGTTCAGGTTGGAAAAGCCCCTCAGGATCACTAAATCAAATCCACATCCCTGCTCTGCAAGGTTCACCCTAAACCATGTCCCCAAGCACCACATCCAAACAACTTTTAAACACATCCAGGGTTTGTGACGCCTCTCTGGGAAGCCCATTCCAATGCCTGACTACTCTTGTTGGGAAAAAATATTTTCCTAATGTCCAGTCTAAACCTACCCAGTCACTGCTTGAAGCTATTCCCTCTTGTTCTATTACTAATTACCTGTGACAAAAAAACAGCACCAACCTCTCCACAACTTCCCTTCAGATAGATGTAAACAGCAATGAGGTCTCCCCTCAGCCTCCTCTGTTTTACACTATCCACCCCCAGCTCCCTCAGTCGCTCCTCATCAGATTTATTCTCCAGACTCTTCCCCAGCTTTGTTGCACTCCTCTGCACTTGCTCCAGCACCTCCACATCTGTCTTGTAACGAGGTGCCCAAACTTGAACACAACACTTGAGGCGTGGCCTCACCAGAGGTGAGTCCAAGGGGACAATCACCCAGCCAGGATGCTATTGGCTTTCTTTGCCATCTGGGCACACTTCTGGCTCATATTCAGTTGCTTCTCAATTACAACCCCCAGGTCCCTTCCTGCTGACAGTTCTCCAGCCACACTACCCCAAGCCTATAGCATTGCTTGAGGTTGTTGTGGCAGGACCTGGCCTTGCTGAAGCTTGTGCCATTAACATCGGTCCATGGATCCAATCTATCCAACTCCTTCTGCAGGGCCTCCCTAACCTCCCAATGATCAACAGTGCCATCTAACTTGGTGCCACAGAATCAAAGAATGGTTTAGGTTGGAAGGGACCTCAAAGCTCATCCAGTTCCAACCCCCCTGTGCCATAGGCAGGGACACTTCATAGGATCATAGAATGGTTTAGGGTGGAAGAGACCTCAAAGATCATCCCTGCTGCCATAGGCAGGGACACCTCCCACTAGATCAGGTCGCTCAAGACCTCATCCAGCCTGGCCTTGAACACATCCAGGGAGGGAGCAGCCACAACCTCCCTGGGCAACCTGTTCCAGTGTCTCACCACCCTCACTGTGAAGAACTTCCTCCTAACATCCCGTTCAAATCTCCCCTCCGCCAATTTGAACCCATTCCTCCTCGTCCTGTCATTACAAGACCACTTCCCACTAGAACAGGTCACTCAAGACCTCATCCGACCCGGCCTTGAGCACCTCCAGGGAGGGAGCATCTACAATTATGCAGTGTTCTGTTAAATTTACTGCAAAACAGGAACTAGAACAGGTTGCTCAAGGCTTCAACATGGCCTTCAATACCTCCAGGGAGGGAGCAGCCACAACCTCCCTGGGCAACCTGTGCCAGTGCCTCACTACTCTCACTGTAAAAACCTTCTTCCTACACAAATCTGTAAAGCCATTTACATTTCCCTGGCGCATGTGTCCCTTTTTAATAGGCTTGTTTTAAATAGCAGTGATTTCAGTTGGATGGATGGGTGAATCATAGAATCATAGAATGGTTTAGGTTGGAAGAGACCTCAAAGCTCATCCAGTTCCAACCTCCCTGTGCCACAGGCAGGGACACCTCCCACTAGATCAGGACGCTCAAGACTTCATCCAGCCTGGCCTTGAACACATCCAGGGCAGGAGCAGCCACAACCTCCCTGGGCAACCTGTTCCAGTGCCTCACTACCCTCACTGTAAAAACCTTCTTCCTAACATCCAGTTTCAATCTCCCCTCTGCCAGTTTAAACCCATTCCTCCTCATCCTGTCATGACAAGACCTTGTCCATAGCCCCTCCCCAGCCCTCCTGCTGGCCCCCTTCAGACACTGGAAGGTGTCACCTGTGAACTTGCTGCCGACACAATGCCCTGCACAGCGATACAAACTACACTAACGCTGAGTGCAGGGCGTTTGGCTCAGAGGGACGCAGTTGACTTTATCCCCTTCCACCCAGACTTGCCTTGGAGCAGATCTCGTGCAGGCTGGTGGCGATGGCTTTGGCGGGAGTGTCACAGCGGAAGACATGACATTTCAGAATCCTGGTGTCCTTGTCCCTGGCCACGTAAGCGAAGTCTCTGTGCAAACAAAAAAGAACAAGCAACGCCTCAGGAGCGAGCACGATTCATGCAGGCGTGACAAACAGCAGCAGCAGCAGCAGCAGCAGCAGCAGCTCCTCAGTGGCAAGCCCTGTTCCCACCACGCCACTGCAGGTCTCAGCTGTCACAGAGCAAAACATGCCTGGGATGGAGCAGGCCTGCAAAAGGAACAAATTGCACGCCCAGGAAACACAGATAGGATAGAATATAGAATAGAATATAGAATAGAATAGAATAGAATAGAATAGGATAAGATAGAATAGAGGATAGGGTAGGATAGGATAGGACAGGACAGGACAGGACAGGACAGGACAGGACAGGACAGGACAGGACAGGACAGGACAGGACAGGACAGGACAGGACAGGACAGGACAGGACAGGACAGGACAGGACAGGACAGGACAGGACAGGACAGGACAGGACAGGACAGGACAGGATAGGATAGGATAGAATAGGGTAGAATAGAATAGGATAAGATAGAATAGAGGATAGGATAGAATAGAGGATAGGATAGGATAGGATAGGACAGGACAGGACAGGATAGGACAGGACAGGACAGGATAGGATAGGA
>VWZI01014510.1:130074-147623 GCA_013396835.1 Psilopogon haemacephalus
GGTGTCTGTATTTCTTTTTTACTGTATATTTCTGTAAATATTTGTTATATCTTGTAAATATTTGCTTGTATATTTGCATTGCTGTAAATATAAAGCTTCATTTATTAACTTCCAGTGTGTTTTTCTGAGTTTTAGCTGGGGTTCTAAAAGGTGGGGGGGCAGGTCACTGCAAACCCACTACACCAGAAAATTGTATCCTCTGGGCTTGGCTTCAAAATCGACTGAAATCCACCCGGAATGGCCTGCACTTGGTGTCTGTGCACTGGCGTGGCCCTGCAGGCTCCTGCCACTGTGGGGAGTCACAGGGGGGCTGTGGGTAAACCACCTCCTGAATTTACAGCCCTCAGGCTTCACTTCCTTTCCTGCTAAAAGCTGGAAAAGTAAATTGTGAAGTGTGATGGTCTGGTAGTTCCAGCCCTCTGATCGCCCTTGTGGCCCTCATCTGGACCTGCTCCAGCAGTTCTATGTCTCTCCTGTGTTGAGGATGCCATAGCTGGACGTATGTGATGGTTTGGGAGTTCCCAGCCCCACCACACTTTTGAATTCACCCAGACTAGACTCAGCCAGCTGGAAGCTAAAGAATGACTCTATAAAGATATATTCACAGCTTAGCACAATACACAAGCAGATATTTACAACAGATTACAAATATTTAAAGCTATATACATTAAAAAGGTAATACGGAAACACCACAGCCCTCCCAGAGATCAGAGTCCCCAAGAGGGGTTCCCAACCACCCTTCCACCTTGCCCCCATCCACTAATCTTATCCCAGAATCTGCCTTATGTGTAAGGAGAATTAGGAGGATCGGCCAGAGGGGTTAGAAGCAGAACTGAGTAGTTGGGTTACACAGCTCCAGATAGAAGGCGAGGGAGAGAGACCAACAACCCTAGAGCTCAGAGCAGAGAACTCTCCCTTATCTATGTTTATGGCTTTGCTTTAGCTCATCACAGCAAACCTATGAGCGAAGTAGACATCACCATTGTTTTCTTTGTACAGCCTACAACCTAATTTCTCTTATTAAAATATTCCCATTAGCCTCAAACCAGCACATGAAGGCAGCAAGAAAATAGGGGAGAGCAATCACCAGGGGCAGGAGGCACCTGGCAGGAGGCTGCTGTTCATCAGTGAGGTGCCAACGTCCACAGGAGCAGAGTAAATGAGCAGAGGAGGAGAAAAAAAAGCAAGGGAAGGGAGAGAAGACACACGAGAAGAGAAGTGGATAAATGTAACACCAACAAGAGCATGCTCTGATGGGGTTTCTCCATGACACACAGATATTCCAGCATCGCAAATGGCTGGGAAGCTGAAGTGCAAGGAATCATGGAATGGTTTAGGTTGGAAGAAACCTCAAAGATCATCCAGTTCCAACCCCTGTGCCATAGGCAGGGACACCTCCCACTAAATCAGGTCACTCAAGACCTCAACCAGCCTGGCCTTGAACACATCCTGGGAGGGAGCAGCCACAACCTCCCTGGGAAACCTGTGCCAGTGTCTCACCACCCTCACTGTGAAGAACTTCTTCCTAACATCCCGTTCAAATCTCCCCTCTGCCAGTTTGAACCCATTCCCCCTCGTCCTGTCATTACAAGACCTTGTGAATGGTCCCTCCCCGGCCCTCCTGTAGGCCCCCTTCAGATACTGGAAGGTTACTATAAGGTCTCCTGGAAGCCTTCTCTTCTCCAGGCTGAAAAACCCCAACTCTCTCAGCCTGTCCTCATAGCAGAGCTGCTGCAGCCCTCTCAGCATCTTTGTAGCCCTCCTCTGGACTCTCTCCAACAGTTTCATGTCCTTCTTGTGCTGGGGGCTCCAGAACTGCATACAGTACTCAAGGCAAATGACAGAGCTCCTGGATTAACAGTTCACAGCTTTCATTGAGCCTGCTCCTCCACGCAGGAGAAAGGGGAAGGATCTGTGGCTGAATTGGAGCCTCGGACTCCGTTCAGTTATTTTCCTTTTATTAGGGTCACAGCAAGGAGTTTGCTAAGTTAGGGAGAAAAAACTCAAAGGCAAGAAACCAGAAGTAGATGAAACAGAAGCTGTGAAATCTGTTTGATTCACTGGGGACCTTCCCACTTCCATTCCACATACCAGGTACCAGACAGACAGGGAATGAAAACACTGCTTCTGCTCCCTCCAAAGGAAACCCACAGCCTTTTTCTCCAGGTGACTACATCAATGCTTTGGAATCAAATCCTGCAGGAGGAGGAAGGAAAAGAACTACTCCCATGAGTCTTCCCACTTCTCCCCAGTAGTCAGGGTGCATTTAACTACTTGCACATCTCTCTCCACAGTGCTCAGAGTTGGATGAGATGTACTGTGTGCAGTTCTGGAGCCCCCAGCACAGGAAGGACATGGAACTGCTGGAGAGAGTCCAGAGGAGGGCCATGAAAATTATCAGAGGACTGCAGCAGAGGACTGCAGCACCTCTGCTATGAGGACAGGCTGAGAGAGCTGGGGCTCCACAGCCTGGAGAAGAGAAGGCTTTGAGGAGACCTTATAGCAGCCTTCCAGTATCTGAAGGGGTCCTACAGGAAGGCTGGGGAGGGACTACTGACAAGGTCTTGTAATGACAAGACGAGGGGGAATGGGTTCAAACTGGCAGAGGAGAGATTTGAACGGGATGTTAGGAGGAAGTTCTTCACAGTGAGGGTGGCGAGGCACTGGAACAGGTTGCCCAGAGAGGTTGTGGCTGCTCCCTCCCTGGACGTGTTCAAGGCCAGGCTTCATGAGTCCTTGAGTGACCTGTTCTAGTGGGAGGTGTCCCTGCCTATGGCACAGGGGGGTTGGAACTGGATGATCTTTGAGGTCTCTTCCAACCTAAACCATTCTATGATTCTATGTAGGAGAGAATTAATTTCCCCTGTGTTTCTAACACTTGCTGTCAACACCAAACACCTATGAAAGCCTTGCAAGTTTTCTTCCCTCCTATTTACTCCACCCCACAGAGCTTCTGAACTTTGGCTGCTCATCAGCTACAAGCCAGACTGGGAGACTTGGCCACCACAACATTACTCATTAAAGAGGAGGAGAAAAAAAAAAATTATAGAGGTTTTCATTAATTTCTGATCCCAGTAGTTAAGATGCACTCCCAAGCAGAGCTTTTTTGGGGTTTTTTTGTGGTTTTGGTTTTTTTTTTTTTGTGCTGGTTTGAACCAATTGGAGGATCTGAGTGAGAAATCAGACTATAGGCTGAGAAATGAAAAACACAGGGTGTCACTTCACTCACAGCTTTACTGAGAAAGAGAAAAAAATGTTTTAAGAGTTGTAAACCCAAATATAGATAAGTCAGACTGCTTCAGACCTCTCTGGGCTGTGGCTGTCTCTTGCATGGCTCCTTTCCCCTGCCTTGTGTAGCTGATTCTCAGTAATTCCACTAACTTCTTTTCCTACTGCTAATTCCTCTGCCCCATCCACCTTCGCCTATCTGCTGCATCAACAGATGGTGAGAGAAGATTGGGGAAGGGGGGAAAGGTGGTAGAGGTGGTTAGAAACCCCTCTTAGGGATTCTGATCTCTGCAGGGCTGTGGGGTTTCTGTATAACCTTTTCACTGTAAATATCTGTTCTACATTGTAAATATCTGCTTGTATATTGTGCATTGCTGTAAACATAAAGCTTCATTTATCAACTTCCAGCTGTTCTGAGTCCTAGCCTAGGTTATATCAAAGGGTTGGGGAGGGCAGGTAACTGCTAAACCACTACAGACACTTCTCTTATTTCAGCTCTCACACGGCTTGAAAACGGATTTCCTTGCAGCAAAATATCAGCCCTGCATTTGTTAAAATCCTCCTCATAGGGTCTGGCAGTGACAGAGCCCAGCTTGTTTTTTCCTAATTCAAGCATGAAGTTTGTAGGGCAAATTATCCCCTGCTGGAATCCAGGCTGTTGGCTTCACTGCTTAACCAACGTCACTTGCTGACTCTGGAGGAGGAGCTCTGGCTACTCTGCGTGATGCTCAGAGGCTTTAATCTGGCAGCCCTAAAAGACACAGCCTGCCAGTTTGGCTTTGATGTCTTATCACTGCTACAGTTCTGTGAGCCTCCAAAATGTGCTCAAGCCCTCACTGAGCTGATAGGGCTTGACACTCAGCACACCCCTTCAGAGCCCAGCTCTTAGGAGCCTGAAAGCATCTGCACGACCTTCACTCCAGCTTCCTTACTGCTGCCTGATCCTCAGCTGGGTTTCTTCAACCTGGAGAAGAAGAGGCTCAGGGCAGACCTCATTGCTGTCTACAGCTATCTGAAAGAAGGTTGTAGCCAGGCAGGGGT
Source organism: Psilopogon haemacephalus (assembly GCA_013396835.1). NCBI lineage: Eukaryota > Metazoa > Chordata > Aves > Piciformes > Megalaimidae > Psilopogon > Psilopogon haemacephalus. The sequence goes on from VWZI01014510.1 coordinate 134,344, forward strand.
TGGTCTCTTCTCCCAGGCAACCAGTTACAGAACAAGAGGACACAGTCTCAAGCTGCACCAGGGCAGGATTAGGTTGGACATTAGGAAGAAATTCTACACAGCAAGAGTGATTGCCCATTGGAATGGGCTGGTCAGAGAGGCTGTGGAATCACCACCCCTGGAGGTGTTTAAGAGGAGGTTGGATGAAGCACTTAGTGCCATGCTTTAGCTAATGAGAAGGGTTAGGTGATAGGTTGGACTCAATGATCCTAGAGGTCTTTTCCAACCTGGTTAATTCTGTGATTCATGAAGCTGTNTGCCACAGCTGCCTCCAGGGCCAGAAGGATGGGCCTGAGATATCACAAATAACATCCCTTTCTGCTACCAAGGGCTACCTTCACCCCTGCAAAGGGCCACACATTTACATGGAGTCTTGTCTAAGCACAGAACTGTTTCAGTTGGAGAAGACCTTTAAGATCATCAAGCCCAGCCATGATCTGATTACCAAGTTTGGTGCTAAACCATGGCCCTCAGCACCACATATCCCTGGCTTTTAAACACCTTGAGGGATGGGGATTTGGCTACCTCCCTGGTTGGCAGGGCATTGGGAAGAGGGTACCTGGGTGTGCTAGTTTGAGGGTAATTGGAATATTTTAATGAGAGAAATTAGATGATAGGCTGTGAAAAGAAAAAACAATGGTGATGTCTGTTTCACTCATAGGTTTGCTGAGACATATAAAAACAAGGACACAAACAGAGATAAGGCAGTCAGTCTGTGTCTGTGTTTTGTCTCCTTTGCTTCTGCTGCGTTACCTGCTTTGACCTGGAACCTGTGTAACCCAACTAATCGTTAACATGAGCCAGCAGTGTGCACTTGCAGCCCAGAAAGCCAAGCAGAGCCTGGGCTGCATCAGGAGAAGTGTGGCCAGCAGGGCCAGGGAGGTGATTCTCCCCCTCTACTGTGCCCTGGTGAGACCTCACCTGGAGTACTGCTTCCAGTTCTGGAGCCCCTATTAGAAGAGGGATGTGGACATGCTGGAGTGTGTCCAGAGAAGGGCCATGAGGATGCTCAGAGGGCTGCAGCACCTCTGCTATGAGGACAGACTGAAAGAGTTGGGGCTGTTGAGTCTGGAGAAGAGGAGGCTCTGAGGAGACCTTCTTGTGGCCTTCCAGTATCTGAAAGGAGCCTACAGAAAATCTGGGGAGGGTCTTTTTAGGCTATCAGGTACTGAGAGGACTAGGGGGAATGGAGCAAAGCTGGAAGTGGGGAGATTCAGACTGGATGTGAGGAGGAAGTTCTTCACCATGACGGTGGTGAGACACTGGAACAGTTTGTCCAGGGAGGTGGTTGGGGCCACTTCCCCGGAGATGGTCAAGGCCAGGCTAGATGAGGCTTTGGGCAGCCTGCTCTAGGGTAGGGTGTCCCTGGGCATGGCAGGGGGGCTTGGAAGTAGATGATCCTTGTGGTCCCTTCCAACCCTGACTGATTCTATGATTTCCTTCTATCCCCCCGTTGCTGATTCTTCCAACTCACCTTGCACGTAAGACAGACACTGGGATAAGGCAGGGAGGTGGAAAGAAGATGGAAGCGTTGTTGGGAGCCCCTCCTGGGCACTCTGCTTTCTGGGAGGGGTACTGAGTTTCTATATCACTTTGATCTTGCGTATTTCTGTACATATCAGTAAATATTGGTAATATATTGTAACTATCTCCTTCTACCTTGTGCTAAGCTGTGAATATAAAGCTTCATTCCTTAACTTCCAGCTGGCTGAGTCTAGTCTGGGTGACTTCATTGTGTGTGTGGGGGCAGGTAACTCCCAAACCATCACACTGGGACATAGACCACCTCCAGCAGAGCATGCAGGACCCCACACCGTGCGCTGGCAGCACCAGGAGGCCCCAACCACCAGGTGAGCAACAGCCACTCCGTTGAGCTGGGGCTCACAAAGGCAGGCAGAGGCTAGGGGGAAAAGTCAAGCAGCAGGTTAGACCTCAGCTTGTTTTGTTAAGTGACTGAACTTTGGAAGCAAAATCTTATGAAAACCCCCTGACCACTGACCACTGCTGAAAATGTTTCAAGATGATTTTTAATTTTTTTTTCTAATTTATTTTGGCTTGTAATTGCTTCTCAGCATTTACAAACCGTGTGCAGGCTGGGGGCTGCTTTCCTGCCCTGCACAGCAGTTTTCAAGGCGAAGCAGACAAACGATGGAGGTTGTCAAGGATACTGCACTTGGCTGCTTCTCCTCTGTAGCACTGCAAAGAGGTGGCTCAGCTCCTGGAGATGGCCACTCCAGCATTTCTGATGAATGCTGAACTTCTTTTAAGCACACGAATGTGTTGTTACGCCTGAGAACCTCTGAACAGCCTCTTTGCAGCAGAGCCTGCAAATCTGATTTTTGACAAACAAGCATTTAGCTTCCAGACCTAACTGGGAGACCATGGGCCTTTGTGTATAAGGAATATATAAAGATTTAACAAAGAAATGCATCAAGCTGAGATGCTCAAGGCCTTCCAGTGTCTGAAGGGGGCCTACAGAAAAGCTGGGGAGGGACTTTTGAGGCTATCAGGGAGTGACAGGACTAGGGGGAATGGAGGAAAGCTGGAGGTGGGGAGATTCAGATTGGATGTGAGGAGGAAGTTCTTCACTGTGAGAGTGGTGAGAGCCTGGAATGGGTTGCCCAGGGGAGTGGTTGGGGCCACATCCCTGGAGGTGTTTGCAGCCAGGCTGGCTGAGGCTGTGTGCAGCCTGATGTAGGGTAGGGTGTCCCTGGGCATGGCAGGGGGATTGGAACTAGATGATCCTTGTGGTCCCTTCCAACCCTGACTGATTCTATGATAGCAGCTGTGGAAAGATGCACCAGTGCTGCTGTGTGGTTTTCAACCCTCCCATCCTGTTGAGGAGGAAGTTCTTCACCATGAGAGTGGTGAAGCCCTGGAATGGGTTGCCCAGGGGGGTGGTTGGGGCCACTTCCCTGGAGATGTTCCAGGCCAGGCTGGATGAGGCTGTGGGCAGCCTGCTCTAGGGTAGGGTGTCCCTGGGCATGGCAGGGGGGTTGGAACTAGATGATGCTTGTGGTCCCTTCCAACCCTGACTGATTCTACGATTCTACTACAGACTTAACTGATGCCTACAGACAGCCCTGGCAGGGTTAATCTCTCGGTGTGATTTATTTATTGTTTTTTTTTAAGCAATGCTTCCCGGTTCCCTCCTTTTGTTCCTTGTTCCTCAGCCAGAGAACACAGCGACCGTGCACAGGCGCTGCCCACGGATCTGCTTTTGCAGCACACTTTTGGCGGTGGTAGCCTGGGAGGATCAGCGCTTCCCACATGCCTGAAAGCCACATTAGATTGCAAAGCCATCAGCAAGGGAGTTCAAACATTTCCCTAGGCCGAGGCTGCCTGAAGAATTGATTAAAAGCCAGTCGAGCCTGGAAACTGTTCTCATCACATTCCGCAGAGCAAACAGGAGGAACGCTCTGCAGGTTTAAGCCGCATTCCTCCCTGCTCGGTCCCACTTTCAAGTCCCTGCAATTTAAAAGAGCAAACAAAGCCCCAAACCTCATCACTGAGAGCTCTATCAGGAAGAGCCTTTGGAGTGGAGCAGCCCTTGTGCTGCAAAGCGCCTGACTACAATGCCTTACTGTTTGACGGGCTCCCAGCAAACGGGAAGCATTGTAGAGAATCCCAAACGATCCCTTTGTACCTCCAAACAAATCGAACAGACCGGGGACAACTTTTCCAGCTCAGAAGGACAAGCCACCGACCCAGCCAGATTCAAAACAAAACACCACGGGGAGCAGATAAACGCTGATAGAATTTATCATCCTCCCAACTCTCACCAAGCACAGCCTCTTAAAGCCTCTGCTGTTAGTACCGCAGGGTTTTAATTGGAGATTTTTAATGAAAGCTGAGATTTAAATGCATTTAATATATTTTCATACATGATTTTTGATGAAAGGTTGAGATTTAAATGCATTTAATGTATTTTCATACATGATTTTTGATGAAAGGTTGAGATTTAAATGCATTTAATGTATTTTCATACATGATTTTTGATGAAAGGTTGAGATTTAAAGGCATTTAATATATTTTCATACATAGCACCATAGAATGGTTTAGGTTGGAAGGGACCTCGAAGATCAGCCAGTTCCAACCCCCCTGTGCTATAGGCAGGGACACCTCCCACTAGAACAGGTTGCTCAAGGCCTCATCCAACCTGGCCTTGAACACCTCCATTTAATGCATCTCCATACATTTAATGCATTTTCATACATTTAATGCACCTTCCATACATCCAATGCACCTTCCATACACCCAATGCAGCATCTTCCATACATCCAATGCAGCATCTTCCATACACCCAACGCAGCACCTTCCATACACCCAATGCTGCATCTTCCATACACCCAATGCAGCATCTTCCATACACCCAATGCAGCATCTTCCATACACCCAATGCAGCATCTTCCATACATCCAATGCATCTTCCATACACCCAGTGCAGCACCTTCCATACACCCAATGCAGCACCTTCCATACACCCAATGCTGCACCTTCCATATACCAAATGCTGCACCTTCCATATACCCAATGCTGCACCTTTCATACATCCAATGCAGCACCTTCCATACATCCAATGCAGCACCTTCCATACACCCAATGCAGCACCTTCCATACACCCAGTGCAGCACCTTGATACACCCAATGCAGCACCTTCCATACACCCAATGCTGCACCTTCCATATACCCAATGCTGCACCTTCCATATACCCAATGCTGCACCTTTCATACATCCAATGCAGCATCTTCCATACATCCAATGCAGCACCTTCCATACACCCAATGCAGCACCTTCCATACACCCAATGCATCTTCCATACATCCAATGCATCTTCCATACATCCAATGCAGCATCTTCCATACATCCAACGCAGCATCTTCCACACATCCAATGCAGCATCTTCCACACATCCAACGCAGCATCTTCCACACATCCAATGCATCTTAACACATTTCCTGCATCTCAGTTTGCAGAGAACATCATTTTAAGTATTCAACTCTAAACACCAGGAGCAACTATAAAAACCGACATGATTTTATGATTAATTGATTTTAAACTGTTCTTAGCACTACAACAGTTTGGGTTTGGGACCTGGAAAAAAAAAGCAAACCAAACAACAAACCAGAACACAAAGAACTCAAACCAAAAGGCAGAACCAGCTTGGCAGTACTGTTAATACCAAGGTGAAAAGGTGACAGAGAGACACATTTACTGCCCGAAGTTCAGCTTCAGACAAGCAACCTGAATCAACATTGTTTGGTGCATGCTGCAAAAGGATAAACATGGAAATGTAGAAATAATAAAAAAAAAAAAATCATTTACCTCTCTCTGAATCCAAGGAAGCATGAAGAAACAGAAAGAGCAAGTTAGAAAGCATTCAGACAGAGCTTCAGCATACGATGAGGGAACTGCTGTGCACTCAAGGTTTTGCTGTGTGTCTGTAGCAGAGTATCTAAGTGTACTGCCACTATTCCCTTTGGACACTTTAACTTTGGCTGAGTCCTGTTGCTCTGAAGTTTGCAGGTTTCCAAAAATACAACACAGCCAACAGGCATCAGCTGAACTTGGAAGCAGCAGCACAGACATATCAACACCAGGAGGTAATGAAGCTTAAAATATCACACATGAGTCTGGGAAGTGGTAGGCAGAAAGCATAAATAGCCATAGAAAGTGCATGGAACCTCCTGCTTCCAGAGGAACACTTCCCAAACCAGGCATTGACAAAACAAACAAGAATAATTCTGCAGGCTGTGAAAGAGTAGAAAGATCGTCAGAAGAGTTTCAAATGTCTTTTCCAAAAGCTCCTGCCCCAAGGTCACTGAAAGCCGCACCCCAAGGAAGTGACAGCCTGGGGAACAACTTCAGATGAGCGCTGAGCTGAGGTCAGGACACGTTAAAACATCACTGCACACCTTCACTTCTGAAGCCCTTCAGAAACCACCAACTCTTGGTATGACTTAACCAACACTCCTCTCTCAAAGGCACAAGCACCCATGGCTGGGGGCTGCACGGAGCTGCTCTGTCTGCACAAGGCAGGAGAGGCACAAGCACCCCTAGCTGGGGGTTGCACAAGGTAGGAGAGGCACAAGCACCCCTAGCTGGGGTCTGCAAAAGGTAGGAGAGGCACAAGCACCTCTAGCTGGGGGCTGCACAAGGTAGGAGAGGCACAAGCACCCCTAGCTGGGGGTTGCACAAGGTAGGAGAGGCACAAGCACCCCTAGCTGAGGGCTGCACAAGGTAAAAGAGGCACAAGCACCTCTAGCTGAGGGCTGCACAAGGTAGGAGAGGCACAAGCACCTCTAGCTGAGGGCTGCACAAGGTAGGAGAGGCACAAGCACCCCTAGCTGGGGGCTGCACAGTGCTGCTCTGCCTGCACAAGGTAGGAGAGGCACAAGCACCCCTAGCTGAGGGCTGCACAGTGCTGCTCTGCCTGCACAAGGTAGGAGAGGCACAAGCGCCCCTGGCTGAGGGCTGCACAGAGCTTCTCAGCCTGCCCTGCCCGAGCTCCAGGGAGGGCTCACCGTGGTTGCCCAGCGCCCACCACAGCTGGCTGCTTTCTAGGTCATGGCAGCCACCAGGCTGCACCAGCAGTGTGAGTACACAGATGCATGCACACTTCTGGAGCCATCACGTGAAGGAAGAACACAGTTTTGTGTGACATTCCCACAAAGGGTGAGCTGTGCTGGGGAAGGAGGTGGGTTGCTGCCTGCTTCTGCCTACCCCTCCTCAAAAACAGGGGGAAGAAGAGACCCTTGGAGTCAAAAGAGACTTGTGCCACGAGACCCCACCCAAGTTCTGCCTATTCCATGAAGCAATTATCATAGGACTGCCTTTCCTTGGAATAGTTAATGTATATAAAAGCCTTATATAAACTAAAAGGTACCAAACTAACTTTGTGCGTGTTAGGGGAGCGCAGACTCCCCACGCACCCAGCGCTGTTTGCTTGCATTTTATTGCCTAAATAGGAACCTTGATTTATTTGTTTTGAGCCCATCTTGTGTAACACAGGCCACCACTTTATGCAACGTACAGTGACCCTTCAGGAGACAGCTGCTTAGCCCTGCTCTCCCACTCCATCCTTAAGCATGCAGCTGGCAACTCCTCTCTTTTAAGAAGGGTTCATCTCCAAGCAATGTTCACACCTTGTGAGCACAGTGACCCTCCAGAAGAGACCTCAGTCCTGCTTTCCCACTCCTTCCTCCTGCATGCATCTGGCAGCTCCTCTCTTTTAAGAAGGGTTCATCTCCAAGCAATGTTCACACCCTGTGAGCACAGTGACCCTCCAGAAGAGAGCTCAGTCCTGCTTTCCCACTCCTTCCTCCTGCATGCATCTGGCAGCTCCTCTCTTTTTAGAAGGGTTCATCTCCAAGCAATGTTCACACCCTGTGAGCACAGTGACCCTCCAGAAGAGAGCTCAGTCCTGCTTTCCCACTCCTTCCTCCTGCATGCATCTGGCAGCTCCTCTCTTTTTAGAAGGGTTCATCTCCAAGCAATGTTCACACCCTGTGAGCACAGTGACCCTCCAGAAGAGAGCTCAGTCCTGCTTTCCCACTCCTTCCTCCTGCATGCATCTGGCAGCTCCTCTCTTTTTAGAAGGGTTCATCTCCAAGCAATGTTCACACCCTGTGAGCACAGTGACCCTCCAGAAGAGAGCTCAGTCCTGCTTTCCCACTCCTTCCTCCTGCATGCATCTGGCAGCTCCTCTCTTTTTAGAAGGGTTCATCTCCAAGCAATGTTCACACCCTGTGAGCACAGTGACCCTCCAGAAGAGAGCTCAGTCCTGCTTTCCCACTCCTTCCTCCTGCATGCATCTGGCAGCTCCTCTCTTTTTAGAAGGGTTCATCTCCAAGCAATGTTCACACCCTGTGAGCACAGTGACCCTCCAGAAGAGAGCTCAGTCCTGCTTTCCCACTCCTTCCTCCTGCATGCATCTGGCAGCTCCTCTCTTTTTAAAAGGGTTCATCTCCAAGCAATGTTCATACCCTGTGAGCACAGTGACCCTCCAGAAAAGAGCCTAGTCCTGCTTTCCCACTCCTTTCTCCTGCATGCATCTGGCAGCTCCTCTCTTTTTAGAAGGGCTCATCTCCAAGCAATGTTCACACCTTGTGAGCACAGTGACCCTCCAGAAGAGAGCTCAGTCCTGCTTTCCCACTCCTTCCTTAAGCATGCATCTGGCAACTCCTCTAAGAAGGGCTCATCCAAGCAATGTTCATACCCTGTGAGCACAGTGACCCTCCAGAAGAAAGCCTAGTCCTGCTTTCCCACTCCTTCCTCCTGCATGCATCTGGCAACTCCTCTCTTTTAAGAAGGGCTCATCTCCAGTGAGCATCCAAGCAAGGTTCATGCTCTGTGCATAAAGACATGGGACCCAGCATCATCCTAGCTTTGTAGCTCTGAGAAAAAAAGGAGTGGGAAAAGGAGCAGAAAAAATCATCTCCTCTCAAGCAGTAAGAGCAGGGTTAAACGCAGAGCGTGCTGAAAGGAAGGGATCCAGCTCCCATTAGACATCTCACTTTTAGCAAGCTTGAAAGGTTAGAGGGATTGAGCTGTTGCTTAGAAATGGGTTGGTGAGTAGATCTGGAATAAAGAGGCTTTCTAAGCCAGGCTGTGACTAAATGTGTCTAGTGTGTATAGTTACTTGTCATGCATGGAGCCACACGCCTGCAGCTAGAGGTTTAATTTCTTCCCCATGTCAAGGTGGAACCTCTCCTGGTGCAACTTGTGCCTGCTGTCCCTTTTAATCTCCACGTGGCTCCTTGTGAAGAAGAAGAATTCACTGGAACAGTCTGTCCAGGGATGTGGCAGAGTTCCCATTACAGAAGGTTTTCAAGATATGACTGACTGGACAGGGTGAGAGGAATCTAACCTGGGGGTCTGGGTGGATGAGAAGCTCAACATGAGCCAAAAGTGTGCACACACAGCCCAGACAGTAACTGTGTGCTGGGCTGCAGCAAGAGCAGCTGTGGGCAGCAGGGCAAGGGAGGGGATTCTGCCCCTTTGCTCTGCTCTCCTCACACCCCACCTGCAGTACTGTAGCCCCCAACACAAGAAGGACATGGAACTGCTGGAGAGAGTCCAGAGGAGGGCCACAAAGATGCTGAGAGGGCTGCAGCAGCTCTGCTATGAGGACAGGCTGAGGGAGTTGGGGCTTTTCAGCCTGGAGAAGAGAAGGCTTTGAGGAGACCTTATAGTAACCTTCCAGTATCTGAAGGGGGCCTACAGGAGGGCTGGGGAGGGACTGTTCACAAGGTCTTGTAATGATAGGATAAGGGGGAATGATTTTAAACAGGCAGAGGGCAGATTTAAACTGGATGTTAGGAGAAAGTTCTTCACAGTGAGGGTGGTGAGACACTGGAACAGGTTGCCCAGGGAGGTTGTGGCTCCTCCCTCCCTGAAGGTGTTCAAGGCCAGGCTTGATAATGTCTTGAGAGTCCTGATCTAGTGTCCCTGCCTATGGCTCAGGGGGGTTGGAACTGGATGATCTTTGAGGTCTCTTACAACCTAAAGCATTCTATGATTTCTTCATGAAAGGTGGGATCTTAGGGGATATTCCTTCCAACCTGGGCTGTTCTATGACTTCCTGGAAACAGCCAGGTTGGAAAGAAGATTCACATAGGACTCTCTGTTCCACTTCCTTCCATGCAGTGGACTGGGAGTTTCTCCTTCTCAATATCCAGTGGTGACCTGTGTGGGTCTCCCCAAGCAGGACCCCACTCATTCCTTCATTCCAGCTGCATGGGTTTTCCCCTGGAGCTTTGCAGAGCAAGCAAAGACTCCACCATGCCTACTGTTCACACTTTCTAAATTGAGAGGGTAAAATTAGATCTCAATACTGCAACTATTGCAAGTTTTTTTTCTAGCTGAAATAGCTAAGAGTCTGTATTTCAGTGCCAATTTGACAATCAGCACTGGAAAAGGAGTATTCATTTTACTTTCCCAGAAAACACAGGAGGAATGGGTTTAAACTGGCAGAGAGGAGATTTAAATGGGATGTTAGGAGGAAGTTCTTTACAGTAAGGGTGGTGAGACACTGGAATGGGTTGCCCAGGGAGGTTGTGGCTGCTCCTCCCTGGAGGTGTTCAAGGCCAGGCTGGGTGAGTCCTTGAGCGACCTGATCTAGTGGGAGATGTCCCTGCCTATGGCACAGGGGGGTTGGAGCTGGATGAGTTTTGAGGTTCCCTTCCAACCTAAACCAAGATCCCATTCTGTGCTTCTGTGCTCTACAATCTCCATGGAGGTGTTCAAGGCCAGGTTGGATGAGTCCTTGAGCGACCTGTTCTAGTGGGAGGTGTCTCTGACTATGGCACAGGGGGGTTGGAACTGGATGATCTTTGAGGTCCCTTCCAACCTAAACCATTCAATGATTCTATGCTCTCTAACATTTCAGGTATACATTGGAGATAAAAAGTACCCACACCTAGAAGAAACATTTTCTTCTCCTAGCAAGAGTGGTCAGGCCTTGGAATGGGCTGCCCAGGGAAGTGGCAGAGTCACCAATCCTGGATGTGTTTAAAAATAATTTTGGATGTGGTGCTTGGGGATATGGTTTAGAGTGAGCCTTGTAGAGCAGGGATATCAGTTGGACTTGGGGATCCTGAGGGGCTTTTCCAACCTGAGTGTTTCTGTGATTTTGTGCATACTGTTGAGTGATTTACCTTCAAACTTCAATACAGAAGTCCTTCACTTCAAGGCTAAAAAGCAGACATGGGAAGCTTCAGTTCAAAAGGCAGATCTAGCTGAGGGCTCTAAGTGCCAGGAATGCTGCAAGAGCAGCTGTGCCAGGGCTTTGGTGTGCTGCTCTACATATCCTGACCGAGTTAGAAGGAGTTGGCAGGCTCTGCCTTGACAAGGTGTGAAGACAATACCCTGGTAATTGTGTCAGGGTTGCTGCCCAGGATTTGAGATTCATTTCTGTGGGGAAAAGGCCAAAAATCTCTGAGGAAAACAGAACTGAAGAAACGCAGGACAACTGAATCATTCAGGTTGGAATCAAGTCCAACCCCTGACCCTACCCCACAAAGTTCACCCCTAAACCATATCCCCAAGCACCACCTCTAAATGACCTTTAAACACATCCCAGGTTGGTGACTCAACCACCTCCCCAGGCAGCCCATTCCAATGCCTGACCACTCTTGCTATGAAAATGACTTTCCTAATATTCAGTCTAAGCATACCCAGGCCCTTCACCAGCTTCATCTGCAACCTTCTAGCCTGCAGTGGTGTGAGACAGAAGCAACTTTTCTAGAACAAGCCCCAGGGGGACTCTCCAAGGGAGTCTCCTCCTCCCCACCTCTTCTGCCAGGCTTATTTGCTCCAAGCTCTTTTCCTTTGGAGGCAGAAGGTGCCTGCTTCCCTGATGACCCACTTTGCTCCACACTCCTCTCACAGAGGGTGATATCTGGTCCAGGGACATAGTGGGCACAAGAAGAAAGGACTGGATGGAGCACTTAGTGCCATGGTCTAGTTGATTGGCTAGCCCACCCCACAACCTAGCACTCAGCCAGGATGATCTTGGAGATCTCTTCCAATCTCGCTGATTCTATTCTATTCTATTCTCTTCCTTTCCTTATTCTATGACAGTTGGAGAGAGTGGTGAAGCTGACGTGGCACCATCCTGGGGGAGAGGTCTGCACAATACAGGACAGTGCATTCCTGGATGCATTCTGTGTGACCTACCCTGGGTGATTCTGCTTTGGCAGGGGGGGATTGAACTCAATGAACTTCAGAGGTCCTTTCCAACCCTTATCATGCTGTGATTCTGTGAGGCAATTTCTCTTTTCAGGTCCAGGTTTTGTACATCAGTGCCCCAGGCAGGTTGTGTCCTGATGGATGGTCATTAATATACAGCACCCACCCCACAAGCTGAAGGAGAATGGAGGTTTGACTGGGAGGTGAATACACTGAGAGGTGCTGTGGTTAACACCTCCATCTCCCCAAAAACACACTCCTCATGGCACTCATGAGGCTGCATCTGGATTTCTGCATCTAGGTTTGGTCCTACCAGTATATAGGATAAGGTGACAAACTGGTGTGAGTCCAGCTGAGGGCCACTAAAGCTGCAGGAACCAGTTCTATTCAGCCTGGAGATGAGGTGGACTTGTTCAGCCTGGGTGAGGTAATGGGGGGAAGATCTAATTAATGTCTTCCACTTGCTTGTGGAAGGCCTTAAAAACACAGACCAAACTTGAATATCTCTGCCTAGAGAAAGCCCAGAAAGACACTCTAGAGACCATCCAGTCTCTGTTCTTGGAGGTTTGTAGTAAGATATCAATCAGAAACAGCCCTGAGCTAATCCTGAGCCCTGCCCAGCTTTGGGCAGAAGGTTGGAGCAGCTGACCTGCTGGGGTCCTTTCCATGGTAACTTTTTCCTGTGGCTCTGTAACACAAACACCTGAACCCATGGGATGGAGTCTTGCTGTGCAGATGGACATGGCAATGCTCTGCTTACACAGCCAGCCCATGGGCCTGGCTCAGGACTGGGCAGAGAGAGGATCACAGGATGTCAGGGGGTTGGAAGCGACCCAAAGAGATCATCTAGTCCAACATCCCTGCCAGAGCAAGACCATACAATCTAGAACAGAGGAACACACCCAGACAGGTCTTTAAAGTCTCCAGAGAAGGAAACTCCACAACCTCTGTGGGAAGCCTGTGCCAGTGCTCTGTCATCCTTACAGTGACAAAGTTCCCTCTTGTGTTGAGGTGGAACCTCCTATGCTGCAACTTACACCCATTGCTCCTTGTCCTATCACAGAGAGCAAGTGAGCAGAGCCTGTCACCCCTCTCCTGACCAGCCCTCAAATATTTAGACATTGATTAAATCCCCTCTCATTCTTCTCCAGACTAAGCAGCCCCAGGTCCCTCAGCCTCTCCTCATCAGGCAGTGCTCCAGTCCCCTCAGCATCCTTGTAGCTTTCCACTGGACCCTCTCCAGCAGATCCCTGTCCATCTTAAACTGGGGAGCCCAAAACTGAAGGCAGCATTCAAGATGGGGTCTTAGCAGGGTAGAGTAGAGGGGGAGGAGAACCTTCCTTGATCTGCTGGACACATTCTTCTCGATACACCCCAGGATTCCATTGGCCTTCTTGGCCACAAGGGCACATTGCTGTGCCATGGTTAACTTTTTATCCACCTGGGGTGAAACAACATGCCCAAGAACCCTGGCAGTTCTGATCCACCTGTGTTGGTTTCAGCTAATTGGAGAATTTGAGTGAGAAATTGGTTGAGAGAAAGTTAAACA
>VWZI01014511.1:0-20140 GCA_013396835.1 Psilopogon haemacephalus
AATTTCTCACTCAAATCCTCCAATTAGCTCAAACCAACACACCCATCAAGCATGCATGGGTAATCTTGATCGACCTGGTCTGGTAAAAGTGATTACCAACTGGTCGGAAGGCACAGGCTGTACAAAACCCCCACAGGAGAAGACAAGACAATTCATGCTAAAGAAGCTCCTCCCTATGGTGATCTTTCTGATCAGAAAAAGAACTATGCTTTGTTCACAGATGGTTCCTGTCATCTTGTTGGGCACAAGCGAAGATGGAAGTCAGCAGTCTGGAGTCCTACCAGGAGACTTATTGAAGTGAAAGATGGAGAAGGTGAATCCAGTCAATTTGCTGAGGTAAAAGCAGTCCAACTTGCTCTCGATGTGGCTGAATGGGAAAATTTGCCTATCCTTTACAACGACTCATAGATGGTAACCAATGCTCTATGGGGTTGGCTAAAGGACTGGAAAAAGAGTGGTTGGCAGAGGAAAGGAAAGCCTATTTGGTGTGCTGTTCTATGGCAGGACATTGATGCACAACTGGAGAGAATTCCGGTGAAGGTGCGGCATGTAGAGGTACACATCCCTAAAAAGAAAACTACTGAGAAGTATCAACATAACCATCAGGCAGATCAATCTGCTAAAATTTCTCAAGTTTACCCAAACTGTTACTTTGATCTTGATTGGAAACACCGAGGCGAAATGTTCTTAGCTCAGTGGGCCCATGACTTATCTGGACATCAGGGCATGGATGCAACATACCGATGGACATGTGGTAGGTCAATTGACTTATCCATGGACGCTATCACCCAAGTCATACATGATGCTGACATCTGTGCTGCTATTAAGCAGGCTAAGCAACTTAAGCCCTTATGGTATGGTGAGAGATGGACAAAGTACAAGTATGGTGAAGCGTGACAGATTGACTACATCACTTTACCTCGTTCTCGTTCTGGCAAGCAGTATGTGCTAACGATGGTAGAGGCAAGCACCGGATGGCTGGAAACCTATCCAGTTCCACATGCTACTGCACGTAACACCATTCTTGGCTTGGAGAGACAAATCATTTGGAGACATGGAACAACAGAGAGAATCAAATCAGACAATGGCACTAATTTCAAGAACAGTCTTGTGAAAAACTGGGCCAAAGGGCACAGTATTGAGTGGATTTACCACATACCCTACTATGCATCAGCTTCAGGAAAGATCGAACGCTACAATGGTTTGCTAAAGACCACTCTAAAAGCCATGGGGGGTGTAACTTCAGAAAAATGGGATAAGCATTTAGCACAAGCAACCTGGTTGGTAAACAGTTGGGGTTCTGTAAAGAGAGCAGGACCTGCACAGTCAGATTTGGTACAAACAGTGGATGGTGATAGAATTCCTGTCATACGCAAAAAAGAAGCTGTTAAGGAAAACTGTTTGGGTATTTTCTCCTTTGGGTGAAGGGAAGCCTGTACAAGGGGTGGTTTCTGCAGAAGGTCCTCGTCATCTGTACTGGGTAATGCAGGAGAAAGGAGAAATCCAGTGTATTCCACAAATAAATATAACCCTAGCTGAAAGAGGTTAAATTCAGAGTGTTAGGAGTTTTCTGTTCTAGGTTTCACCTGTCGTCTAACACAAGAGGACCTACAATACATGACCAGAACTCCAATGTCACCTGGGAGTCCCTGGTCTCATCTCATCTGTGAGGAGACAAACTGTTTCCTGAGCTTTTGAATCACCTACATTCAAGATATATCTGGAACAAACTGAGTTTGTAAGTATTCATTATTGTAAATATTGTATTAGATTAGATAGATAATTATCAGTGAACTCTGAGTGAAGTAGATAGGAGTGGATTGTGCTGGTTTGAACTAATTGGAGGATTTGAATGAGAAATTAGACTATAGGCTGAAAAAGAAAAACACTGATGATGTGTGTTGGTTTGAGCTAATTGGAGAATTTGAGTGAGAAATTAGACTATAGGCTGAAAAAGAAAAACACTGATGATGTGTGTTGGTTTGAGCTAATTGGAGAATTTGAGTGAGAAATTAGACTATTGCCTGAGAGAGAGAGTTAAACATACCGTGTCACTTTACCCAGTTTCACTGAGACAGAGAAAAGAAGGTTGTTTTGGGAAATGTTCCCAAAACATCCAGATAAGCCAGTGTGCTTGCAGAGAGTCAGTCTGCTCTGGGTCCATGCTGGCTTCGGCAGCTTCTTTCCTTTGTCTCTATGCCTTTGAACTAATTCAGAGTAAAATCACTAAAACCATTCATTCCTTCCTGCCACTAATCTTTCTGACCGATCTTCAGCTTATCTGCAGCATCATCAAGTGGTGAGATAAAGCTGGGGGAAGGGGGGAAAGGTGGTAGGGGGTTTGGTTGTACTCTCTTGGGGATTTTGGTCTCCAGGAGGGGTGTGGTGTCTGTATTCCCTTTTTACTGTATATTTCTGTAAATATCTGCTAAATATCTGTTAAATATTTGTTAAATATCTATTGTAAATATTTGCTTGTATATTTGCATTGCTGTAAATATAAAGCTTCATTTATTAACTTCCAGTGTGTTTTTCTGAGTTTTAGCCGGCATTTTAAAAGGTTGGGGGGGGCAGGTCACTGCAAACCCACTACATGATGCTACTTCACTCATAACTTTACTGAGAAAGAAGAAAAAAAAAAATGTTTAAGAGTTGTAACCCAAATATGGATAAGTCAAACTGTTTGGAGACTGCTTCAGACCGCTTTGGGTTGTGGTAGCTCCTGAATGGCTCTTTCTCCTTTCCTAGCTGGATATGAATAATTTAACTAACTTCTTTCCTGCTGCTAATCCCCCTGGCTGATCTACCTTCGCCTATCTGCTGCACAAACAGATTGGGGAACGGGGGAAGGTGGTAGGGGTGATTAGAAGCCCCTCTTAGAGATTTTGATCCCTGGGAGGGGTGTGGTGTTTCTGTATTACCTTTTTACTATATATATATATGTAAATATATGTTATACATTGTAAATATCTGCTTGTATGTTCTGCATAGCTGTAAATATAAAGCTTAATTTATTAACTTCCAGCCGACTGAGTTCTAGCCTGGGTTATTTCCAAGTGTGGGGGGGCAGATAACTGCTGAACCACCACAATCCTGCCATACTTTGAAGCGCTCTGCCTGTGAACAAAGTGCTTTGTGCACAAAATTAGGCTAAGCACAATTAGCAGCTTCTCTTTACCAGTAAATGCGGTCGGTTATCATTAGCTGTATTAGCTATGTCACATAACAGACAATGGAGAAGGACAGTTGGACACTTGTGTTGTATTCATTCAGCTGACTGTTTGAAAGAGTTCTTTTCAGCAGGAAGGAAAGCTGGGGAAAGGGATCTGTCTGCCACAGAGTGTTAGGGAAGATAAGAGGAGAAGGCAGATCCTTTTAAGAGTACTGGCATAAATGCTGCATCATTAAGTACTAAGAAGCTGGTCAAGGACATTTTCATCACTGGAAAACGTAAAGATGTTGCTACACAAAATTTGCTTCTGAGCAGAGAGACTGAGGGATCTGGTGCTCTTCAGTCTGGAGAGGAAAAGGCTCTGAGCTGACCTTATTGTGGCCTTCCAGTATCTGAAGGGGACTACAAGAAAGCTGGGGAGGGACTTTTAGGGTGTCAGGTAGTGATGGGATTGGGGGAATGGAACAAAGCTAGAAATGGGTAGATTCAGACTAGATATTAGGAAGAGGTTCTTCAGCATGTGGCTAGTAAGATGCTGGAATGGGTTGCCCAGGGACCTGGTGGAAGCCTCATCTCTGAAGGTGCTTAAGGCCAGACTGGGTGAGGCTCTGGACAGCCTGATCTAGTGTGAGATGTCCCTGCCCATGGCAAGGGGGTTAGAACTGGATGATCCTTGTGGTCTGTTCCAACCCTGACTGATTCTATGATTCTATGATAAGTCAATCCAGTCTAGGGGACAGGAACCTGCAGATCTCCTTCCCAACCTTTCAGGCAAAATAAATATTATATCAGTGGCAGGACTAACTAACCCTGTCTCCTTCTCCATTCACATTAAGTGCTTCAAACAAACCCTCTTGTGAGGAAAACTTTTCCTTTCATTCCTCAATACTAGCCCAATAAAACAGCAAATGTCAAAGCCAGAGTGTGTAGCCAACTAGAAGAGCTGGCATTTAAAAAATAAATTTCTGTTTAAGAGCTGTGAATTACTAGTTATAAACAAGTACAACTGTACTCCTGAAAGAGTCGTGCACACAGGGACTGCCTTCCCTAATCAAAGCTGTATCTCAGCAGAACCTTTCTCAAGCAATTCAGTAAATTACACAGACTCACAGAATGTTAGTGGTTGGAAGTGACCTCCAAAATTCATCCAGTCCAACCCCCCTGCCAGAGCAGAAGCACCTACAACAGGTCGCACAAGAACACACCCAGGAAGGGTTTGAATATCTCCAGAGAGGGAGACTTCACACCCCCCCTGGCAGCATCTTCCAGGCTTCTGTCACCCTCACAGGGAAAAACATCCCTCTTGCCTCTTGTGCCTCTGCTTCCACCGTTGCCCTTTGTTCTGTCATTGGGCATCACCCAGCAGAGCCTGCCTCCAGCCTCTGGGCACTCACCCTGCACAGCTTTATCACCATGACTAAGGTCACTCCTCAGGCTCCTCCTCTCCCAGCAGCACAGCCCCAGTTCCCTCAGGCTCTTCTCTAAGGAAGATCTTCCCCTGTCTTCCGCATCCTTGTGGCTCTGTGCTGGACTCTCTTAAGCAGTGTGGTAAACGGAATTGAATCCAGTTGATGACTGGTCACAAGTGGTGTTCCCCAGGGCTCAGTGCTGGGGCAGACCCTGTTTAGCAATCTGTATCAGTGATTTAGGTGAGGAAACAGAGTCACTCTCAGTAAGTTTGCAGGTGACACACAATTAAGTGGGAGTATTGATCTCCTTGAGAGGAGTGAGGCTCTACAGAGAGATCTGGGCAAGCTGGATCCGTGGGCTAAGGTAATTCACATGAAGTTTAACAAAGCTCAGTGCCAGGTCCTGCACTTCGCTTCCAGCAGCCTCATGAACTTCTCGGGGTTTTGGGCACAGTGGCTGGAAACTGCCCTGCAGAGAGCGACCTGGGACTCTTGGTTGGGAGTCAGCTGAGAATGAGACAGAAGTGTGCCCAGGTAGCCAAGAAGGTCACTAGCAGCCTGGCCTGGATTACAAATAGTGTGATCAGCAAGAGTAGAGAACTGAGTCTGCCTCTGGCCTCAGTACTGGTAAGATCTTGAGTAGTGGGTCCACTTTTGGGCTTCTCACTACATGAAAGACATGCAGGTGCTGGTGAGGTGTTTGGAGAGCAGGGCTGGTGAGTAGAGGCTGGCAAGTGGGGATTGATTAGCCTTGAAGGAGAGGAGGTAGAGAGGGGACCTTATTGCTCTCTGCAGCTAGAAGGAGGTTGGGGTGAGGCCAGTGTTGGCCTTTTTTGCCAAACAACTAATGACAGGACAAGTGGCAATGGCCTCAAACTGTGCCAGGAGAGATTTAGGTTGGATATTAGGAAGAATTTCTTTACAGAAAGATTGGTCAGACATTGGAACAGGATGCCTAGGGAGGTGGTGAGGTCACCATCCCTGGAGGAGTTCAACAAACAAATACGTGTGGCACTTTGGGACATGGTCATGGTGGTGTTGGGTGGAAGGTTGGACTTGAGTGTCTTGGAGAAGATTTCCAACCGTAGTGACTGTATGATTCCAGGATATCAGTGAAATTTATCTAACAGTAATATTCACAGTAACAAGCAGAGTGCTAATAAATGTTATCCATATGTGTATATATATCTAACTGGAGCTACTCCATAGAGGCAGGGACACCTTCCACTCATCTCGGTTGCTCAAGGCCCTGTTCAACCTGGCCTTGAACACCTCCAGGGAGGGGACATCCACACCTTCCCTGGGCAACCTGTTGTAGAAATATCTCAAGACCCCTCACTTGACACTCTCTTGAATAACTATAGCAGGTAAAGATTATTTTCTGAATGTCTGCTTGCTGCAGCAAGCACATAGGTGTCTGATCTTCATACGAGTCTGAACATAGAGCAGGATCTCATCTGCTGGAGAAAGCTGTGTTCCTATTTTTAAGGAGCAAGTTTTTTGGAATTTGTCATCTAATTAATAAAACTTACTTGCAGCCACAGCAAATTTGATCTGACACTCTGGTCAGGATTTGGGTGGAATGCAGCAAGGCTATAGTCATTATTAGAGCAGTTATGGAATTTCCCCAAGCACAGGAATTGAAAGGAACTGTAAGACTAGGTCTAGGAAATAGGTCTAAGAACATTTATCTCTGAGAGTTTCTGAGACAGCTCTGCCTACAACACTAAAATCTGTTATCTCATCATTGCCAATATCAGACCAGCTTGTGCTGCACCCTTATTCAGCCACATGTGCTCAGGTAGAAGGCCTGAAATCATCTTCTGTCTTATAGAATCATAGCATGGGCCGGGCTGGAAGGGGCCTCCAAACAGTCATTCAGACCAACCCCCCTGCAGTCAGCAGGGACATCCTCGGCTAGATCAGTTTGTCCAGAGCTCTGTCCAGCCTCACCTTGAATATATCCAGGGATGGGGCCCCAACTACCTCCCTGGGCAACTTGTTTCAGTGTTCCAGCATCCTCCTGGTGCAGAACTTGTTCCTGACATCCAATCTCAAGCTGCTCTGCTCTAGTTTGAAGCCATTGCCCTCATCCTGTCCCTGCAGGCCTTTGCAAACAGTCTTTCTGAAGCCTTCTTGTAGCCCACTTCAGGTCCTGGCAGGCTGCTTCTAGGTCTGCCAGGAGCCTTCTCTTCTCCAGGCTGAATGCCCCCAGCTCCTTCAGCCTGTCCTCATAGAAGAACTGCTCCAACCCCCTAATCTTTTTTGCAGCCTCCTCTGGCCTTCCTCCGTCTTTATTTTCTGCAGAGTGTTCAAGTGTAATCTCACAACCCTGTCACAGCAAAAGCTGTTTGGTTTTATAGTGTGTGCAGTTTCAGATTTCCCTCCTAAGAACAGATCTACACCTGACTGAAAGTCAGCAGGATGCTTTTCATTTCAGCCCAAATATTAGTAACAGATTAGGTTAACCATGTCTTACACACTCACTGTCCTGACTGACCAGTACAGACCAGAGGTTGTCCTGCTGGAAAGCAGCTCCATGGAGAAAGACCTTGGAGTGCTGATGGACAGCAAGTTCTGCATGGAGCAGGAATGTGCTCTTGGGGCCAAGAGTGCCAGTGGCAGCCTTGGGGTGCATCAGGAAAAGTGTGACCAGCAGCACTAGGGAGGTTCTTCTCCTCCTCTACTCTGTCCTGCTGAGACCACACCTGCAATACTGTGCCCAGTTTTGGGCTCCCCAGTTCAGGAGAGACTGAACAGAGAGTCCAGCCAAGAGCTATGAGGATGACTGGGGGACTTGAACATCTCCCCTGTGGAGAGAGACTGAGAGCCCTGTGTCCCGGTATGGGGTGACAAACACCCTAGAATTGGTCCAATCCCTGGGCTCTCTCCTCCCCCTACCGTCCAAGGTCTGGTAGGGGTTGAGGGGTGGGGGCTCCCCACGTGGCCCCAGGAGCCAGGGATACCTCGGGCAGCACACAGGCGTGGCGCTTTTTGAATCAATTGGCCAGCTGAAGAATGCCGAGTGCCTGTTGGTCAGTCTCACACGCCCCCAAGGGTATTTAAGGGGGGGCACAGCGACCGTTAGTTGCTCTTCCTCTGCTCTTTCTTCCACTCTTCCTCACTCTCCTCGCTCACCGTCGTCTCCCGCAGTGGCTGTGAAGAGTCCAACCACGTGCACAGCAACAGGCAGCAGGCAGCAGGCAGCGAAGCACGGCAGCTCTCCCAAAGCAGCAAGGCTAATCTCTCTCTCTATCTCTCTCCCTATTTCCCTATTTTGGGCTAAGTCGGTTTTTCCCTTCTTCCCCTGCCTCAGGTCCAGGAAGGAGCGTGTTTCCCACCTCGCGTCCCGCGGTATTTTTGTAGGCACGGTCGGGATATATTTGTATGTAACCTCTCTGTTTCCTGAGTTCTGATTGTTAAAGTATTGCACCTGGCGTTTGAGCAACATGTGTGTTTATTTCTGCTGACCGGAACCCAAAAGAACCTCGGGGGGGATACTAGGACCCCCTCATTCCAAGGGATATCGAGCCTAATTAAGCTTTATCCCGTTACACCCTGGCGCTGTTTAGTCTGGAGAGGAGGAGACTGAGAGGGCATCTGAGCAATGTCTACCAGTAACTGAGGGGGGAGTGTCAAGTTTAGGTGGCCAGGCTTTGTTTGGTGATGCCCAGTGATAGGAGAAGGAACAGTGGGTACCAGCTGGAATAGAGGAGGTTCCTCCTCAACACAAGGAGACACTTCTTTACAATGATGGTGCCAGAGCCCTGGAGCAGGCTGCCCAGAAAGGTTGTGGAATCTCCTTCCCTGGAGACTTTCCACACCCACCTGGATGTGTTCCTGGCTGGCTTGCCCTGGGTGACCCTGCTTGGACAGAGTGATTGGATTTTATGATCTCTGGAGGTCCCTTCCAACCCCTGACAGTCTGTAATTCTGTGAACTGATTGGAGAGAAATATGATCTAGATAGTGAAAGGCAATGGAGGAATGTTCTCCAGAGATCTCTTCCAAGCTTAATGATTCCATGGTTTTGCCAAGACACAAGTGATAGGATGAGAGGAAATGGCCTGACATTTCACCAGGGGAGGTTTAGGCTGCATTAGAAGAAAACTTTTGAGTCAAGCACTGGCACAGGCTGCCCAGCAAGGTGGCCAAATCTCCATCCCTGGAGGTGTTTCAGAGGGGCAAAGATGTGGCGCTTAGGACCATGGCTTAGTACCAGTCTTGGTAGAGTTAGTGAATGAGTGGACTTGATGATCTTAAAGGTATTTGCCAACCAAAATGATTCCATGATCTTTTCTGGTCTTACTGCATCCTGTGACAGGTACCATTCACAGGATGGTAACATATTGGTAAGTGGCACTAGAAATGCTCTGCAGCAACCAGGCCATTTTTCTTTATTAGCCAACAGCTGCTAGATGTTTTAAAAATTATTTCCAAAGGGCTTGCAGCAGTGCAGCAGCTAATTACTTATAATTTCACATCAATTTACTAATTTCCAGCCCAACAAGATGTCCTTTGCCATAGATGTACCAGGAATGGCTCCTAGTGTCTGCAACCCAGATGGCCATAAAGGGAACCAATTTGTTCCTAGTATGTTTTCCAGTTTTCCTCACATGTATAGGTTCTAAAATATTCGTGTTTAAAAGGAAGGAATCAAGTGATGTTATCAAAATGGCTTAACAGAGAAGCCTTGATAGCCTTTCCTTCATCAACCCTACAAATGGACTAAGTGTTCAAGAAAAGACTGGATGGAGCACTTAGTGCCATTGGATAGGGCTGGGTGATAGCTTGGACTGGATTATCTTGGAGGTCTCTTCCAACTTGGCATATTCTATTCTATTGTATTCTATTTTATTGTATTGTATTTAATTCTATTCTAAATTTTGCAATGGGTAGATCATAGAATCATAGAATGGTTTAGGTTGGAAGGGATCTCAAGGATCATCCTGTTCCAAGCCCCCGCCAGAGGCAGGGACACCTCCCACTAGAACAGGTTGATCAAGGCCTCATCCAACCTGGCCTTCAAAACCTCCAGGGAGGGATCAGCCACAGCCTCCATAGGCAACCTGTGCCACTGTCTCACCACCCTCGCTGGAAAGAACTTCCTAACATCCAGTTGAAATCTCCCCTCTGCCACTTTAAACTCATTCCTCCTCATCCTGTCATTACAAGACCTTGCAATAGTCCCTCCACAGCCCTCCTGTAGCCCCCTTCAGATACTGGAAGGCCACTCCAAGGTCTCCCAGAAGCCTTCTCTTCTCCAGGCTGTAAAGCTCCAACTCTCATAGCCTGTCCTCATTGCAGAGCTGCTGCAGCCCTCTGAGCATCTTCTTGGCCTCCTCTGGACTCTCTCCAACAGTTCCATGTCCTTCTTGTGCTGGGCACTCCAGAACTGCACACAGTACTCCAGGTGGGGTTTCAGGAGAGCAAAGGGGCAGAAGCCCCTCCCTTGCCCTGATGGACATGCTATTCTTGATCTTCAAAAGCTTTTTCTTTTCCTGCTGTTCAAAACTTTGGCACCTTTTGCTGTACTGCTAAGAACTGAGTGCAATTGTAAGGCAGTCAAAAAAGGCCAAGTGCCAGATCCTGTGCTTGGGTCACAACAACCCCAGTAATGCTACAGGCTTGGGGCATAGTGAATGTCAAGTGCCTGGCAGAAAAGGGCCTGGGGGTGCTGGTTGACAGCCAGCTGAGTATGAGCCAGCAATGTGCCCAGGTGGCCAAGAAGGCCACCTGCAGCCTGGCCTGGATCAGCAATGATGTGGCCAGCAGAAGTAGGGAAGTGATTGTGTCCCTGTACTAGGTTTGCTTTTGGGCCACTCAGTACAGGAAAGACACTAAGGTACTGCAGAGTATTGAGAGAAGGGCAACAAAGCTGGTGAAGGGTCTGGAGAACAGGGTTTGGGAAGAGCACCTGAGGGATCCAGGGGTGTTTAGTCTAGAGAAGAGGGGAGACATCATTGCTTCCAGAAAGGAGATTGGAGTGAGGTGGGGTTTAGGCTCTTCTCCTTAGTATCAGGTGACAAGACAAAAAGAAAATGGCCTGAAGCTCTGCCAGGGGAGGTTTAGGTTGAACAATAGAAAACATTTCTTTGTTGCAAGAGTGGTCAGGGACTGGAACAGGCTGCCCAGGGAGGTGGTGGAGTCCCCATCCCTGGAGGTGTTCAAAGAACAAGTGGACATGGCACTTCTGGACATGGTCTAATGGCCATGGTGGTGTTGGGTTGATAGTTGGACTGGATGATCTTACAGGCCTTTTCCAATCCAAACAATTCTATGATTCTGAATGTTTTTAATGGTAGAAAACCATGGCTTTAAGTTTATGGTTTAGAGATCTTCAACTCATGCTTTGTACTAATTGGCAGTACCAAATGCTAAATGTATTTAGTCCTACTTTTTTGTCAACAGCAGCAGTCTAACTAATGAGGGGAAAAAAAATGAAGGGGACTAAGTAAATATTGTCATGTTATTTCTTCTAGAGAACACACAAAAATCAAAGAAACTGCTTTAGGAAAGTCAATTTTTTTGTACTTTGAAATACAAAAAATAGCAATAGAAAGAATTCCTCCGATACCATAGACTGAAGTAATACATAGATAATGGCTCCCCTACCTCATGAATTTGGAAAGTAATCACTCCTGGTTAGTAGCAAAGAGCTTCAGTGAGCCCTGGCTTGTAAATCAATAGAGTTGAATTCTCCTGGTCCTATCCATATTCCATTTCCATTTCAAATTCTGCAGGAAGGATCAGTGTAGATTTAGCTGTGATGGACAGGCAACAACAGCAGCATCTGCAGATATCTTTTTAATAGAGTGTATCTAAGGTGTCAGGGGTGCTGGGATGTACTGAGAGCTAACGTGAATGGGGAGGAGAGGAGCAATTTCCTCTCTCCCCTAAACCAGTAATGCCTTTATCCTATCCAGTCCCTCAATCAGATTTCTGCCTTGTTACTGCCCTAATATATATTTCATTTCCTAAAGGACTTGTCTGGTGCTGATTGCAGGAGTAGTGTATATGAAGGACACTCACAGGTTTTAGACTCTGAAATGTACTTCTTTCTGTTTTTCTGGTTGGTTAGGGGTTTTGTTCTTTGGGTTTTGGGGGTTTTGGTTGGTTGGTTGGTTATGGATGTTGTTTGGTTTTGGTTTATTTTTTTAAATGTGAACATTCTAATTCATACTTTTGTTTGAACCTAGGGAATCAGCCCAGGGAGCTAGACTTCAAACTAGAGCAGAGCACATTGAGATTGGATGTTAGGAACAAGTTCTGCACCATGAGGGTCTGGGGAGGTGGTTGGGTCCTCATCCCTGGACATATTCAGGGTGAGGCTGAACAGGGCTCTAGGAAACCTGATCTAGTTGAGGAAGTCCCTGCTGACTGCAGAGGAGGTTGGACTGGATGAACTTTGGAGGTCCCTTCCAACCCAGACCATTCTGTGATGCTGTGATTCCATGTTTTGTTTGGAACAGGTTTCCCAAGGAGGTGGTGGAGTGCCCATCCCTGCGGGTGCTCAAGAAATGTGTGGGCATGGCACTTTGAAAGATGGTTTGATGTCCATGGTGGTGTTAGCTTGAAGGCTAAACCAAACCAATTCTGTGATTCCATGATTTTAAGATTCCCCACTGTTGTAAACACAGCTACTTTCACTTACTATTCCCTACTGATACTTGGTTTGGAAGAGCCCCAAACTTAGTCAAAGCTGAAAATACAGCAGCAAGTGACCAAACACTCTTGAGAGGGATGTAATGTTTGGGCCTCTCACTACAACAAGGACACTGAAGTGCTGGAGTTGGTCCAAAGAAGAGCTACAAATCTGGTGAAGGCACTTGAACACAAGTTCTATGAGGAATGACTTGAGGGAATTTGGGTTGTTTAGTCTGGAGAAGAGAAGACCTCACTGCCCTCTGCAACTACCTTAAAGAAGGTTGGAGCAAGAAAGGCATCTGAATCTGCTCCCATGCAACAAGAGACAGGACAAGAGGAAATGGCCTCAAGCTCTGCCAAGGGAGATTCAGGTTGGGTATTAGGAAAAAATTCTTCCCAGAAAGGGTTCTCAAGCACTGAACAAGCTGCCCAGGGAGGTGGTGGAGTCACCATCACTTGATGTGTTTATAAGACACATGGATATGGTGCTAGGGGATGTGGTTTAGGGCTGTATCTTAGAAGTAGTGCTGGGACAGTGAGCTCTAGGTGAGCAGTTGGGCTTGCTGATCTCAAAGGCCTCTTCCAACCTCAACAGTTCTAAGATTCTGTGATTCTGTATTTGGATCATGAGCAGTGCCTGGACTTATATTTGCTTACACAATACTTTGAATTCCTTTCTATTCAGCAGGACTGAGAGCCTCGTAAATCACAGCTTTGTGGAGTGCAGCTCTTTGTACTCAGATAATCAACTTCTGTGCGTCAGCAGAGCTGCATTTTAGGGCAGCATGCTCAGAAAGCTTTTTATGCTGCCTATTATCTTTTTTTTTTTGTTTGTTTGTTTGTTTGTTTTTTTCTCTCTCAGAGGAGTTTACACAAATTTGCCCTTCTGGGCTATGAGGTGCCTTTTAGAGCATCTTTGGCTATATCAAGAAATTATCAGGAGGAGTCACAGAATCACAGAAAACATCTGGTTGGAAGACACCCCCAAGCTCATCCAGTCCAGCCTTCCACCTAGCACTGAAGGGTCAACACTAAACTATGCCCCTAAGCTCCAGCTCCACGGGCTGCTTGAACACCTCCAGGGATGGGTACTCCAACACTGGGTAGGCCATTCCAGTCTCTGAGAACCCTCTCTGGGAAGAAAGATTTCCTAGCATCCAGCCTGAACCTCCCCTGGGGAAGCTTGCAACCACTTCCTCTGCTTGTGTCTCCTGGCACCAAGGAGCAGAGGCTGCCCCCTTCTCACACCAACCTCCTCCCTGCAGGGAGATGTAGAGAGCAAGGAGGTCTCCCTGAGTCTGCTCTTCTGGCCTGTACACTCCCAGCTCCCTCAACCCCTACTGTGCTGGTTTGAGGCTAACTGGATAATTTTTATGAGAAATTAGATTATAGGCTGAGAAAGGAAAACAGCATTGTGTCAACTCCACTCATAGGTTGGCCGAGATGTACAAAAGTAAAAACATAGATAAGATGAGCTGTTTGAGCCACTCTTGCTGTTACATCTCTGTCTCCTTGCCTTCTAGCTAGATCTCCGTAACTCTACTAACCTGTTTCCTACTTCTTAACCCCCTGGCCTATCTTCCTTGCTTACCTGGCACATAAGACAGATACTGGGATAAGACTGGGTAGTGAATCCATTGAAGAGATTTTCGTAAGATTTTATGCACAAGCCCTGTAAGGAGAGGCTGAGGGAGCTGGGGGTGTGCATCCTGGAGAGGAGGCTCAGGGCAGACCTCACTGCTCTCTACAACTACCTGAAGGGAGGTTGTAGCCAGCTGGGCTACAGTCTCGTCTGCCAGACACCCAGGGACAGAAGAAGAGGACACAGCCCTAAGCTGCAGCAGGGCAGGTTCAGGCTGGATGTTAGGAAGAAGTTCTTCACAGCAAGAGTGATTGGCATTGGAATGGGCTGTCTGGGGTGGTGGCGGAGTCACCATCCCTGGAGGCATTTAAAAGGAGCCTGTGTGAGGCACTTGGTGCCATGGTTTAGTTACTTAGAAGGTGCTGAGTGATAGGTTAGAATTGATGATCTTAGAGAACTTTTCCAACCTGATTAATTCTGTGACTCTGTGATTTTATTTGCTCCCTAAACTGTTCTTTTTGGCTTGATATTGTATTCATTTACATTTCATTTATTTGAGTTTAGGACAGGTTTGTTTTGTTTTGTTTTTTTGTTTGTTTTTTTCACATTTGGGAATTCAGGGAAGAATTCCTTCCTCACTTTTCCTTCCTCTTTCTCTACATCACATTCTTTTTGACTTTTGTTGTTGCTGTTGTTGTATTTCTTCTGTATTTTCTGCATTCTTTAACAGAGGTCTTTATTTACTCTGCACTTACAAAGCTTTATGTCTTTCTAATGCCCTTCTTATATTCTCTTTAGCAAATTTATCTATTTTTATGTAGACTTTTAAATCAAACAAAATATTAATGAATCACAGAGGGTCTGAATGTGCTGTGACATAGCATGATAAAGAACATCCTCAACAGCTAATAGAAATCTTAATCAAGAACCTAGAATACAATAATCATGGAATCAGAGAATCATATAAATGTCTGGGTTGGAAGGGACCTCCAAAGCGCATCCAATCCAACGCCCCCCACCCAAGTCCTCAACCAGATCAGTTTGTCTAGAGCCCTGTCCAGCCTCACCTTGAAGATCTCCAGGCACGGGGACTCAACCACCTCCCTGTACAACCCGTTGCAGTGTTCCATGACCCTCATGGTGCAGAACTTGTTCCTAACATCCAATCTCAATCTGCTCTGCTCTAGTTTGAAGCCATTGTCCTTGTCCTGTCTCTGCAGGCTTTTGCAAACAGTCTCTCTACAGCCTTCTTGTAGTTCATGTCAGGTACTTGCAGGCTGCTCTTAGGTCTGCCTGGAGCTGTTGGGATGCACTAGAAGGCAGCTGACCTTGGATTTCACGGTTAGAGCAGAACAACCTGGCCTGAGGCCTCTGGTTTCCCATAGCAAGTAGCTTTCTCCTACAGTGAGTCAGAGATAAGGGAAACATCTGGCTTGAGATAACAACTTGTCATGAATATTAATGAATGGATTTGTGCTTAATTGTACGAATCAATTTGTATGCTTCTGGCTAGGATGGACACCGTCCTGCAGAGCTTGTGTGGCCGAATCAGAATTGGACACGTTTGGCTTCTGCTAATGAGCTAACAGTATAAAAGTGTGATTCTGTCCCTAATAAAGTGAACAATGGATCAATCGTGTCGATTCAGCGTATTGATTCCAGCTCCCTCGCAACATGGAGCCTTCTCATCTCCAGGCTGAATGCCCCCAGCTCCTTCAGCCTGCTCCTTATTATCACAGAATCATAGAATCACAGAAACACCGAGGTTGGCAAAGCCCCTCATGATCACCAAGTCCAACCTATAACCCTTCTCTAGATGACTCACTGTAAACCATATCCCTAAGCACCACATCCAAACCACCTTTAAACATATCCAAAGTCCTTAAATAATGTTTATTTTTTAAAAATCATTGCACAAATCATAGCATCACAGAGTTATTTCAGTTGGAAATGACCTTTAAGATGATCAAGTCGAACCATTCTCTAAGACTTGATGCCATTTGCTCTGTAGAAGTCTCTGGCAACAAAGGAAAGCTTCAAGGAGTTCAGTTGAGATGATACCAAAAGCAAAGCAAGCCTGGGAGATGCCATTGTGTAGCTCCTGACATCTCTGAGGAAGGGATCAGGAGCTGGGAAAGCTCATGGGAAAACTGGTGGTGTAGGGTTGGGCTTTATCAACTCAAAGTCAGCTCAGCTCTTTTAGTCTTGCTCCAGAAGAAAGCAAAATGAAAGGGTGTCTGAAATATGGTATCATGCCACATTCCTGGGCAGGGTGGTGTGACCTTAGTGGCACAACCACTGAGTTTGTTCCTATCACAGCCAAGCAGCCTTTTATTTTGTTTTTTTGTTTTTTTCAGATAAACATGGAGGCAACAGATGGTTCATGACCATAATCTGCATAATCAACCATGGAACAGGAATATTTCTGTAACCAAAGACTGACAATGCCCATGTGCTCCATATCATTACATATAAAGTTCCAGATAAGCAAGGAGAAACAAAATCACAGAATCATAGAATGTGGGGAGTTGGAAGGGAGATCATCTAGTGCAACATACCTGCTAAAGTAACTTCACCTAGATCAGGTTGGACAGGAATGGGATCCTGGGGTCCATTAAGAAGAGTGTGGCCAGCAGATAGAGGGAAGTTCTCTATTCTGCCCTGGTGAGAAATCACCTGGAATATTGCATCCTGTTCTGGGCTCCCCAGTTCAGGAGGGACAGGGATCTACTGGAGAGAGCCCAAGGGAGGGCTGCAAGGATGCTGAAGGGACTGGAGCACTGCCTGATGAGGAGAGGCTGAGAGGCCTGCAGCTGTTCAGTCTGCAGAAGAGAAGGCTGAGAGGGGATCTGAGCAATGTCTATTAAAGAGCTGAGGGCTGGGGGTCAGGAAGGAAGGCACAGGGACAGCCTCTGCTCACTTGTGCCCTGGCACAAGACAAGGGCAAGGGATGGAAACTGCAGCACAGGAAGCTGCAGCACAGCATGAAGAAGAACTTCTTTGCTGTGAGGGTGACAGAGCAGTGGCACAGGCTGCCCAGAGAGATCGTAGAGTCTCCTTCTCTGGAGCCTTTCCAGCCCTGTCTGGATGTGTTTCTGTACCACCTGTGCTGGATTCTCTGGTCCTGCTGTGGCAGGGGGGTTGGACTGGAAGCTCTCCAGAGGTCCCTTCCAACCCCTGACATCCTGTGACACTGTGTGAATGTGTCCAGGCAGGTTTGGAATCTCTTCATGGAGGCAGACCCCAGAATCTGTGGGCAGCCTGCTCCAGTGCTCTCAGATGCAAATTCTTCGTTTCCCAGTTGCAGCTGGAAAATAAAGTCAGAAGTTGCTTTGTTTTGAACTTATGGGAATGACACAGTTTAGTACGAAACAATGGTGTAAACAGCCACTGAATAATTAGTTTCAATTTTAAGGAATTTAAGTGTTAAGTTTTAAGAAATTTAAATATATTTAATTAGGTTGTATGTGACTCCCCACCTGGAGTACTGTGTGCAGTTCTGGAGTCCTCAGCACAGGAAGGATATGGAAATGCTAGAGTCCAGAGGAGGGCCATGAAAATGATCAGAGGGCTGCAGCAGCTCTACTATGAGGACAGGCTGAAGGAGTTGGGGCTTTTCAGCCTGGAGAAGAGAAGGCTTCGAGGAGACCTTATAGTAATCTTCCAGTATCTGAAGGGGGCCTACAGGAAGGCTGGGTAGAGACTATTCACAAGGTCTTGTAATGACAGGATGAGGGGGAATGGGTTCAAATTGGCGGAGGGGAGATATGAATGGGATGTTAGGAAGAAATTCTTCACAATGAGGGTGGTGAGGCACTGGAACAGGTTGCCCAGGGAGGTTGTGGCTGCTCCATCTCTGGATGTGTTTTCAAGGCCAGGCTGGATGAGGTCTTGAGCATCCTGGTCTAGTGGGAGGTGTCCCTGCCTATGGCAGGGGGGGTGGGACTGGATGATCTTTAAGGTCTTTTCCAACCTAAAGCATTCTATGATTCTATGATGATTTGTTTTTCTGTCTTGACTCATGGTGGAGGCCATTCCTCTCCGTGTCTGCCCCCTACAATTGCTACATCAACTCATGTCAGTTCCAGCAAATAAACAGGATTTCCACATTAGCCTACAACCTGCCTTCCACCTTTGAATCCAAAGCACTCTGCTAAGACAATCTGCTGTCAAGTGACAATTCAATTAAACGGCCAAACCATCTATCATCAGCTCTCAGTGATTAAAATGTCCTCTGTTATCAGCGCTACCATCCATTAGTTAAAGGCAAGATCTATTTCAACACAGGAAAATCAGCAAAATGAGTTACAGCCCATTTAATTAATCACCTCGTAATTACCAAAGACTGACAGTTTAAAATTTTTAATTTATTTCTTACTTTGCTTTACAGAAGAACATCCAAAATCAGCACTGAGGAAATGCCTGAAGATGAAAATAATAAAAAGCTGTTAATAGGATGCACACATCCCAGCTTTTAAAATGGTATATTGGATGCCGCTCTTTACAGCTGCCTGAAAGGAGGTTGCAGTGAGATGGGGTTGGTCTCTTCTCTCTCATACCAGGTGAAAGAATGAGAGGGAATAGCCTCAAATGATGCCCGGGCAGGGCTAGGTTGGAGATTAGGTAAAATGTCTTTGGTTCAATAGTGGTCAGGCATTGGAACAGGCTGCCCAAAGTGGAGTCATTGTGCCTGAAGGTGTTGATGAAGAGTGTGACCATGGCACTTGGGGACATGGTTTAATGGCCATGGTGGTGTTTGGTTGGTGGTTGGACTCAATCATCTTAGAGAGCTTCTCCAAGCAAAACAATGATTATTGATTCTATATTCAGTGGTGTGCTGGTTTGAACTAATTGGAGAATTTGAGTGAAAAATTAGACTATTGGCTGTGAGAAGAAAACACATTATGTCACTTCACCCAGAGCTCTACTAAGAAAGAAAAAAAATATTTTAAGAATTGAAACCCAAACATAGATAGGGGAGACAGTTTCAGACCTCTCTGGCTGTAGCTGTTCTTTGCATAGTTCCTTTGTCTCTGCCTTTTTCTAGCTGATTCTGAATAATTCTACTAACTTCTTTTCTACTGCTAATCCCCCTGGCCAATCTACCTCCACCTATCTGCAGCATCAACAGGTGGTGAGATAAGATTGGGGAAGGGGCGAAAGGTGGTAGGGGTGGTTGGTTACCCCTCTTGGGGATTCTGATCTCTAGGAGGGGTGTGGTGCTTCTGTATTACCTTCTAACTGTATATATCTGTAAATATCTGTTATACATTGTAAATATCTGCTTGTATATTGTGCATTGCTGTAAATAAAAAGTTTCATTTGTTAACTTCCAGCTGGACTGAGTCTAGCCTGGGTTATTTCAAAAGTAGGGGGCAGGTAACTGCTAAACCACCACAAGTAGCTTTTCAGTATTAGATATTATTAAACTTTTCTTAGCATCACATAGGAAAATCACAGAAATAAAGAAGGTTAAGGGATGGAAGGGACCTCCAAAGCTCATCCAGCCGAACCTCCCTGCCAGAGAAGGAGCACCTACAGCAGATCACACAGGAACACATCCAGGTGGGTTTTCAGTATCTCCAGAGAAGACCACAATCCCCCCGACAGCCAGTTCCAGAATTCTGTCACCCTCACAGGGAAGAAATTCTTCCCCATGTTTCCATGGAACTTCCTATGCCTCAGCTTCCAACATTGCCCCTTGTGCTGTTATTGGGCCTGGCTCCAGCCTCTGGGCACTCACCCTGCACATTTTTGTCATCATGACTGAGGTCACCCCTCAGGCTCTTTCTCTCCCCGCAGCACAGCCCCAGATCCCTCAGGCTCTCTTCATCAGGAAGATCTTCAACTGCCTTCAGCATCTTTTTGACTCAGACTATGCCTGAGATAACACAGATTGCTTTCTTCAGTGAATGAAAGCATTCTCGGTGCAAAAGAGTAGGCCACCTCTCCATAACAGCTTCACAAGTAGATGAAGAACTCAAAGTCCTGAAACACATGAAATTGTAATGATATTGCATAGTCAGATTTGCTCACCAAGGGTATATACAGCAGACACCTTTCAGATAAAGATGCACAGACATTACAAGAAGCATCTACAAAGAACAACAAAGTGTAGGACAAATTATTTTTTTTTTACTTTTTCCCAAATACATAACAGAAGAATTTGTAGACCTTAGAAAAAGGAAGGCCCTAGGACATCCAGTGAGGTCACAGCATGGTTGTGAGGGACCTGAGCCTGGCTGGGATGACACAGCCTGACTGTGAGGGACCTGAGCCTGGCTGGGAGGTCACAGCATGGTCATGAGGGACCTGGGCATGGCAGTGAGGT
>VWZI01014515.1:0-14217 GCA_013396835.1 Psilopogon haemacephalus
GTGAAGCCAACGACTTGCTGGGGACAAAAGCAAAGTGCTGAGGTACTCACAGATGGTGGCTGGGGAACCTTCCTGGATCCTGTGGAGGCAAAGGGACACTGAGGTGATGTGGCCACTCCAAACCAGAGCCAGCCCAGGCTGGATCCCTCCCTCCCTCCCAGCCTGGAGAGCTCAAGTGAGGGATCAGAGGATGCAGGGTGGGTAGCCTGGGACCTTACCTGGTCTCCTCCTCCTCCAGCAGGGATCTGTACATGGCAATTTCGATGTCCAAGGCCATCTTCACGTTCAGGAGCTCCTGGTAGTCGTGCAGGAGGCGACTGAGGTCCTCTCTGGCCTGCTGGAGGACACTTTCCAGCTCCTGCAGCTTGTCCTGGCCATCTCTGACAGCAGAGCTCCCACGCTGCTCAGCATCCCTGATGGTTTCCTGGAGCTGATCGTTCTGCAGAGGGCACAGGCAGAAGGTGTCCAGCAGCCTCCTGTGGGGCTGGGGCACTGGGGAGGGCACTGCTGGGATGCTGGGGGCAGGGTTGGGCAGCTGAGGGCCAGGAGGACATCGAGGAGCTGGAGCAGAGGCAGAGAAGGGCAAAGGGAGGTGGGGAAGGGAGTGGAGAAGAGGCTGGGGAGGGAGGGAGGAGCAGCTGAGGGAGCTGGGGGTGGTGAGGCTGGAGGAGAGGAGGCTGAGGGGAGAGCTTCTGGGGCTCTGCAAGTGCCTGAGAGGAGGCTGGAGCCAGGCTGGGGGCTGAGATCTCCTGTGCTGAGTGATGGGACAAGAGGAGATGGCCTCAAGGTGCCCCCAGGGCCATGAGGAGAAATTTCTGCCCTAGAAGGGTTCTCCAAGCCTGTCCCAGTCTGCCCAGGGAGGTGGTGGTGGAGTCCCCAACCCTGGAGGTGTTCCAGAACTCTGTGGCCGTGGTGGGGCTGGGTCCATTCTCCCAGCTGCAATCCCAAACCTGAGCCTGCTTCACCCTCAAGAGTCAAATCACCTCTGGGTTTGTCCCCATCCCTGGAGGTGTTTCCCAGCCCTGCAGCTGTGGTGCTGAGGCCATGGCTTAGTGGTGCCCCTGGCAGTGCTGGGCTAAGGCTTGGACTGGATGATTTTAAGTTCCCTTCACACCCAATGGTTCTGTGGCTCTCTGATCCTAATCCTGAGAGGAGATGGCCTCAAGGTGGTCCAGGGCAGGTTGAGGTTGGCCATGAAGAGAAACTTCTGCCCTGGAAGGCTTCTCCAAGCTTGTCCCAAACTGCCCAGGGAAGTGTTGGTGGAGTCCCCATCCGTGGAGGTGTTCCAGAAGCCTGCAGCCATGGTGGGGCTGGGTGGAAGGTTGGACTGGATGACCTCAGAGAGCTTTTCCAAGCCAACCCATTCAGTGACCTCAAAGCCTTCTGCAAATGAAGATCTGCCCCTGAAAGCACTCAGCAGAGCCCTCAGGCTGGGTCCATTCTCCCAGCTGCAATCCCAAACCTGAGCCTCCTTCACCCTGAAGAGCCAAATCACCTCTGGGTTTGTCCCCCAGAGGACAGGACCAGGCAGCAAGTCCCCAGCCAAGAGTGGCCTCAATGTCCTGGGCACTGGGTGAGTGTTACCTGTTTCTTTGCCATCTCCACCTCTGCTTTCAGTCTCTGGATCTGCCTGACCAGCTCCTGGATTTCCTTGTAGCTGCTCTTCAGCTGCTCCTGTTGGCTGGTCCACATCTTCTGGAGGTCCTGGTACTGATGGGTGGAGAGGAAAACAGACACTGGTGAGACCCTTCCTTGAATCCTGCCTCCAGCTCTGCTGTGCCCAGCAGGAGAAGGACTCAGAGCTGCTGGAGAAATGCCAGGAGGGGCCATAAGGATGCTCCAAGGGCTGCAGCAGCTCTGAGGGGGCTGGGGGGGCTCAGCCTGCAGAGGAAAAGGCTCCAGGGGGAGCTCAGAGCTGCTGCCAGTGCCTGAAGGGATCCTGCAGCAAAGGGAGACTTTGGCTGGGGGAGTCTGGAGGCAGGAGCAGGGGGAATGGTTTGGAGCTGAGGCAGAGCAGGGCTGGAGTGGAGCTGAGGCAGAAGCTGTGCAGCAGGAGGGTGCAGAGACTCTGGCACAGGCTGCCCAGGGAGGTTTGTGGCTGCCTCCTGCCTGGGGGTGCTGAGGGCCAGGCTGGATGAGGCCCTGAGCAGCTGAGTCTGGCTGAGAGGTGTCCCTGGGCATGGTGGGGAAGTTGAAGGAGAGGAGCCTTGAGGCTCCCTCCCAAGCTGAGCCAACTCTAACACTGTGATGTGTGGAAGGCTCTTTAATACATGAAACATCTTGCAAGGAAACTTTAGAGGGTCCAAAGGGAGGGCTGTGAGGATGCTGAGGGTCCTGCAGCACTGCCTGGGGAGGAGAGGCTGAGGGACCTGGGGGCTGCTTAGTCTGGAGAGGAGGAGCCTGAGAGGGGATTTCCTCAGTGCTTATCCGTAGCTGAGGCCTGAGAGGGGATTTCATCAGTGCTTATCCATAGCTGAGGGCTGGGGGTGAGGATGGATGAAGCCCTCGAGCAGCCTGGGCAGGCTGAGGTGCCCCTGCCCACGGTGGGGAGGTTGGAACTGGATGATGACCTCGAGGCTCCCTCCCAACCCGAGCCACCACTCTGTGGTCCTGTGAGCTGAGCTGTGGCTCCTGTGCCACTGAGCAGCCTCCCAGCTGCTGGTGTCTACTCACCCTGCCCTGGTACAAGGCATCCACCTCAGCTTTGCTCCTCTCAGCAATGGCCTCATACTCCTGCCTGACCTCTTCGATGACTGCGTCCAGGTCCAGCTCCCTGCTGTTGTCCATGGACAGGACCACGTTGGTGTTGCCCACCACAGTCTGCAGCTGGGACAGCTCCTGCCAGGAGAACAAAGGTGTGGGTGGGAAGGTCCCAGGAGAGAGGTCCAGGCTGGGTTATGGAGGAGGGAACTGAGACCCTCTGCCCAGCCACTCACTGGAGCTTCCCTACCTTTGCCACCTCCAGGCCCTAAGCTTCCACCACCAGCTCAACACCCAAGTGTCCCTCCCAGGCTGTGTGACACTCCAGAGCCCCCTTTGCACTGGCAGGTGAAAGAGGACCTCAGGAGATCACAGGGCAAGGGTGAGCCACTCTGCACACCAAATAAAACCTCCTCTTGAGGCCATTCTGGGAAGCTCCACAAGACATAGGCTGGGTGCAGAGGGGGTTGAGAGCAGCCCTGAAGAAAGAAGCTTGGGAGTGATGGGTGAGGAGAAGCTCCCCAGGAGCCAGCAGTGGCCTCCTGCTGTCCAGAAGCCAACCCTGAGCTGGGCTGCAGCCAGAGGAGTGTGGGCAGCAGGGCAGGAGAGGGGATTGTGCCCTTGGGCTCTGCTCTGCTCAGAGCTCACCTCCAACCCTGCCTCCAGTGCTGCTGGAGGTCCTGGTACTGATGGGTGGAGAGGAAGACACTGGTGAGACCCTTCCTTGAATCCTGCCTCCAGCTCTGCTGTCCCCAGCAGGAGAAGGACTCAGAGCTGCTGGAGATGGTCCAGAGGAGGCCACAAAGATGCTCCAAGGGCTGCAGCAGCTCTGAGGGGGCTGGGGGGGCTCAGCCTGCAGAGGAGAAGGCTCCAGGGGGAGCTCAGAGCTGCTGCCAGTGCCTGAAGGGATCCTGCAGGAAGGCTGCAGAGAGACTTTGGCTGAGGGGGGCTGGAGGCAGGAGCAGGGGGAATGGTTTGGAGCTGAGGCAGAGCAGGGCTGGAGTGGAGCTGAGGCAGAAGCTGTGCAGCAGGAGGGTGCAGAGACTCTGGCACAGGCTGCCCAGGGAGGTTGTGGCTGCCTCCTGCCTGGGGGTGCTGAGGACCAGGCTGGATGAGGCCCTGAGCAGCTGAGTCTGGCTGAGAGGTGTCCCTGGGCATGGTGGGGAAGTTGGAGGAGATGCCCTCTGAGGTCCCTTCCAACCTGAGCCACTCTCTGGTTCTCTCAAGACCACCTTCAAGGTCTTTTCCAGCCCAACCAGCTCTGTGACCCCCGAGGTCATTGTTCAATCTCAGCAGCACACTCACAGCTTCATGCAGGCACCTGAGGAACTCCAGCTCCTGCTTCAGGATCTCCACCCTCACATCAAACTCCATTTTCCCCATGTAGGCACTGTCCAGCTCCTGGAAGAGAAGGACCTGTTGGCATTTCTGTCATCCAAACCCAAGGCTTGGAGGACTTCTCCAAAGCAAAGGTCAAATGGTGGCCACCAGACCCCAATTGGAGCACAGGGAAAGGTTTGAACTCCAATCCCAGGGTGGGAGGGGAGGGGAGGGGAGAGGGGTTGGAGCTGGATGATCTTCAAGGTCCCTTCCAACCCAAACCATTCTGTGGCTCCCTGAGCTCTTAGCAGGAGACAACAGCTCAGAAATGAGTGAAGTGTCCATGGCTGGAGCTGTGCTCCTAGAGAAACCCAAAGAGGAGAAGCACAGAGCTCATTCAAGACTCCAGATTGTCCATCCTGGCCAAGCCTTGGACCACATCTGACCCCCTGAGAGGAGGCTGGAGCCAGGTTGGGGCTGAGATCTCCTGTGCTGAGTGATGGGACAAGAGGAGATGGCCTCAAGGTGCCCCAGGGCAGGTTCAGCTTGGCCATGAGAAACAATTTCTACCTCTTTTGCCCAAGCCTGTGCCAGGCTGCCCAGGGCAGTGCTGGAGACCTTCTAGGGCTCTGCAAGTGCCTGAGAGGAGGCTGGAGCCAGGGGGAGTTGGGGTCTTCTCCCAAGGAGGAGGGGACAGGCCAAGATGAGATGTCCTCAAGGTGTCCCAGGGCAGGTTCAGGTTGGCCATGAGAAGAAAATTCTGCCCTGGAAGGGTTCTCCAAGCCTGGCCCAAGCTGCCCAGGGAGGTGGTGCAGACTCCATCCCTGGAGGTGTTCAAGGAACCTGTGGCCATGGCGGGGCTGGGCTGATGGTTGGACCTCAGCTTAGAGACCTTTTCACTCTTAATATTTCTCTTATTCCCTTCTCCCAGAGGATCTGATCCTCTCCAGCCCTGCAGTCCAAGGCTCAGGCTCCAGAGGATCTGATCCTCTCCAGCCCTGCAGTCCAAGACTCAGGCTCCAGAGGATCTGATCCTCTCCAGCCCTGCAGTCCAAGGCTCAGGCTCCAGAGGATCTGATCCTCTCCAGCCCTGCAGTCCAAGACTCAGGCTCCAGAGGATCTGATCCTCTCCAGCCCTGCAGTCCAAGGCTCAGGCTCCCAATGGCTTTGATCTCAAAGCTCTCTTCTAACCTCAACAGCTGGAGGAGACCTTTGGAGAACCTCAAAGGCTCCTCCAAGGATCTCTTCTGCTTTACTTAGAGGGAGATAAGCCAAGTCCCTGCTTATGAAATCCTGAGCCAGCAGCCAGCTGCTGCTGCTGCCTCATTGCTCAGGCCCTGAGCCTCCTTTTTTTGGCTGACTTCACCTTTTTGAGCTCCACAAACTCCTCTT
This sequence comes from Psilopogon haemacephalus, assembly GCA_013396835.1. Taxonomy (NCBI): domain Eukaryota; kingdom Metazoa; phylum Chordata; class Aves; order Piciformes; family Megalaimidae; genus Psilopogon; species Psilopogon haemacephalus. The sequence goes on from VWZI01014515.1 coordinate 5,413, forward strand.
CCTTCGAGGCTCTTTTGTTGATCTCATCCTCAAACCTGTGGAAGCAGAGAAAAGAGGGAGTCAGCTCCTGGCCTGTCTCAATTTTCCACTCAAGTGGCTCAGGCAATGAAGGGAATTGTCCAAGATGGGAATGATGCAAAATGGGATTCATCCAAGATGGGAATCATCCAAAATGAGATTAACCCAAGATGGGAATGATGCAAAAATGGGAATCATCCAAAATGAGATTAATCCAAGATAGGAACGATGCAAAAATGGGATTCATCCAAAATGGGAATCATGGAAAATGAGATTAATCCAAAATGAGAATCATTCCAAATGGGAATCATCCAAAATCAGATTAATCCAAAATGGGAATAATGCAAATTGGATTAAAGCAAAATGGGAATCATCCAAAAAGGGAATCATGTTAAGTGGGAATTACCCAACTTGGGAATCATCCAAAATGGGAATCATCCCCAATGGGATTCATCCAAGATGGGAATCATCCCCAATGGGATTCATGCAAAATGGGATTTATCCAAGATGGGAATCATAGAAAATGGGATTCATCCAAACTGAGATTCATCCAAAATGGGAATCATCCAAAATGGGACTTATTCAAGATGGGAATCATCCCCAATGGGATTCATCCAAAATGGGAATCATCCAAAATGGGGTTAATAAAAAAATGGGAATCATCCAAACTGGGATTCATCCAAAATGAGGTTAATCCAAGATGAGAACCATCAAAATGGGAATCATGCAAGTGGGATTCATGCAAAATGGGAAGCATGTCAATTGGATTCATACAAAATGGGAATCATGGAAAATGGGATTAATCCAAGATGGGAATCATGCAAAATGGGAGTCATCCAAAATGAGATTCATCCAAAATGGGAATCACGCAAAATGGGAAGCATCCAAGATGGGATTGATCCAAAATGGGAATCATCCAAAAGGAGATTCATGCAAAATGAGATTAATCCAAAATGGGATTAGTCCCAAATGGGAATCATCCAAAATGGAAATCATGCAAATTGGGAGTCATCCAAAATGGGAATCATGCAAAATAGGATTCATCCAAAATGGGAATCATCCAAAATGAGGTTAATCCAAGGTGAGAATCATCAAAATGGGAATCATGCAAGTGGGATTCATCCAAAATGGGAATCATCCACAATGAGATTCATCCAAAATGGGAATCATCCAAACTGGGATTCATCCAAAATGGGATGGTCCCAGGTTTGTGGGTCTTTGGGTTGGTTTGGGGTTCTTTTTTTTCACCTCTTTTTATAGTCTTCCACAAGCTGCAGCATGTTGTAGGCTTCGGGGTCCAGCTGCTCCTTCTGGCTCTGGAGTGTCTCCAGCTGCCTCTGCAGGTTGCTGATGTAGGCTTGGAAGAAGGAGGTGATGCTCCTGCTCTCCTCTGGCCTGGCACTTTGCTGCTGCAGGAGCTGCCACTTGGCCAGCAGAGCTTGGTTCTGCCTCTCCAGGCACTGAACCTGAAAGGGCAAAAGCAGCAGGAGGTGGTGGCTCAGCCCCTGGGAAGAGCTTGGGAGAGAGACCAACACCAGCAGCTGTGCCCCCCCCCACCCCACACACACACACAGAGCCAAACACATCAGAGGCTCTGCTGAGCTTGGCAAGGACCTCAGAGATCACCAAGGTCAACCCAAATCCTCCTGAGCAGCAACACCTGCAAGTTTGGGCAGGTGGGCACCAGCTGCAGTAACACTGCAGAAGCTTTGGGAGCAGGGCAGGGATTGTGCCCCCCCTGGGCACCAACCCTCTCTGCCTGCTGGAGCCTTGGGCTTGAGCCCTCCTTGTGGCCAGGCAAGAGTCTCCCCTCTGAGTTCTTTAGCCCAAAAGCTGTGAAATTGAGGGAAGGCTCAGGGGCAGGGCAGGAATGGGCACTGGGGAGGGTACTGCTGGGATGCTGGGGGCAGGGTTGGGCAGCTGAGGGCCAGGAGGACATCGAGGAGCTGGAGCAGAGGCAGAGAAGGGCAAAGGGAGGTGGGGAAGGGAGTGGAGAAGAGGCTGGGGAGGGAGGGAGGAGCAGCTGAGGGAGCTGGGGGTGGTGAGGCTGGAGGAGAGGAGGCTGAGGGGAGAGCTTCTGGGGCTCTGCAAGTGCCTGAGAGGAGGCTGGAGCCAGGGAGGGGCTGAGATCTCCTGTGCTGAGTGATGGGACAAGAGGAGATGGCCTCAAGGTGCCCCAGGGCAGGTTCAGCTTGGCTCTGAGGAGAAATTTCTGCCCTGGAAGGGTTCTCTAAGCCTGCCCCAGGCCGCCCAGGGGCAGTGTTGGAGTCTCCATCCCTGGAGGTGTTTCCAAGTCCTGGAGATATGGGGGTTGGGGTCTACTCCCAAGGAGCAGGGGACAGGACAAGTGGTGATGTCCTCAAATTGCTCCAGGTCAGGATCAGCTTGGCCATGAGGAGAAACTTTTGCCCTGGAAGTGTTCTCCAAGCCTGTCCCAGGCTGCCCAGGAGCAGTGTTGGAGTCCCCACACTGGGGATCTGCAGGTTGGACTTGATGATCTCCTTGGGTCACTTCCAACCCCTAACATCCTGTGAAGTGCCTGAGAGGAGGCTGGAGCCAGGTGGGGGTTGGGCTCTGCTGCCAAGGGCCACCAAGGGAGTCATCCAAAATGGGAATTATGCAAAATGGGAATCATCCAAAATGGGATTAAGGTGTCCCCAGGAGCCAGGCAGCAGTAAGTGACTCAGCAGAGTTTATAGCAAGCTTGAGGGCTCCTGGGCACAGCTGTGGCCTTAAGGAGCATGAGATGCCACCTGAAGATGTCTCCAGGAGCCAAGCAGCAGACTCAGCAGCTCATAGCAAGCATGAGGGCACCTGGGCACAGCTGTGACCTCAGTGGGCACAAGATGCCAGCTGAAGGTGGCCCCAGGAGCCAGGCAGCAGTGATTGACTCAGCAGAGTTTACAGTGAGCCATAAAAAGCTTCTCCAGCAGCTTGAGGGCTCCTGGGCAACAGCTGTGACCTTAACTGGCTCAAGATGCCACCTGAAGTTGTCTCCAGGAGCCAAGCAGCAGACTCAGCAGTTCATAGCAAGTATGAGGACACCTGGGTACAGCTATGGCCTTAGTGGGCTCAAGATGCCAGCTGAAGGTGCCCCCAGGAGCCAGGCAGCAGTGATTGACTCAGCAGAGGTTATAGTGAGCTATAAAAAGGTTCTCCAGCAGCTTGAGGGCTCCTGGGCATGGCTGTAGCCTTGACTAGCTAAAGATGCCACCTGAAGGTGCCCCCAGGAGCCAAGCAGCAGACTCAGCAGCTCATAGCAAGCATGAGGGCACCTGGGCACAGCTGTGACCTCAGTGGGCACAAGATGCCAGCTGAAGGTGTCCCCAGGAGCCAGGCAGCAGTGATTGACTCAGCAGAGTTTACAGTGAGCCATAAAAAGCTTCTCCAGCAGCTTGAGGGCTCCTGGGCAACAGCTGTGACCTTAACTGGCTCAAGATGCCACCTGAAGTTGTCTCCAGGAGCCAAGCAGCAGACTCAGCAGTTCATAGCAAGTATGAGGACACCTGGGCACAGCTATGGCCTTAGTGGGCTCAAGATGCCAGCTGAAGGTGCCCCCANCTCCTGGGCATGGCTGTAGCCTTGACTGGCTAAAGATGCCACCTGAAGGTGCCCCCAGGAGCCAAGCAGCAGACTCAGCAGCTCATAGCAAGCATGAGGGCACCTGGGCACAGCTGTGACCTCAGTGGGCACAAGATGCCAGCTGAAGGTGTCCCCAAGAGCCAGGCAGCAGACTCAGCAGTTTATAGCAAGTATGAGGACAGCTGGGCACAGCTGTGACCTCAGTGGGCACAAGATGCCAGCTGAAGGTGTCCCCAGGAGCCAGGCAGCAGTGATTGACTCAGCAAAGTTTATAGTGAGCTACAAAGAGCTTCTCCAGCAGCTTGAGGGCTCCTGGGCATGGCTGTAGCCTTAAGATGCCAGCAGAGTTTATAGCAAGCATGAGGGCACCTGAGCATGGCTGTGGCCTCAGAGGGCACAAGATGCCACCTGAAGGTGTCCCTAAGAGCCACACAGACACAGCAGCACCTCGACCTCCCCAGGTGGGGAGGTTCTGAGCCTCACCTTGTCGATGAAGGATGCAAACTTGTTGTTGAGAGCTTTGATCTGCTCCTTCTGGTCCGAGCAGGCTTGCTGGAACTCAGGGTCCACCTCCACTGCAATTGGCCTCAGCAGGCTGGTGTTGACTCGGACCTCCTCGATGCCTCTGCTGCCCCCAGCCTGCCCAAAGCCCTCTCCTGCACCCTGCCCACCCAAGGAAGTCCTCCTGAGGCCTCCTCCAAGAGCCTCCCTGCCCGAAGCTCCAGAGCCTGAGAAAGCTCCCACAAAGTAGCCTCTTCTAGCAAAGCCTCTGTCCAGGTGTCCCCAGCCACCAAGCCCCAGGGACCTCCCATAGCCTCTTCCTTCTCCTCCATAGCCTCCACCAGCAGGAAGGTTCCTGAAGCCTCCCAGGCTGTAGAGGCTCCTGCTGCCATAACCATACCCAAAGCCTCCGAATCTTCCTCCTCCTGGGCTGTCTTCATAACACCTCAGAGGAGGTGCACTTGGCCCACCCAGGGTGCCACAGTGGGCAGAGGAGGAGCTGAAATTCCCATCCCCAAACCTGGAGAAGTAGTAGCTCATAGCTTCCTTCCCTGAGCTTCCTGAGAGCAGGGGTGCAGAGGGTTGGCAAAGCAGAAGGAGGAGGAAGGAAGGTGAAGGCTGCTCAGCTCCTCTGCTTGGGGCTTGGCAGAGCCATCTCCTTTATATGTCCTGGAGGAGTTGATCTCCATTCCGGGGTAATTGGCAGGTCTGAGGATGTTGTTATTGGGTTTGCTTCATCAGGCAGCAATTAATGGAGGAGGCCTCCAAGAGACAGAGAGAGGGAGAAGGAGAGAGAGAGAGAGGTCAGGGTAAACAGCACAGACTGGGGCAGCAGTTGGGAAATTCCCCAAATCCTGCCTGACTCATCAGCTGGGCTCAGCTGAGGCTCCCTTATCTCCTCAGAGCTGTCCTCCATCCTTAATTACAGCTCAATCAGGGAGCCCTGCACCAGCACTGTGCCTGCTCCTGCCTCCCACCTCCCTCCAGCAGGCAGAAGAGCTCAGTGCTGTGCTCAGCTTGACTTGGGGTGGCTGAACCTGGCTGCACTGCATCACCTGGAGAGCTTCAGATGGAGAGCAGAGAGCACTGCTGCTGCCTGAGCTTCTGCTTCAGGATGGGGGAAGAGAGGATGGGAACTGCCAACAGAGAAAGAGCTTGGGGGAAAGGTGATCTACAGCCAGCTGGAGAGGAGCCAGGAGGTGCCCAGCGGGGCAAGAAGGGCAGCAGCAGCCTGGGGCTGGCTCAGCACTGGTGTGGGCAGCAGGAGCAGGGCAGGGATTGTGCCCCCCTGGGCTGGGCACTGGGGAGGGCACTGCTGGAATCTTGATCTCATCAGAGCTGTTCTCCATCCTTACTTACAGCTCAATCAGGGAGCCCTGAACCAGCACTGTGCCTGCTCCTGCCTCCCACCTCCCTCCAGCAGGCAGAAGAGCTCAGTGCTGTGCTCAGCTTGACTTGGGGTGGCTGAACCTGGCTGCACTGCATCACCTGGAGAGCTTCAGATGGAGAGCAGAGAGCACTGCTGCTGCCTGAGCTTCTGCTTCAGGATGGGGAAGAGAGGATGGGAACTGCCAACAGAGAAAGACCTTGGGGGGAAGGTGATCTACAGCCAGGAGGTGCCCAGGAGGGCAAGAAGGGCAGCAGCAGCCTGGGGCTGGCTCAGCACTGGTGTGGGCAGCAGGAGCAGGGCAGGGATTGTGCCCCCCTGGGCTGGGCACTGGGGAGGGCACTGCTGGGATGCTGGGGGCAGGGTTGGGCAGCTGAGGGCCAGGAGGACATCGAGGAGCTGGAGCAGAGGCAGAGAAGGGCAAAGGAAGGTGGGGAAGAGGCTGGGGAGGGAGGGAAGAGCAGCTGAGGGAGCTGGGGGTGGTGAGGCTGGAGGAGAGGAGGCTGAGGGGAGAGCTTCTGGGGCTCTGCAAGTGCCTGAGAGGAGGCTGGAGCCAGGGGGAGTTGGGGGTCTTCTCCCAAGGAGCAGGGGACAGGCCAAGAGATGTCCTCAAGGTGTCCCAGGGCAGGTTGAGGTTGGCCATGAGGAGAAACTTCTGCCCTGGTAAGGTCTCCAAGCCTGTCCCAGGCTGCCCAGGGACAGTGTTGGAATCTCCATCCCTGTAGATACTTCAAAGCCTTGGAACTGTGGTGCCTTGGCAGAGCTGGAGAAGGCTTGGTCTGGATGTGCTCCAAGGTCTTTTCCAACCAAAACAGTTCAATGATTCTCTCTCTTCTCTCATTCCCAATGGATCCACCTACGAGAAAGAGAAGCAGGAGGAAGGTGTTGGGATTCATGTCAGTTGTCTTCCTTCCCTCCTGTATTTCAGTCCAGCTGAAGGATGCCTCAGGTCACCCCAGGGCAGGTCCAGGTTGGCCATGAGGAACAATTTTTGCCCTGCAAGAGTGGCCAGGGCTTTGCCCAGGCTGCCCAGGGAGGTGGTGGAGTCCCCATCCCTGGGGTGGGGTTCCAAAGTTGCCTGCCTGTGGTGCTGAGGGCTGGGGTTCAGTGGTGCTGGCCCAGCAGCAGTGCTGGGGCTGAGTGCTTGGGCTGGAGGATCTCCAAGGACCCTTCCAGTCCATGGTTCTAGCATTCCATGGCACAAGCTGGCCAAGTAAAGCTCTGGCAGGTGACTTTGAGGGACCTCCAGCACTTGCTGACTCCTCACCCGAGGCCAAGATGTTAAAACCATCCCCCAGCTCCTCATGAACCCACCAGCCCTGGAAAGGAGATGATGACTCCTCCTCAGCACCTGCCCATCTTGCTCAAGGAGGTGCCTGGTGGTGTTCCAGAACCCTGTGTCCATAGTTTGGTGGTCATGGTGGGGTTGGGTTGAGGTTTGGCCTGGGAAACCTCAAAGAGCTCTTCCAACCTTCCTGATTTTGTGCTGTCAGGGCTGTGCCCACTCCCTGGACAATGCTGCTGGGACAAACTGTGTCTGAACCATGCTTAGGATGTCCCTGCTGGGTGTAGAGGGGATTGGTCTGGATGAGCTTTAGAGGTCTCCTTCCAACCCAGACCAATTCTGTGACCCTTCTGTTTCTGTTGGAGCCCAGATTGGATGAGGCCTTGAGCAACCTGGAGGTGTCCTTGGCCATGGCAGGGGTTTGGAACTGGACCTTCAAGGTCCCTTCCAACCCAGCCATGAGAAAATTTTGTTTCTGAGCTTGGAGGACTCTTCCAACCTGAATGGTTTTGTGCACTCCCTGGACAATGCTGCTGGGACAAACTGTGTCTGAATCACGAGGGTGAGGGAGGTGAGGAGGACATCAGAGGAGTTCCCACCAGGAGAAACTGAGCCCCACCATGGGCATCCCCCATGGCTGTCAGGGAGGGATAGGACTGGGAGTGGTGGGGGGACAGAACAAAGCTGAAAAAGGGTTAATGGGTTAGGAAGAAGTTGTTCAGCATGAGGGTGGTGAGAGCCTGGAAGGGGTTGCCCAGGGAGGTGGTGGAAGCCTCATCCCTGGAGGTGTTTAAGGCCAGGCTGGATGAGGCTGTGAGCAGCCTGAGCTGGTGTGAGGTGTCCCTGGGTATGGCAAGGTGGTTGGAACTGGATGATCCTTGTGGTGCCTTCCAACCCTGACTGCTTCTATGATCCCTGTGCTCCCTTCCAACCCTGACTGATTTTATGATCCTTGTGGTGCCTTCCAGCCCTGATTCCATGGTTTTATGATTCCATGATCCTTGTGGTGCCTTCCAGCCCTGATTCCATGGTTTTATGATTCTATGATCCTTGTGGTGCCTTCCAGCCCTGACTGATTCCATGGTTTTATGATTCCATGATCCTTGTGGTGCCTTCCAGCCCTGACTGATTCCATGGTTCTATGATTCTATGATCCTTGTGGTGCCTTCCAGCCCTGATTCCATGGTTTTATGATTCTATGATCCTTGTGGTGCCTTCCAGCCCTGACTGATTCCATGGTTTTATGATTCTATGATCCTTGTGGTGCCTTCCAGCCCTGACTGATTCCATGGTTTTATGATTCCATGATCCTTGTGGTGCCTTCCAGCCCTGATTCCATGGTTCTATGATTCCATGATCCTTGTGGTGCCTTCCAGCCCTGACTGATTCCATGGTTCTATGATTCTATGATCCATGTGGTCCCTTCCAACCCTGATTGATGATTCTATGATCTTGGCAGACCTAGGGGAGGTGACCCCTAGAGGGTTCCCAGCCCCCTGCCTGCGGAGCCATGCTCTGGGAGATGCCCACCTGAAGCCACCACCCTACAGCAAGAGGCTGCAGGAGAGCAAAGCAGTTTGGCCACCCGTGGAGCAGTCCTGCACTGCTCTCTGAAGTGGCTGTGCCCTGCTTGGAAGGGGCCACCTGCAGAGCCAGCAGGAAGGCAGCCAGCCAGCCCCAGGTGGCAGCTAACCCACAGCAGGCTGCGTGGGCTGCTGTTGTGATCACCTCCAGCTCTGGCTCAGCCTGGGCACAGCAGCCCAAAGCCACACCTGGACCTGTCAAGCTGGCTCCAGAACCAGAGGTGCCTCCAGAGAGATGTTCTCTCGTTGTGCAGGTGAGGAGGAGAGCTTCCTGTGACACCTTCCTCTTCCTTGCCATGAGCTGGCACTGCCCTTGGATGTGGCACCCTTGGGTGCTCTGCTCTTGGATTTGGTTGTCTTGGGTGCTCTACTCTTGTGGTGCCCTTGGATGTGTTGCTTTTGGGTGCTCTTCTCATGGACGTGGTTGTCTTGGGTGCTCTGCTCTTGGA
>VWZI01014516.1:9444-21366 GCA_013396835.1 Psilopogon haemacephalus
GGAAGGAAGGAAGGAAGGAAGGAACGAGGGAAGGAAGGAAGGAAGGAAGGAGAAAAAAAAAAAGGGGGGGGAAAAGGGAAAAGAAGGAAAGAAAGAAAATGTTAAAATATTTTTTTTATTAGGCTGGGCTTGCACTGTCCAAGTATTTTTGGAAACAATATTCATACTCATCCATGGCAGTGATAACAGGGTAACTCATTGAAGGAATATCATATAAATTATCATCAAGGCTCCCATTTTTTCATACACACGTGGACCACTTCCTTAGCGCAGTGTAAATTAGTGCATTCCAACAGTTTCTGATATCATCCTTCTGAATTAAGGGAAACTTTGAAACTTTGTGAAGATGAATTTATTGGTTTGCTTATTATCCATGCAGTCTTGGGAGTGGAGGAGAAAGGAATAAAACCTTAGGAGTGACTCTACAGAGAGGGAAGAAAGTAAATTTTCCATCCCATGCTGAAGTATTTTGATAAACCTACCAAGTGCAAATCTTTCACTTTTCCATCACTCTTTACAACTTTGCTTAGTAATTTATATATATATATATATATATTCTATATATGTTTCCCATATTCTGGATTCCTTTTCTCAAAAGGACAGAACCTGGTACATGAGTTCTGTCACTGACCCGTCCGAAGCAAGTTTAAATATATCAACCTTTGCTCACGCACACAACCCCTGTATTATTGCAGCAAGAATAATTTGCTGTGTTAAGATACCCCTATCTGTCACTTCTCTGTGCAGTGAAAATAAGACACAACGTGTGCTCTAAATGTCTGGGTTTTTAAAAATTAATAAAAGCCAAAGTGAACTAAATCGGTCTCTTCACTTCTTTAAAATAAAAGACTCAGCCTTCTTTAATCCTAAAAAATATACCTTCAGAGATATACATCTGCAATATGCCTAGAAGCAGTGAGTTGCAGTGAGGCAACATTTACCTGGCCTAGCACTCCATTAAGGCATTGCTCATGTCCAAGACCCACAAAACCATCCATATATTGCTTAACTGGATTAACACATTCATGTTCATCGAATTCTTTTCTTAAGTGGTCACACCAAAACCAATCTTTCACCAAGTTAGCAAGCACAAAATATTTCCCAAAGAGGTGGAAGGAAATTGAATGCAATGAGCTGACACCTAAGGAACATGTCTTAGATTTTGATATTAGATCACAGTTTTACAACCAGGTCACCGAAAAGAGCTGTTCAAAGTTCAAACTCAAGAATGCTTAGGAAGAATAGAAAGTTCTTCAAAGGCTTAAGACCAAAAAATAACATGGCTGGTACTGACAGAGGGAGGTAAAGTAGCAACTACCACAATTAAAAGGATCAGGACCATTGCTTGAGGAACGATTCCTTGTTGTATGGATGTGACTTGAAAAGTGGATAAATATATACATAGAGACAGAATGCAGAAGCTTTTTATATTTATGGGAAGTTTTGGGTTTTTTTCTTTAAAAAGCAGGAAAATAATGAAACTGTACCAGAAATAGCATTTCACATCCATTGTTCAGCCGTATAAATGCCAACACAAAGCATATAATGCTCAATCATAATAGAGATTGCTCAGGTTGTTGATCGTATTTAACATTGGAATCCTACCTACTGTTAAATGGAACTTGTATTGAACTCGGTAGCAGAATTGCCACTGACTTTAATAGAGCCAAAGAGTTCACTCTGGGTCATTGCACAAATTGTTTTATGGTTTATATTCAGAGCAGTTACTTTCCATAGAAGACCAACGAGGAAACACTACCATATAAAGAAAAACAAAACAAAACAAAAGCAAAAAAACCAAGAAACCATCTCAGCATATTCCTGAATAAGATCAGAATCTGGACTGTATGGCTTGGTCGATTTATTTCTCCAAATCTACACAAGGGCCAGAGTCTATTTACGCCATGTAAAGAAGAAATTCCCCCAAGCATATCTGTTTGAAGAAGCCAAAGCAATACTAACATGGAAGTCTCCCTCTGCTAAGCAAACAACAATGGGAAAACCTTTACTTGTCAATAATGTTATCCGTTTGCTTTGTCTCATTCTCTTTTAGCTTCTGCACATTTCAGCAATGAAAGTCCACGACTGGAAGCTGTTTCCGACTTCTCCCTTGTTGAAACATCATTGGAGCGTTTAGTGGGATTTTGGAGACGCTGTTGATGATGCTGAGCATACTTGGAAGCTGACCCATATCTTCCTTCACAACTCCACCACAGGAGCACAGAGCCCAGCAGGGAGGGTGGAAGGGGAAAGAAAGCTCTGCCAGGAATGATAGTTCTGGAAGGTATGAGCTTAAATGCTGAGCTCTTCTTTGGGCAGCCTTCTCCTAGGCATAGACTTGTTACAGCTACTGGATATTAACAGCGAAGGATGGCACTGTACACACACACACACACAAAAGTATGTAAAAGCTACAAGTTTTTTTTTCTTTCTAGGAAGAAAATTCCCCTGTACCATAAAAAGGGATCTCTTCATTCCATAAAGAGAGATCAGTACTCCAGAGGAGGCTAGAATTAAGGCAAAGACAGGCCTGTGTACACAGAGAGTGGCTCCACGTTTCCCTGCTTCCAAACCATAATGCTTTTAAGCAAAGCCCTGCTCCCCTAATCTCTTGTCCCAGTTAGGACTTGCACTCCATCGAGCAAGACCCTCCAGTAATAAGTTCTGCTTGCTCAAAACAGGGCTCAAGTAATTTTTCTGTGTCCTACATACCTGCCTACATGGATTTGCACACACACACACACAGATATACCTATGCACATACAAACATGCACACCCCCAGACTTACAAACAGATGCACCTACAGAGAGGCAGGACTGAAACCCATGTCAAACCTGGAGCGTTATCCACTTGTCAGGACCATTTAAACCACTGTCTACACAGTACATATTGAAACTCAACTTTAAGATTTTTTTTTTATTATTTTTATGTAAAGTTAAATTTTTTTTTCTTTTTTTTTTTTTTTCCTTTTGTTTCTTATTTTAACTCCTCTGGAAATAAAATAGCTAAGTACAGACAGACTGTAATGTTGTATATGTATAGCTCTCAACAATACTTTAGCTGAATAAATGCTTTGTACATAGTTCTGTCTTTTTAATGGAGTTTACAGCTACATTGATAAAATGGACTCCTCATTTCCTCGATTGCTTTCAACCAATAACAAGCAGAGAGACAATTACAAGTTAATATTAATAAGCAGCTCAAATAACACCGGTTAAATTATGTACAATACAAACCATTCATACAAATGAAGACTAGGATATTGAATTTGTTACAATATTCTGTAATAAAGATAAGACAGCCACTTATAACTTACATGTTCTCCGCCAGGCATTTTCCTTCTTAGAGATCAGTTGGGGAGTTGTTGTTTTGTTTGGTTTTGGTGTTGGTTTGTTTTTTTTTAAGCAGCTTAGGTGGCCTAAATTCAACCAGGTTTAAAGAATCAGAGCTTAAAGAGTCAGAGAAACATGAACCCAAAACGTCTGCCCGCATGTAAATTCCAAATGTTTGCCCATCTTGACTAGGAACAGGATTGCTCCCGTGGGGAAAAAAAAGAGCCACCTAATACCACCTCGAATGTGCCTACTGTGCGCTGGGAAAAAGTCCCAATGCTTTGCTGTGTCCATATAATAAGGAATACCCAACTCTAGACACACCTTTTTTTTTTTTTTTTCCCATTTTAACAAATACTTACTCCTACAGTATTATTTACCAGTACAGCTACTCCGAGCAGTGTAATGCATGAGTGGGGATTATTGATTGGTGTGTACTCAAAGGACTTTCAAAGAGATTTCCATAACAGGCTGCGCTAGAAACCATTCTCTGTCTACTTAATCCATTTGGTTTGATGATAGGTTATCCCAAAACCTTAGGTACCAGACAATGAAAGCTCTCTTAACGGGAATCTCGATAGATGTGAGCTGAAAAGAGTGTGTGTGTGTGTGTGTGTGTGTGTGTGTGGAGTGTGTATGTCTCTGTGTATGCGTATGGTTTTATTTTAGATCCGTAGTGATTTACAACTAGATTGATACATGGAGCTGACTGGTGGGGAAAAATTAAAAAAAAATTAAAAAAAAAAAATCAAAACAAAAAAACCCCCAAAATTTACATTACATTGTTTTCCACTAACATATTTGCAGCCGTTTGACATCAGCAGCAGCAGGTAGACACATTCCAGGCAATAGATGTGGCCTTCCTCCTGGAGGTTACAGCCCTGCCATACGACCACTTTTATTCCCCAGGCTTCAGTCTCAGCGAGGCGTTGGTCCTCACCCTGATGGGAAGTAGGGCGTGTCGCTGTGGTAGTTGTAGTCAGGACACACCTTCTGTACTAGTTTATAATCTGTACTATAAAACGAAATGTAAATACAGATCACTTTAAAGGGCTTGGAGCAGAGCCACGACACGTGGCTCTGGGTCTGCTCCTGATAACAGGTTTTTGAAGGGTCATAGTTGCAGAGTGTGTTCTTGGTAGCCTTGTCAACCTTCTCGTACTCGATTCGGCAGTTAAAGGACTTGGAATCTTTGGCATCAATCACCGTCTGTTGTGCCAAGTCAAACTCCACTATTTTCGTAGGGGGCACGAGGCTGACAGATACATTCCCCTGGCCAGTGGAGTTGTGCCTGAAGTAAACGCTAAACGTCCCATTGCCGTGGTCAACGATTTTCCCTGTTATTAACAGGTTGAGCTTCACAGTCTTGATGTTGGAGTGAAAATCGCCCCAGCCAAACATTTTCTTAAATTTCCCAGTCTTGACGATGGGTCTTCTCTTTGCTCTGGGCCGAGGCTCTTGCAGGTCTGTGGAGTTCCTCAGCCAGTCCCAGAGATCTTGCTCAGAATAAGTTTCTGGGGCATCGTATCGCAGGTCCAAGTCTGTATCGTTCTCCTTCCCACGAAAAGTCTGTGACAGCAGCCGGCTGATGGACAAGTCCTTGCTACTTTCTGTCCATATATGCTTTAGCGTGGATTTGGAGCTCCCTGATTTTAGGAGTTCTGTTTTTCCTCCGTTTGTTAGGTTGGCACAGGTGACCTGATAAAAGGGAAAGGAAAATTTAAAAAAAAAAAAAAATTAAAAAAAAAAAAAGAGAGAGAAAGAAGGGAAGAAGAAAGGATATATTGAGATATAGAATATAAACCCCATCATTCCCCACCTGAGACCAAAATTATCACATTTCAAAACCACAGGAATTTGATTTTGTTGTTGTTGTTGTTGTTGTTTTTTCCTTTTGGAGAAATTAAATTCTCTCTCTCCCCAGTAATACAAACAAGAAACATCTACTTTCCTCTTCTTTCCAAGTCATTCTCACTTAATTCTCCATTTCCAGTCTTTTACACCAGCCTTCAAATTTAATCCCAGATGATCACATTCATCTCTGCCCTGAAATCTACTTCTGCTGCGATGTGTGTAAGTGATGAGTATGTAATTAAGCACTGCAAAGACTAAAGTACACAACCATGTCATGCTTCAGTCTGTTCAGATGTTTCTCACTGGCCATTCCTCACCTAAGAGTGAAGTGCTCCAGAACCTTAGAGGTTAGAAGGGACCTCCAGAGATCTGTGAGCCCAACCCACCCCTGCCAAGGCAGGATCCCCCAGAGTAGTTCACACAAGAACAGATCCAGGTGGTTTTAAAAGTCTCCAGAGAAGGAGACTCCACAACCTCTCTGGACAGCCTGTTCCAGGGCTTTGTCACCCTCACTGTACAGAAGTTTCTCCTTGTGTTGAGGTGAAATCTTCTCTGTTTCAATTTGTAGGTGAAACCTTCTATGTTCCAGTTTGAATCTATTGCTCCTTGTCTTATTGCTGCAGACCATGGAAAGGAGATTGGACCCAGCCACTTGGCATAGGTTAGTTAATTAGAAGGGTTAAGTAATAGGTTGAACTCGAAAATCCTAGAGGTCTTTTCCAACCTGGTTAATCCTGTGATTCTGTGACACCCACCCCTCAGATATTTATAATAGATCAGGTGTTCAAGGAACAGGTCTTGGGCAACCTGTTCTAGTGGGAGGTGTCCCTGCTTATGGCAGGGGGTTGGAACTGGATGAGCTTTGAGCTCCCTTCCAACCTAAACCATCCTATGATTCTACGATCCCCTATTGGCCTTCTCTTCTCCAGACTAAACAGCCCCAGGGCTCTCAGTTTCCTTGATGCTCAAGTCCCCCCCAATCATGGCTCTCCACTGGACTCTTTCTAGCAAGTCCCTGTCTTTCCTGAATTGTGGAGCCCAAAATTCGACACTGTGTTCCAGGTATGGCCTCATTAGGGCAGAGTGGAGTCTGTAAATTGACAGTCTTCCACCATCAGT
This sequence comes from Psilopogon haemacephalus, assembly GCA_013396835.1. Lineage (NCBI taxonomy): Eukaryota > Metazoa > Chordata > Aves > Piciformes > Megalaimidae > Psilopogon > Psilopogon haemacephalus. The sequence goes on from VWZI01014516.1 coordinate 15,750, forward strand.
CCCATTCATTTGGTTTTGCTGCCCCTGGAGTCTGCTGCCTTGGTGGTGCCAGCCTGGCCATACTCTGTGTCATTTAAAATCCAATAGTAGTAATATAATTTCCCTGCTGCTTTTATGAGCACACACTGCTCTCTGTTCTTGACTGGGGCCTTCAGTCACAACTATGAATAACAGAATAATGAAAATTTTTAATGAGCTTTGTGTTGACTTCTGCAGGCACTCTGTGCTGTGCCTCAATTAATGCAAGGGAGCTCAGCCACAGCCTTTTCTTTGGAGGTCTCTTCCAATCTTGCTGATTCTATTCTATTCTATTCTATTCTATTCTATTCTATTCTATTCTATTCTATTCTATTCTATTCTATTCTATTCTATTCTATTCTATTCTATTCTATTCTATTCTATTCTATTCTATTCTATTCTATTCTATTCTACTCTACTCTACTCTACTCTACTCTACTCTATTTTTTTTTAATTTTATTCTGTTCTCTTGTATTCTGTTCTCTTCTTTTCTCTTCTATTCTGTTCTCTTCTCTTCTATTCTATTCTGTTCTATTCTGTTCTTAGTCACTTACAGATCAGCTACTGACTTGCCATGTCTGTGTCTAGCATGACACACATTTCTGTTTCCTCACTTCACTTCTTTAGTCACATCATCCTCTCCAAAGCAAATAGTAGTCTGTGCAAGACAGAAAGCCACTTAGCTATCTGCGTGCAAGACAGGGCCACCAATTTAAAAGCAGTAATAATAAAAAGCCTGCAGAACCCCATTTTTTAGAAAAGGCAAAGGTCTTGCACAAGGTCCTACAAAATCATAAATCTTCAGGCATAGTTCTTCACGGAATTTAGTGTCAGAGCAATTTGTCTCATTTATATAGATTTTTTTTTTCTTTTCTCTCTCTCTCTCTCTTTGCCTTAATTATGTGGAAAACAGAGAACAGATGCAGCCTCGCAGCTGTCTGATGTGCAGCTCTGACAGCATAGCAGGGAGGGCTGGAACTGGCAGGGAGTGGGTGAAAAGGGACCAGCAACACCCTTAGTCCCATTCCCCCTTCCCTAAAAATTCCCAGCAGACACACTGCCACGTTTTTTAACATTTTAACTGCCCCGAAGAGGTCATCAATTTCTTCTTTCCCTTTCCATGGCTAGGTAGGAGATTCTGAATATGCCCTATTTTATTCCTCTGTGCTCTGGCTTCTCCGGTGATTTATCTGCTTCTATCATACTTGCAGTTATATCTCTCTCTCTCTCCTCACTTAAGAATGAGCCGAGTGCCTTCTCAACCCAGGGAATCCATTGGAAACCAGCTAGTATTTAAATCATGTCCCCTCCCTACTGGTACAACTGGAGGAATATGTCACGGAGGATATCTATCACAGCATGGCCTTTTCATTTCCTAACAATCACGGCATTGAAGCAATGCTTTCATTAACTCCACTACTTTTTCAAGGTCAGCTGAAGGCACAGACATAAAACCGGTCTAAATTGCCTTACTACCACCCATCAGGTAGGAGGTGTGCCCCCCAGCCTTTTACAATAAGCAAATAGGTAAATAAATCTGCCACATCCCACACTATGCCTCCCCAGTGCATTTCGGGCTGGTGGGCCACTTAGGGTAATGGCTAAAATATGGGGTTTGTTTAGGATTTTGCCAAGGAGATGACTTCCCCTCCTCTTCACTCGGAAGAAGGATTAAAAGCCAGAGGAGCATTTTGATAGCCAATTTGTAGCCACATCTTAGCATCAGCACAGCGAGCCAGGAGAGACGCCGTGATGAAACGCACTGATGGGTGCACTGGTTAATGAAGCAGCAATGAAGATGTCACAGGGAGAGAGGAAGAGGCTCAGAGTAGAATTTTGCTGTGGCACGCGGGGAAGGAGTGCGAAATAAGAGAAGAAATGTGGCTAAAAGGATAAAAACGTGCCCGTCTGGCATGAATCTGTCAAGCTGCTATGAATCTAAGCAGCGAGCTAGCAGAGCTACTATGCCTGCAATCCGTAGGTAGGACACAGATTGCTTACTGCTGTATTTTTCTTTGCTCACAGCTTGTTGGTTTGTTTTGGGTCTTTTTTTCTTTCCTTTGTTTTCCTCCCTGCTCCCAGTGATTTACATTTCACAGGGTGACACTACAAGTTCTATGTAACAAGCAGTAGCAGTACAAAAACCTTTTTAAGGAGAACGTGTCTGGGTTTTTTGTTTGGGTTTTTTTTTTTTTCTGTTTTGTTTTGTTTTCAGATGTATAAATCTGAACACCCAGGAAAGGAAGGAGGGTTTAGGGTTGGGTTGTTTTGGTTTTTTTTTGGAGGGGGGTGGTTTTTATTTTGCAGGGGTTGCTGACAGATTCGATGCGTGTGGTTTTCTGGAAGTCAGTGTATTTCCTGGGAATGGATCACTCAAGATTCTGTGCATACCACACAGCTGCTTCACACCTGATCTAACAAAGAAATTGGCTGCTCCTGCCATCAGTTCTGTGATACCTGGAAGACTGGTGGCCATGCAGTTAGCCCCTAGACCTCTGCTTGTGATGTTTAGTGTGGGTCACAGGCTGTATTCATGTTTGAAGGTCTGAACCTGCCCTCCCCTAGTCAAGTAAGCATTAGTGATTCCCAGTGTCCCCAGTAACCTCCCCTCAGCACCACCAAAATCTTGCCAGTGCACCCAGCGGCATCCCAAGAGCCTCTCAGTGCTGCTCAGTGCAACAATCTCCTCTGCAAGGTTTCCTCAACCCAATACCAGGCAATAAACAAACAAACAAATAAATAAAAGCAACAGCCCACCAGGGTTAATTAAAAGAGCTCTGGAATTCATTGTTCATCACCACTGTGAAACCAGCTAAGTGCTTTATAAATATACTGTTAGCATCCTCCATGCTACAGAAAGTAGCCATACAACTGTGTCCAGTTTTGGAGTCCCTATTACAAGAGGGTCAGTCAGGGTTGGAAGGGACCACAAGCATCATCTAGTTCCAACCCCCCTGCCATGCCCCAGATCAGGCTGCCCCCAGCCTCATCCAGCTGAAAATACCTCCAGGGAAGTGGTCTCAACCCCTGGGCCACCCATTCCAGGGCCTCACCACTCTCATGCTCAAAAACTTCCTCCTCACATCCAATCTCAATCTCCCCACCTCCAGCTTTGCTCCATTCCCCCTAGACCTGTCACTCCCTGAGAGCCTAAAAAGTCCCTCCCCAGCTTTTTTATAGCCCACTTCAGATCCTGGACAGACACAAGAAGGTCACCTGGGAGCCTCCTCTTCTCCAGCCTGCACAGCCCCAACTCTTTCAGTCTGTGCTCACAGCAGAGGTGCTGCAGCCCTCTGAGTGTCCTTGTGGCCCTTCTCTGGACACTCTCCAGCATGTCCACATCCCTCTTGTAATAGGGGCTCCAAAACTGGATGCAGTACTCCAGGTGGGGTCTCACCAGGGTGGAGTAGAGGGGGAGAATCACCTCCCTCACCCTGCTGGCCACACTGCTCCTGATGCAGCCCAGGCTCTGCTTGGCTTTCTGGGCTGCAAGTGCACACTGCTGCCTCATGTTGAGCTTTTCCTCCACCAGCACCCCCAAGTCCCTCTCCCTGCTCTCCAGCCAGACACTGCCCAGCCTGGATTTGTGCTTGGGATTGCCTCAACCCAGCTGCAGGACCTCGCACTTGGTCTTGTTGAACCTCCCGAGGTTGGCTTGTGCCCACCTCTCCAAGACTGTGTAGCTAGAAGGGATTATGAATGATTATGATGTTAGAAAGGTTCATACGGAACAACAAGAAGGAGCAAGAAGACTTAGAAATGCTTCTCCAACAGTGGAAATGTCAGTGGGAAATGCGCTCGGCACGCACGGCAGACTGACCTTTGGTTCTGCTCTTGTACTCTTAATGGAAAGTGCAAATTTCCACTGCCTGGTAAAGTTTACCAATGTAAAAGGATACAAGGAGCTGGCTGCCTGCTAACTCTTTTTTTTTTTTTTTTTTTCTTTTTTTTTTTTCCCCCAGTGCTTAATGACAAAATGCTGTTCCCCTTCTTCTCCTAGGAAGGAGTAAAGACAACGGTTTCGCTGAGCACAAACCTGAAGTGTCATTAAAAAAAAACCAAAAAACAAAAAAACCACAGGAATTCATTTGTAATTCTTTTTTATTTTGTTTTACTGCATCAGCACAGAACATACCTATCGCTCCGTGCCCTCTGTTCTGAGAGCGAGGAGGTTTTTCAAGGCAATATTTGGCATCATTAACCATGCTCCAGTGACTATGTGTAGTTCATTTAGGACTCCCTACAGAACGGGCAGCTTATTTGTCTCGGAGCTTTCTTTCAAGACACTGAGCCCTCAATGCTTTGTCAGGTCAAGCCTGACCATGTGAAGCAGGGAAAACAAAGTGTGCAATTCTGGAGCCCCCAGCAAAGGAAGGATGTGGAGCTGCTGGAGAGAGTCCAGAGGAGGGCCACGAAGATGCTCAGAGGGCTGCAGCAGCTCTGCTATGAGGACAGGCTGAGAGAGTTGGGGCTGTGCAGCCTGGAGAAGAGAAGGCTTCCAGGAGACCTTATAGCAACCTTCCAGTATCTGAAGGGGGCTACAGGAGGGCTGGGGAGGGACTGTTCACAAGGTCTTGTAATGACAGGAGGAGGGGGCATGGGTTCAAACTGACAGAGGGGAGATTTGAACGGGATGTTAGGAAGAAATTCTTCACAGTGAGGGTGGTGAGACACTGGCACAGGTTGCCCAGGGAGGTTGTGGCTGCTTCCTCCCTGGATGTGTTCAAGGCCAGGCTGGATGAGGTCTTGAGCGACCTGATCTAGTGGGAGGTGTCCCTGCCTATGGCAGGGGGTTGGAACTGGATGGTCTTTGAGGTCTCTTCCAACCTAAACCATTCTATGAAAGTTTGAGAGGGAGCTCAGGAAGCCACCAAGAATTCTTCTCAGTGTAAAAGAGGTACATTAACATGAATTTAAGGCTGATAAATTCAAAGAGGTACAGAATGCCTCTTGATTTCTCACCCTTTCCCTTTTCTTCTGGCTCTATTACAGTTCATTACCTGTAATTATAGCATTGATTTAGAAATTGTGTATTTATTCCTCTGCGTGTGTGACTACTTGAGGGCAAACAAAAATGTAAACAAACAACTTCATACTCAAGGTAGAAGATCTCTCTCTTCAGGTAAAGAGCTAATCAAAACCAAGATCATTCCTGCTGGCACAGCCCTGTAAGGATTTGGTATCACTCTGCTTGCATATGCTGACTGGGTGTGCTGGTTTGAGCTAATTGGAGGATTTGAATGAGAAATTAGACTGTAGGCTGAGAGAGGAAAGCCCTGATGATGCTACTTCCCTCACAGTTTTACTGAGAAAGAAAAAAAAAATTGTTTTAAGAGTTGTAACCCAAATATAGATAAGTCAGACTACTTCAGACCTCTCTGGGCTGTGGCTGGCTCCTTGCAGCCTCCTGTCTCTTCAATCACCATCACATGGGCAGGAAAGCACAAATGGACATGACCATAAAGTGGACAATTATCAAGGCAGGACAACCCTTGGAACCCTTTAGCTGCATCCAGCCTCCTCATATTAATCATAGAATCAGTCAGAGTTGGAAGGAACCAAAAGGATCAGTCAGTTCCAACCCCCTGCCATGCCCAGG
>VWZI01014516.1:22747-33987 GCA_013396835.1 Psilopogon haemacephalus
GCTTTCTGCTTCTTACCTCTGAAGCACAGGAATTCAGCCCCAAAAATTCCTAATGGTGGCGATGTGAGTGAGCTTAAAAAAGATTCAGAAGGGGATTGAAACGGAACCTTGTGAAACATCCTATTAGCTCTTGCCCCATGTTTTGCATTTTTAGAGAGAGTTTAAACTAAACTCTTGAAGCCTACTGCCTGTGTTGTCATTAAAGATATTTTTCTTTTCTTTTCTTTTCTTTTTTTTAACTTTAGTGGATTATGACTTTGGAAAATTCACTCTGTCTCCGTTCAGCGGAGGATTAAACTTCCCTGGAATAAATTAAAGTGAGTTAAAAGTGACTAACAGAGTTTTAAGACCCCTGCGTTATACCAGTAGCACAGAGTGCTGCTGACTGGGAAATGAAAGCCTAGCTAGGTAAATATGTTTTGTCAGGGATCTATTGTTCTCATCCCACATTCCTCTAAGCCTCCTTTTATTAATAGTGGCTTGCCATTTTCTGCATACATGTAGAAAGTAATATTAAATGAAATTAGATTTGAGATGAAAGGCCACGCAGCAACATTTTAATCAAAGTTTGCACTGGTTAGCTTCCTATATAGAATCGTAGAATCAGCCAGGGTTGGAAAGGACCACAAGCATCATCCAGTTCCAACCCCTCTGCCATGCCCAGGGACACCCTACCCTACATCAGGCTGCCCACAGCCTCATCCAGCCTGGCTACAAACACCTCCAGGGATGGGGTCTCAACCACTTTCCTGGGCAACCCATTCCAGTCTCTCACCACTCTCCTGGTGAACTGCCTCCTCACATCCAGTCTGAACCTCCCCATCTCCAGCTTTGCTCCATTCCCCCTAGTCCTCTCACTACCTGATAGCCTAAAAAGTCCATCCCCAGATTTTTTTTTTCTATAGTACACTTGACAAAATATCCATTTCCATCTGGTTGGAGCTTGCCATTTTCTGCATACATGTAGAAAGTAATATTAAATGAAATTAGATTTGAGATGAAAGGCCACGCAGCAACATTTTAATCAAAGTTTACACTGGTTAGCTTCCTATATAGAATCATAGAATAGGTCAGGGTTGGAAGGGACCACAAGCATCATCCAGTTCCAACCCCTCTGCCATGCCCAGGGACACCCTACCCTAGATCAGCCTCATCCAGCCTGGCCTTAAACACCTCCAGGGATGTGGCCCCAAACACCTCCCTGGGCAACCCATTCCAGGCTCTCACCACTCTCATGCTCAACAACTTCCTCCTCACATCCAATCTCAATCTCCCCAGCAAACCTCCAGCTTTGCTCCATTCCCCCTAGTCCTGTCACTACCTGATAGCCTAAAACTTCCATCCCCAGCTTTTTTTTTTTATAGCTCACTGAAGAAAATATCTATTTCCATCTGCCTGGAGCTAGATGATCTTTGAGGTCCCATCCAACCTAAATCACTCTATGGTTCTATATGGGCAGACATATCTATGGAAGAAGGTGGAACATGAGTCCAACATGTGATGTCCTGGCACTGTGTGATGGGCAGAGCCTCCGTGAGCTGCTAACAGACTCCACAGACAGTATCCAACCATCCACTGCTAATGCAGAAGTTTAACTCCCCCTCATGTTGGCAGAGGGAACATTTCCACACAAAGAAAATGTGTATCTGCATGAGATGCTCATGGGATGTCCCTTCCTATGGTGGGGTTTGGAACTGGATGATCTTTGAGGTCCCTTCCAACCTAAACCACTCTGTGGTTCTATATGGGCAGACATATCAATGGAAGAAGGTGAAAAATTAATCTAATGTGTGTTGTCCTGGCACTCTGTGATGGACAGAGCCACCATGAGCTGCTAACACACTCCACAGTCAGTCTCCAATCATCCACTGCTAATGCAGAAGTGTAACTCTCCCTGATGTTGGCAGAGGGAACATTTCCACGCGAAGAAATTGTGTATCTGCGTCAGGTGCTCACGAGATGTCCCTTCCTATGGTGGAGGGTTAGAACTGGATGATCTTTGAGGACACTTCCAACCTAAAGCATTCTATGACTCTATGGTGACAAGAGACCTATTATGCCATGAAGAAATAGTTAGAATAGTGGAAGAGGATACCACACACCTTTCCCTCTACCCCTTGTAAACGAGTATCATTAATTCAGTATGGCACTTCTCTGCCATGAGGATAGGCTGAGTGAGTTGGGGTTGTTCAGCCTGGGGAAGAAAAGAATCCAGGGGGACCTCAGAGCTGCCTTGCAGTACCTGAAGGGATCCTTACAGGAAGGCTGCAGAAGGACTTTACATGAGGGTGCCTAGTGCCAGGAAAAGGGGGGATGGTTTTAAGATGAGGGACAGTAGGATTAGACTGGATCTTACGAAGAAGTTCTTCAGTATGAGGGTAGTGAGACTCTGGAATAGGCTGCCCAGGGCAGTTGTGGATGCCTCCTTCCTAGGGGATTTTCAAGGGCAGGTTTAATGATGCCTTCAGAAGCTTAGTCTAGTTGAGAGGCATCCTTGCCCACAGCAAGAAGGTTGGATTAGATGATCTCTGAGATCCCTTCCAACCTAAGCCATTCTATGATCCTAAGACTATCGACAGACCAGATAGGTCTAGGGTACATGTCTGAGTTGAGCCAAAGAGCTGTTGCAAGGGAACCAAACAAAACAGAATAGACTACCCAACAGAAAATCAACGTTGTCTGTTCCTGATAGCAGTCTTGTATTTTCCTCCTACAATGGTATCACACCTAATTAAAAGTGAAAATTAATAGCCAGCAGGATTAATCAAATTCCATATGCAAATATCTGGCTCATGAGAGCCATGGTCCAATTGCTACTACTATCATTAAAGTCATTAATTTAAATTGAGATGAGTTAAGAGTCCCCTTGGGCATTGACACATAAGTTGAAGGAGGTTATCCACTGCTAAGTTTTTTTTGCACTGAAACGAAAAACTTAGGAAGCAAATATGTGACCATTGCTTCAGCACACTGATTTCTAAGATAATGAACAGTGCTGTGAGCTTTTCTGTGGAGGACCACGAGCCCTCTCCTCTAACACAGAGCAGTTCCAGAAGCACAGAAATATCCAGGTTGGCAGAGACCCTCAGGATCACCAAGTCCAACCTAGAACCCTTCTCTACAAGATTCACCTTAAACCACAGCCCCAAGCACCACATCCAAGTGACTCTTAGGCACATCCAGACTGGGTGACTCCTCCACCTCCCTGGACAGCTCATTCCAGTCCCTGACCACTCTCTCCATGACAAACTTTCTCCTCATGTCCAGTCTAAACCTCCCCAGCCTCAGCTTGAGGCCATTCCCCCTTTTTCTGTCTCCAATGACCCAAGAGAAGAGCCCAGCAGCAGCCTCTCCACAATGTCAGAATCACAGAAGTATTCAGGTTGGAAAAGACCCTCAGGATCAAGTCCAACCACTATCCCTACTCTACAAAGTTCACCCCTAGACCATATCCTCAAGCACCGCATCCAGATGACTTTTATATCCAATCTAAACCTGCCCAATCTCAGCTTGAGGCCATTCCCCCTTGTTCTGCCTCCAGTGTCCTGTGAGCAGAGCCCAGCAGCAGCCTCTCCACAATGTCCCTTCAGGTAGCTGTAGACAGCAATGAGGTCTCCCCTCAGCCTCCTCTTTTTCACACTAATCATCCCAAGCTCCCTCAGTCTCTTCTCCTCAGATTTATTCTCCAGGCCCTTCCCCAGCTTCATGCCCTCCTCTGGACCCGCTCCAGCATCTCCACATCTCTCTTGTCTTGCAGTGCCCAAAACTGGACACAACCCTCGAGGTGTGGCCTTATTAGATCCAATGAAACAGCCCCAAACCAGAGTGGCTGTTTCTATTTTGGCTTTCTATCCCTCTCAGCAAACCAACAGATGTTAGAGACCTCACCACTGTTTTCTTTTCGTGACCAATGATCTCATTTCTCTCATTAAAATATTCCAATTAGCCTCAAACCAGCACAGAAACCCTGCAGTCTTCACCAAAAAAACCAACAACAACAAAAATAAACCCAAAAAACCCCACAAGTGTTTCCAATTAGCAAGAAATATTAACTCAGCTTAGACACAGAAATACTGGAGCCCTACAGGCACTGATTATCCTAGTGTAAGCACAGTGGAATTCTCAACCTGCCATCCCCATCTCACCTCAGAACTAGCTCCAGCATCCTGACCCATAACTGCATTCTTAGGCAAGGTGACTGGAAGAGATGTAGCCCTAAAAGGCAAATTATAATGGAGTGCTGATGGCCAAAATGTTTTTTAAGTTGCATAGTAACAGACTGACTGCAGACTAATAAAGCAGTGAGTGGCATTATATTACTTTTCCAGCATAAAGCATAAAAACATAAAATTTATTATCCTGACCTTGTACTGCAAGGACTTCTCAGGTAAGAAATAAATAAATAAATAAATGGGGTTGTCAAACTGGACTTAGACTTAAAGGGAAACCTCCAAATCCTCGTTTCCAGAAGCTTTTTGCAATTCAAAAAGGACACTCTAGTATAAAAGAAAGAAAATTAGGCTGGAATCCTTACAAGTTTGGACTTTAGCATTTATTCAACAGCATACCATAGAATCATAAAACCATAGAATCATAGAGTCATAGACTCATAGAATCATAGAATAATAAAATCATAGAATCGTAGAATCACAGAGTCATAGACTCAGAATAATAAAATCATAGAATCATAGAGTCATAGACTCATAGAATAACAAAATCATAGAGTCATAGAATAATAAAATCATAGAATCATAGAATAATAGAATCATAGAATAATAAAATCATAGAGTCATAGAATCATAGTTGGGCTGGACAATCTTGGAGGTCTCTTCCAACCTGACTGATTCTGTGATTCTATAGAATCAGTCAGGGTTGGAAGAGACCACAAGGATTAGCCAGTTCCAACCCTCCTACCATGCCCAGGAACACCCTACCCTAGATCAGGCTATCCACAGCCTCATCCAGCCTGGCTGCAAACACCTCCAGGGATGTGGCCCCAAACACCTCCCTGGGCAATCCATTCCAGGCTCTTACCACTCTCATGCTGGAGAACTTCTTCCTAATACCCAGTCCGAATCTACCCATTTCTAGCTTGGTTCATTCCCCCTAGACCTACCACTACCTGATAGCCTAAAAATCTTTGCCCCAGCTTTCTTGTAGGCCCCTTGAGATACTGAAAGGCCTCAATAAGGTCACCTGGGAGCCTTCTCCTCTCCAAACTGAACAGCCCCAACTCTTTCAGTCTGTGCTCACAGCAGAGGTGCTGCAGCCCTCTGAGCATCCTCATGACCCTTCTCTGGACACCTTCCAGCACATCCATAGCCCTCTTGTAACAGGGCCTCCAGACTAAGACCCTGGAATGTGTTGCCCAGGGAGGTGTTTGGGGCCACATCCCTGGAGGTGTTTGCAGCCAGGCTGGCAGAGGCTGTGGGCAGCCTGATGTAGAGTAGGGTGTCCCTGGGCATGGCAGGGAGGTTGGAACTAGATGATGCTTGTGGTCCCTTCCAACCCTGACTCATTCTATGATTCTACAATTCTATGATTCTCCTCTCCAAACTGAACAATCCAAACTCTCTCAGTCTCTCCTCATAGCAGAGGTGCTTCAGCGTGCTGATCATCCTCGTGACTCTTCTCTGGACACCTTCCAGCACATCCATAGCCCTCTTGTAACAGGGCCTCCACACTAAGACCCTGGAATGGATTTGACTGGAGGTGTTTGCAGCCAGGCTGGCAGAGGCTGTGGGCAGCCTGATGTAGAGTAGGGTGTCCCTGGGCATGGCAGGGGGGTTGGAACTGGCTAATCCTTGTGGTCCCTTCCAACCCTGACTGATTCTACGATTCTACTGGTCCTAAATCTGCATCAGTTAGGAAAGTCAGTGGCATTGAAAATCCATAAATAGGAACTTTTCATAGCAGGTTCCAGAAAGCCTTTATCTTTCCTGGGTGATACTTGCAGTCCATCCTGCTTTGACCTCAGGCTGTTCTGAGCATCACCACCCTGACCACACTGAATTATTTGGGCCAGTTCTAGCTGCGGTTCCCTTCGCACAGCCTCCCGCGCCAACAGCAGAGTGATCCAGACAGGAATTAAGTTCTTCGCCTCTCAGAGAATAAACATTTCTTCAAAGGCAGGTCAAGATGACTCTATATTAATATATTCCTACATCTGGCCAAAAAAAAAAAAAAAAAAAAAAAAAAAAAAAAAAAAAAAGGNCAACATTAGAGGAAAAAAAAAAAAAAAAAAAAAAAGGCAAATAACATTTTTTTTTTCCTCCCCATCGTCTCATCCTCTGTATCTGTGTGGCTGAGCAGCAGCAAAAAAACAATTTAACCTTAGCAAGCAAATTTCATTTGTTACCTGCCAAATGCTGATACAAAAGATAACTAGGGGGAGAAAAAAATAAAAAAAGCAATAAAACCCTCATTCTCAGGCAATAGGTAACATGTTTTCACCGTAATACACTTGCTAAATAACAGTCAATGAACTCATAAAAGCATTTAATTTGAATATAAATGCTTAGCAGTTCCATTTTTCAGCGAGCAAATGACTTTTTTTTTTCTCCCCCTTGCATTTCTTTCAAGTGCATTTGCAGAACAGACATCCTCTCAAAAGCCACAGTTAAGTGTTATGTGTTATTGCTATCACTGCAGTGCTCACAGACCACCCCGTGGCCAGGGTCAGGCTGTACTATAGCAACTAAACATCTCGAGGCATTGCCCTAAGAGAGCTTCCTCTCTGAAACAGGTTTGGGCAAAGGCAAGGTTAAAAAAAAAAATAAAAAGAAGAAATATTGGTCATGTCCTAACTCAACTGCAGAGCTAAGGGTTAGTATAAATCTCTGGACTCCTCTTTCCAATGCCATGCCCAAGGTGCCTGAGAAAAGGTTGATTCCAATAACAGGCTGAGGTAGAAAATGCCACTGCCTATTAGGAAAAGGAAGCAAAGTCAGCTCAGAAGTGAGTTGTGTTGCTGAATTCACTAAGTCCATGTCATCAATGTGTGTAAGAGCTGTTATGGGTTTAGGGGTCCTTTGGATGTAGGGCTGAGAATCATAGAATCAGTCAGGGTTGGAAGGGACCAGAAGGATCACCTAGTTCCAATCCCCCTGCCATGCCCAAGGACACCCTACCCTAGATCAGGCTGCCCACAGCCTCATAAAAGGTGCCCTTAAACACCTCCAGGGATGTGGCCCCAAACACCCACCCAGAGCAACCCATTCCAGGCTCTCACCACTCTCATGCTCAACAACTTCCTCCTCACATCCAGTCTCAATCTCCCCACCTCCAGCTTTGCTCCATTCCCCCTAGACCTGTCACTACCTGAGAGCCTGAAATGTCTCTCCCCAGCTCTTTTATAGCCACCTTCAGATCCTGGAAGGCCACAAGGAGGTCACCTGGGAGCCTCCTCTTCTCCAAACTGCACAGCCCCAACTCTTTCAGTCTGTCCTCACAGCAGAGGTGCTGCAGCCCTCTGAGCATCCTCATGGCCCTTCTCTGGACACCTCCAGCATGTCCACGTCCCTCTTGTAATAGGGATGGGGTTTAAGGTGAATCTTGTAGAGTAGGGTTCTAGGTTGGACTTGTGTGTGCTGGTTGGAGCCTGATTGGAATATTTTAATGAGCAAAATTAGATGATAGGCTGTGAAAAGAAAGCAACAGTGATATCCACTTCACTCATAGGTGAAGTGAGATGTACTAAAGCAAGGACACAAACATAGATAAGGCAGCATCACTCTGGTCTGAGCTCTGCCTGTTGGTCCCTCCCTCTCCTTGCCTTCTAGCTGGATCTGTGTAACTCAACTCCTCAATTCTGCTTCTAACACCCCTGGCCAATTTTCCCTGCTTACCTTGCTTGCAAGGCAGATTCTGGGATAAGATTGGAGGGTGGAAGGCTGATTGGGAACCCTTCTTGGGGACTCTGATCTCTGGGAGGGGCATTGTGTTTCCGCATTACTTTCAGCCTTCTTATTTATTTATCTAGCCGTAAATATTTGTAATTTATTATAAATATCTGCAGCTGTAAATATTTGTAATCTATTGTAAATCTCTGCTCGTGTATTGTGCTAAGCTGTGAATGTAAAGCTGCATTCCTTAACTTCCAGCTGGCTGAGTCTGGTCTGGGTGAATTCAAATGCTTAGGGGGAGTGGGGAACTCCCAAACCATCACAGCTTGGTGATTCTGAGGGGCTTTGCCAACCTGAATGTTTCTATGATTCTTAAAAAAAAATAAATTAAAAAAAAAAATATAAAGTAAAAAAAAAAAAGGAAAAAGGAGCAAAAAAAAGAAAAAGAAGCATGGGACAAGAGGCAATGGGTGGAATCTGGGGCACAGGAAGTTTCATTTGAACATGAGGAGCAAGTTTTTTTTTCCCTGTGAGAGTGACAGAGCACTGGGACAGGCTGCCCAGGGGCAGTGAGAAATGCCTGACTTGTTCCTCCGACAAACAAACAGACAAACGAAAACATAACAGTGAAAGTAATCGTATAAAAAGCCCACAATCATCTTCTTTCCAAAAGATGAGCCACTCAATTCCACTTTTCCCCTTCAGCTGTCAGTCAACAGCTGCTCTTGAGGAGTCCGCAAGCTTTACTCACCCAACCCAGTGAGGATGAGAATATATTTCACTGCTGCCACTTAATAACATCCACTTGATCTAATTTTTATAAGCTCGCTGGAAACCAGAAAACCACTCACTTTAGTCAAGCTATTGGCTTTCCAGAGTGCTGTCTTTGCTTAGTTTGCTGTGTAGGTAACTAAGACTGCAGGGCTGCAAGAAAAGTCCGCTCTTGGTGCTCGTTATGAGACCCTTTTGGTGTTTTATCCACCCATTGGCTCTTATTTTGTGCATTCAGCTTGCAGTCTGTCTTGCTCAAAAATATGGAAATGTTTTCATCTAGTGGGATCTAGTAATATCCTGGATGGATTAGTAACAGAGGTTTGCTGGGCATTTCAGAGCAGTTTTGGTTTTTTTTTTCCCATGGAGAGCAGCATAGAATCATAGAATGGTTTAGGTTGGAAGAGACCTCAAAGATCATCCAGTTCCAACCCCCCTGTGCCATAGGCAGGGACACCTCCCACTAGAACAGGTCACTCAAGGCCTCATCCAACCTGGCTTTCAACACCTCTGGGCAGGGAGCAGCCACAACCTCCCTGGGCAACCCATTTCAGTGTCTCACCATCCTCACTGCAAACAATTTCCTCCTAACATCCCATTTAAATCTCCCCTCTGCCACTTTAAACCCATTCCTCCTCATCCTGTCTTTACAAGACCTTGTGAATAGTCCATTCCCTGTCAGAAAGATACCTCTCCCTAATCTAACTATATAAATACAAAACTGTGGCCAGAATAATTAGCTCCAGACACTCCAACCCAGCGAAGCTGAGGGCTCAGGAATTCATCTAATAAAACTGCTTTGTCCCACCTTTCACAGATCAGCTGCTACCTACAAGGCAGTTGTGGGGAAGGACAATGAAGAAATGGGAGAAGGTTGGGACTGTACAAGAGATATTGGCCAGCTGAAACCCTGATCCCTGTGTCTGGACAGAGCAACACACATGAGACCTGTCACTTAGACTGTCTCAGGCCCTTCACACCTACTTCTGCCATCAGAAGATGCAAAAGGATCCCAGACACCTTTCCTGGTTACCAGGGGGACACTCAGGACAGACACAGCAACCACACCATGGCACCAGTGCCCGTTCAAGGCATGTGAGGAGGAAGTTCTTCACCATGAGACTGGTGAGGTCCTGGAACAGGTTGCCCAGGGGGGTGTTTGGGGCCACATCCCTGGAGGTGTGCGCAGCCAGGCTGGATGAGGCTGTGGGCAGCCTGATCTAGGGTAGGGTGTCCCTGGGCATGTCAGGGGGGTTGGAACTAGATGATCCTTGTGGTCCCTTCCAACCCTGACTGATTCTATGATTCTATTATTCTATGATTCTATAAATTGGATTTTGATCCCTGCACTTTGCATCTGTTTCCCACTATCTCCTAGCAATTGGCTTTTGATCACTGCACTTTGCATCTCTTTCCCACTAACCCGTGGAAGAGAAGAGTGTTAATCACTCTTGACCTTTCCCAGGTTTGGACTAGTAATTTAATTGCTAATCCCTATTGAGGGACTCTGAAGTACACTACAGAGCCCCTGAGGCATGCAGCTTGACACCTTCCCAGCTCTCCCTGCTCCTCCTGACCAACACTGGTTTTAAGCACCACCATCATCAAGAACATGCCCAGAATTGACAATGCTAATTACAGTTTTGGCCAGACAAATCGTGGATGAAACTGTCCAACTAGAGACATTCAAAATACCTGCCAAGCTCTAGGTGATTCTGCACGAATCAAAAAAAAAAAGTATCCCCAGCCAATACAAAACAAACAAGCAAAAAAAAAAAAGAGATCTTGCAGCCAAGAAGATCTTGCAGACTCATGCTCCTGCGCTGTCAGGTTGCTCCTAAATAATGCCCAGATCCTGACAATTAGAATTCCTAAGGGACTGGGTAAAAATCTGTTCGTTTTGGCTTCTTTCAGAATCTTCCCCTGGATGGTAAGATAATTCCAGCCCAGCTGAGATTCACCCTGTGTTGAATTTCACCTTTAAAAAAAAAAAAAACAAAAACCACAAGGATCATACAGCAAAGAGATGAACAAAAGGTTTTCCCCTCCTCAAATTTCAAGCCACAGCATGAGGAGCATTTCCTTTGTGGTTTTGGTTTTTTTTTTTTTTTTTTTTTTGGGTTTTTTTTTTTTGCCTTCTGAATCAAAATCTTTCTTCTCCAGAAGCTTTGTTTATTCTAAGTTCCCAGATCTCATCTTTCCCCCTGGTTACTTTTTAAAAATTTCTCTTTGATTATATTTCAGACTAACATTTACTAACTGAGAGAGGTGAAACCGTTGCCCCTTGTCCTGTCATTGGGCATCACCCAACAGAGCCTGGCTCCATGCTTATGGCACTCACCCTGCACATCTTTATAAACATGGATGAGGTCACTCTCAGTCTTCTCCTCTCCAAGCAGCAGAGCCTCTGCCCCTTCAGGCTCTCCTCATAAGGAAGATCTTCCTCTCCCTTATCATCTTGGTGGCTGAGCACTGGACTCTCAGGCACTTCCCTGAGGTCCTTCTCAGACCTGGGGACCCAGAACTGGACACTACTCCATATGCAGCCTCACCAGGGCAGAGTAGAGGGGCAGGAGAACCTCTGTCAACCTAGAACTAGGAGGGGGAAAAAAAAAAAAAAAAAAA
>VWZI01014516.1:39106-56395 GCA_013396835.1 Psilopogon haemacephalus
TTTTTTTTTTTTTTTTTTTTTCTTTTTGTCAGCCAACTAAGCAGGTCTGACTTGGGAGATTTAAAGGGTGCAAGCCTAGCATCAGTGAGCAGTTGATGTTTGCCATGATAATGAGATTGCAAAAAAAAAAAAAAAAGTATCTCTGCAAGTCTAAGAAGCTACTATCCTTTAGCAGCAGGAGCACTGCCTGGGGAGGAGAGGCTGAGGGACCTGGGGCTGCTTAGACTACAGAAGAGAAGACTGAGAGGGGATTGAATCAATGTTTCTATATATATGAGAGCTGGGGGTCAGGAGTTGGGGGGACAGGCTCTGCTCACTTTCTCCCTCGGATAGGACAAGGAGCAATGGATGGAAGCTGCAGCACAGGAGGTTGTAGCTCAACACAAGAGGCAACTTATTTAAAGGTCCCAGAGCAGTGGCACAGGCTGCCCAGAGAGGTTGGGGAGTCTCCTTCTCTGAAGACTTTCAAGGCCCATCCAATGTATCATAATCCACCTCAGATCTCCATCATCATAACAGCTGTTCCTTTGCTGAACTGTGAACCTGAAGAGCCAAATCTGGAGACTTTCAAGGCCCATCTGGATGCATTTCTGTATGGCCTGAGCTAGATTGTCTGGTCCTGATCTGGCAGGGGGGTTGGATTTGATGATCTCTTTAGGTCCCTTCCAAATTCTGACATCCTGTGAGCCTGGGATTTCCTTGTACCTATAAAAACTTTGTCTCACATGCCCCTGGAAGCTGAGGTCACAACCTCCTTCATAAATAAGTCACTGCCCTATGTGGCTGCACTTCAGGCTAAATTCTGCAGGTGTTTCTGCAGGGCAGCTTTGCTCAGCTCCCATTCACCTTCACCCACCATGCCAAAGGACTCATCCAATCTGTCATAATCCACCTTAGATCTCCATCATCACAACAGCTGTTCCTTTGCTGAACTGTGATCCCAAAGAGCCAAATCTGGAGACTTTCAAGGCCCATCTGGATGCGTTCCTCCATGAGCTGAGCTAGATTTTATGGTTCTGCTCTGGCAGGGGGGTTGGACTCATTGATCTCTTTAGGTCCCTTCCAACCCCTGGCATCCTGTGATGCTGTGATCCTGTGAAAAGTGTCAGTCTCTTCAACTGCTCTCTGTTTATGATTTTCTAAAGAATCACATCTCACCTCTTTGGCTTCACCTTTAAATTCCTTCTCATGTTCTTTTTTTGTCCTACTTATCATCTCCACTGTGCTGTCTCCAGTTAGACCATGCTGTTGGCTTCCATTATCCATTTGACAGATATTTTTAAACAAGCTCCTCTGTGATTTTTTTTTTTCCCAAGCATCTGCCACACAACCTCATTATCTCCCTTCAAATCCCTCATTAAAACTCTCTTGCTGTGATGCCTACATTTTAAAAAAAAGGGGAAAAAAAAAAAAAAACCAAACCCAAGGAAAATGTTTAAGCTAATAATGCACTGAAACATTTTCTCTTATCTTAACCAGCATTGCCTCATTGTTTGCTTGTGCTCCTTTAGCTGCCTGGATCCATGTGTTGCCTCTCACCTTGTATTTGAATTGTAGCCTCCCCGTGTGGTCCTGATTTTTGACTTGGAGCTCTCCGGTGTTGATAGCATAAATAATCATCAGGAGAAAAGGCTTTTCCCTTCTCATTATACTTTAGGCTAGGTCCTGAAAACATATTCACACTTCTCTTTTGTGTTAGTGTCTAGAAAAGTAATTATAGAAGGCACTATAATATAATCTTAAAGCCCTCTCCCTTTTCAGAAGGGAACATATGAGTGAAGGACTAATTCCTCCTCTATTCAGAAAAGAATATTTGAAAGGGAGGACACTGGGTGAGAGGGAAATGCTCTTCTTTTTTTTCACTCACAGAGCACAGAAGTTCAACCCTTTTCCCCATCTTGCTGTTGTCCCTTAGGACAGAACAACTCAAATTCTCCTCAAGGAATCACAGAATGTCAGGGGCTGGAAGAGACCTCGAAAGATCATCTAGTCCAACCCCCCTGCCAGAACAGAAGCATAACATCTAGCTCAGCTCTAATCTGTGGCTTAAAGATTTCCTTTCTTCCTTCCCTGACTGCTGCTGCTTGCTGTGTACAGCCCAAATCCTACATGTGAGGCACAAACTCCTGCCCTGGCACTCCCCGTGGAAAGGAAAGTCTTTTCCTTCAGGATGGGAACAAACTTTTTGTCACATGGTGGTGGATACCAGAACAAAAAGCTGATGTTTTTCTCATCACCATAGAATCAGAATCAGTCAGGGTTGGAAGGGACCACAAGGATCATCTAGTTCCAACCCTCCTTCCATGCCTAGGGACACCCTACCCATAGAATCATAGAATCAGTCAGGGTTGGAAGGGACTACAAGGATCATCTAGATCCAAACCATCTGATGGTGGATACCTGAGTGAAAAGCTGGTGGTTTTCTCATCATTATAGAATCAGAATCAGTCAGGGTTGGAAGGGACCACAAGGACCATTTCGTTCCAACCCCCCTGCCATGGGCAGGGACACCCTACCCATAGAATCATAGAATCAGTCAGGGTTGGAAGGGACCACAAGGATCATCTAGTTCCAACCCATCTGGTGGTGGATACCTGAGTGAAAAGCTGGTGTTTTTCTCATCACATCTTTCACAGCCTCTCAGCTTTTTCTCTTTCTCTCCTTTTCTTTTATTTTTTTTTTTTTAATCAGATTAATCTACCACTCATGCACTGCTGAAGCAGCAACCCCTGTTCACAAGAAGGGTAGCTACAGTTCTTGTTGACACATTATCAACAGAGATACTACAAAGGGAGGTAGGAAGTGCTTTAGACAGAAGTACAACTCATTAACATGTTCAGCTGATAATTTGTCTGTCATGTGGAGAAGAACTTTAGCACCTTTCTAACAAGAGGTACTGTGAAGAAAAAAAAAAAAAATATATATGTATATATCCATCAAAAAATCCACAGATAAGCAGCAAGCAGCCAGTTTGGCATCTGTATCTTCTGCAGAGACAGAACCACAAGAAGTTATGGGCTCTGTGCTGCTCAGGTGAGGTAGGGCTTGGACACAGACTTTAGGCTCTGTGATCCCATTCCATAAGCAAAGAGCACTAATAATGCAAGCTGACAAATTACATCAGCTACATTCACAGAAGACTAAACTCAGCCTCTTATCCTTTTAATCAATCTGAGTTATGGGGAAATGGTTTAATTATGAGAATTTAAGCAGTCATAAAGATTTAGTAGTTCATTAAGCCCATAGAACAATCCATGGGAGATAAGCCTGGAACTGCAGCTGGAGCAAGGGGAAGAGCCAGAGGTTATTCTAGCACAGAAGCCATTTGGAGACAACATGGGGCAGGTGGAATCTTCACCTCTTCAAGAAGCACTTCAGAATTGCAATTCTTTGTGCTCCTGGGGGAAGGAGGCAGCCCCAATCTGCTAGCATAGTCTCACAAAGCCAGCAAATGCAAATGTACTGTCCCCACTTTGATTTCACGTTGACAGCATTGTGTCAGCCCTCATCAAGCAGCCTCCATTTAATTCTAAATGGTTATCCCCAGAGAAATTCAGCTCTGCAACTTCCACGTCAGAAAACCCATAGGAAAAATCATAATGCATAAGGCAGCCTAGCAGGAAGTTCTGCTTCCTACACATGGCACCTGCTCATGCTTTACTAGCAGCTCTACAACACTGATGGATCCATGCAATGGGAGTGGATGTCTGTTCCATGAGATGGGAGTGGATGTTTGATCTATGCGATGGGAGTGGATGTTCAATCCATGAGATGGGAGTGGATGTTCCTTCCATGAGATGAGAGTGGATGTTCAATCCATGAGATGGGAATGGATGTTCCTTCCATGCAATGGGAGTGGATGTTTGATCCATGCGATGGGAATGGATGTTCCTTCCATGCAATGGGAGTGGATGTTTGATCCATGCGATGGGAGTGGATGTTCCTTCCATGCAATGGGAGTGGATGTTTGATCCATGTGATGGGAGTGGATGTTCCTTGCATGAGATGGGAGTGGATGTTCGATCCATGCGATGGGAGTGGATGTTCCTTGCATGAGATGGGAGTGGATGTTTGATCCATGTGATGGGAGTGGATGTTCCTTGCATGAGATGGGAGTGGATGTTCGATCCATGCGATGGGAGTGGATGTTCCTTGCATGAGATGGGAGTGGATGTTCCTTCCATGAGATGGGAGTGGATGTTCCTTCCATGAAATGGGAGTGGATGTTTGATCCATGAGATGGGAGTGGATGTTTGATCCATGCGATGGGAGTGGATGTTTGATCCATGCGATGGGAGTGGATGTTCCTTCCATGAAATGGGAGTGGATGTTTGATCCATGAGATGGGAGTGGATGTTCCTTCCACGCAATCCATGCAGCAAAAAGGTTTGTGCATTAGAAATACAGCAGAAGCTCAGCTTTGGCAGTTCACAACACAAGGACTTCATCTGCAAGCAAATATTGCTGGCAAACTGATTGGCTTCATCCATGTGGACTCAGAACACCAACAATAGAATCATAGAATTATAGAATCATAGAATCAGTCAGGGTTGGAAGGGACCACAAGGATCAGCTAGTTCCAACCGCACTGCCATACCCAAGGACACCCTACCCTACATCAGGCTGCCCACATCCTCAACCAGCCTGGCTGCAAACACCTCCAGGGAAGTTACCCCAAACAACTCCCTGGGCAACCCATTCCAGGCTCTCTTTCTGGTCTGCAAGTGCACACTGTTGCCTCATCTTGAGCTTCCCCTCCACCAGCACTCCCAAGTCCCTCTCCTCAGGGCTGCTCTCCAGCCACTCACTGCCCAGCCTGCATTTGTGCCTGGGATTGCCTCAACCGAGATGCAGAATCTTGCACTTGGCCCTGTTGAACCTCCTGAGCTTGGCATATGCCCACCTCTGCAGCCTGTCCAGGTCCCTCTGGATGCCATTCCTGCCCTCCAGCCTGGCTGCTGTACCACACAGCTTGGGATCATCAGCAAACTTGCTGAGGGACCAAAGAGACATTTATGGTTTAAAATGTTGAGCTGCTTTAAGAGGAAACTCAAATGAACTTGTAGAGAGGAAAGGAAAGGAGGGGGAAAAAAAAAAGAGAAAAGAGAGGAGAAAAATATTAAAAACTAAAGAAAAAAAAAGGGGAGAATACAAAATAGGGGAAAAAAGGCAAAAGAAGGGAAAAGGGAAAAGGGAGGGAAAACAAAAGAGAGGGAAAAAGCAAAAGAGGAGGGAAAGAAAGAAGGGGGAAGCAAAAGAGAGGGAATAGAAAAAGAGTGGGATAAAAGCAAAAGAGAGAAAAAAGGCAAGGAAGTGGAAAAAAGGCAAAAGAGGAGTGAAAAGCAAAAGAGGAAAAAAAGGCAAAAGAGTGGGGGAAGCAAAAGAGAGGGAAAAAACAAAAGGGGGGAAAAAGCAAAAGTGGGGAATAAAGCAAGAGAGGCAGAAAAGAAAAAGAAGAGAAAAAAATGAAAGGGGGGGAAGAGGGGGAAAAAACAAAAGAGGAAAAAAGGCAAAAGAGGAGGAAAAAAAATAAAGAGGGTAAAAAACAGGGAGAAAAAAATGAGAGTGGGGCAAAAAAAAAAGGGGGGGGAAAGAGGGAGGAAAAAAAGAAGGGGGAAAATAAGGGGAGGCAAAAGAAGCAAAATAAGAGATTAAAAATGAAAAGAGGTGGGGAAAAATGGAAAAGAGAGGGGGAAAATAAAAGAGGAAAAGAGGGGGGAAAAGGAAAAATAAAAGAATTCAAAAGAAATAAACTAAAATTAAAAGGAAAAAAATAAAAGAGAGTGGGGAAGCCAACAATAAACTATAATCTTCAACAATTTAACTTTTTATGATATGGGCTTTGATCACTTCCCTGATATCACTTTCAATGTCTCTCACACTCCAAATGACAGTGACACCAATGTCACTCTCTCTCCAAACCCAAGCAGACATCTTCACCTGAGAGTGTGCTCTGATTTAGCAAGAAATGACCTTGCAAGACATCAGAAAGGGGAACTGAAAGTGAGCTGGGGGGAAAAAAAAATAAACAACAAAACAAAAATAAACCCCACCAACATAAAGTAACAACAGATTAAGGTATTAAACCTCGGTTCAGATTATTTTCATCGTAATAAGAATAGAAAAGAGAAAAACAAAACCCAACTTGAGCGAGAGAAGGGAAAAGCAATGATGCCACCGTGCCAGAAAGGAAGGTAAGGCGAAGAATCAATTACCTGATCTACAGTCTAGGGACCCAATTTAAAGCTATGCACCATTTACAAAGCTCTTTTGAATAATTCAGTCAGATGAAGGGAAGGGGATGGGGGGGAAATAATGAAAAGGTTCCAAAACTGCTGTCCAATAAAGCACAAAGATTTACAGTTCGTTTGAGCTCTGTTTCTTTCTGCACAAGTGGCCATACCTCCCTTACGCAGCCAAGGGTGCACAAGCACCAAACAAGGTGGACTGTGACAGAAAGGGACATGACCTGTTCCAGTACACAAAATATCTGCATTGCCAGGGCTCCTTTACTTGAAACAAAACAAAACAAAATCGAAATGGAATAGGTATAAAATGTCAAACTGCCTGAAGAAGCCTTAACTTAAAATAAATGTCCATTACCTTTGAGGGTTTTATCCTGAGCTTTGCTGCGGTAGAAATAAAGGATGAAGAGGAGAAGAAATGTGACCACTCAAGCTTTTGCAGTGAAGGATAAGGTGGGGTCTTGAGTCGTCTCTAATCTCTGCTCTTGTTTTTCCTCTGGGATTATTTTTTTCTTGCTGTTTATGCACAAGTGGCCCTGTGACAGACTCATACAATCACCTGGGTTGGAGAGGACTTAAAAAGCTCATCCCTGCAGTCAGCAGGGACATCCTCGGATAGGATAGGATAGGATAGGATAGGATAGGATAGGATAGGATAGAATAGAATAGAATAGAATAGAATAGAATAGAATAGAATAGAATAGAATAGAATAGAATAGAATAGAATCATAGAATGGTTTAGTTTGAAAGAGACCTCAAAGTTCATCCAGTTCCAATCCCCCTTTTGCCATAGGCAGTGACCTGTTCTAGTGGGAGGTGTCCCTGCCTGTGGCACAAGGTGGGTTGGAACCGAATGAGCTTTAAGGTCCCTTCCAACCTAAACCATTCTATGATTCTAAATTCAAATGCTGCTTTTGGGGCTGTCAGTGGTTCCTTCAGGGAGAAGGCACTTTATGGGTGTGATGGGGAGCCACTGGCAGACTGCACATTTGTTCCTCAGGCAAGAGTGAGCCCTTTCAGAGGGTGGGAGATTGCAGAGAGTTTGCTCCTGGCGATAGAGTTGATGGAGGCTGAGGCTGAGCAAGGATTTTGCAAGGGTATCAAGGCATGAAGGGATGAATATGGATAATGAGAAAGTCTGATAGAAGTGGAAAATCATTTTATTACAGAAATATGGTAGGAGTACTTAGACAAGCTCCATAAAGAGACTGAAAAGGCTGACAACAAATGGCCACTTTCCAGGCAGCTGAGCCACATTCTGGAGAGATTCAAGAGACACTCAGGACTCTCAGGAATAACCAGCACCAGGTGTTGAGACAGTGCTGGTGCTGAGACAGTAGAAGCAAGGAGCTGCAATCTCAGAGAACTCATCCAATAACTGGTTTGATGCAGAGGTCTGCGAAAATGCTAAAGGGTCTGAGGAAAGCAGGCACAGTGCTAATTTCACAAGGGAAGACAAAATGTGAAGAGACAGGCTGCTTTTTCTACTTAGGATGATTCACAGAATCCTGGCTTTAAGCTTTTGATACAGATTTTGCCCTTACAGGCAAGAGGACAATGCAAGAAGGGGAATGCAAGTGTTAGCAGGCATACATAAATCTCATCTCTTTGCATTAGACATGTGCAGGGCTTAAGTGACAGGGGGGGGAAAAAATGCAGTGTGATCAACACAGATATGCCAAATAGATTTTAAGAACTGTGAGATAGCTTTTTTGCAACGTGGAAAAAGCAGCAGTGAGAAAGCTGCCTAATAAAATTATTAGGGAGGTGCAATTGTGTGTGTGTGACTGAAAGGTAGCCTAATGGTGTAGAATCGTAGAATTGGAAGGGACCCAAACAGATAATTGAGTCCAACTCCCCTGCCACAGCAGGACCAGACAGTCTAGCTCAGGTCACACAGGAACACATCCAGACAGGCCTGGAAAGGCTCCAGTGAAGGAGACTCCACAACTTCTCTGGGCGGCCTGTGCCAGTGCTCTGGGACCCACACAGGCAAGAAGTTGTCCCTTGTGTTGAGTTGCAACCTCCTGTGCTGCAGCTTCCATCCATTGCTCCTTGGCTTATCTGAGGGTGCAAGTGAGCAGAGTCTGTCCCCCAGCCCTCAGAGATTTAGAAACATTGATTCAATCCCCTCTCAGTCTTCTCTTCTGCAGACTAAGCAGCCCCAGGTCCCTCAGGGGCAGGGCTCTAGTCCCTTCAGCATCCTCATAGCCCTCCACTGGACCCTCTCCAGCAGATCTCTGTTCCTCTTCAACTGGGGAACATGAAACTGAAGACAGTACTCAAGGTGAGGTTTCAGCAGAGCAGAGTAGAGGGGGAGGAGAACCTCTCTTGATGTGATGGACACACTCTTTTTAATACACCCCTGGCTCCTATTGTCCCTCTTGGCCATCCATGTGCCATGGATGTTCTCCACCAGCACTCCCAGGTCCCTCTCCACAGCCTCCACCTCCCAGCCTGTCCTGCTGCAGTTTATTATTCCTCCCCAGGTGCAGGACTCTGCATTTGTCCTTTTTGAACCTCTTTGCTCATCTGTTCTGCCTGCCCAAGTATCACTGGCTGAAAGAGAAGCGATGAGAAGCTGAGCTAGATTCATCACAGTGACCTTCCAGGCTGCTAGCAGTTGGCCTTGGTTGAAATGGATAGTTTCACGAGTACGGTTTCCACAGCGAGTCAGGCTGAGTATAAACCCAGCAGTGAGCTGTGCTCATCCACAGAGCTGGAGCTTGCTTTGTTCTGGTTGTTATTTATGGCTGGCCCTTGCAGTCATACCTTGTTTGAGGTATGCTTCCGAATTATCGCCGGACTCGGCTTGCTGTTGCACTTCGTTGCATTAAAACGTTGCTGATGGCTGATTTTAATATTCATATGCGTGATGCAGCTGCCTTTTGTCTTCATCCTGGTTTGATTTAATTAAAGCCTACCTGCCTGAATCATTTTTGCCTTCCCTTTTTTTTTTTTTTTTCCAGTGACCACTCCGTGCCCCTCTTTTCTCTCTAGTAATTATCGCTCCAGGCAGTTGTTAGATCCGGTTAGATTGAGCTCCTTATGAATTTTCCCTTTGACAAGTCATATTGCTGCATCAAAGTCAGCAGAAGAGGCATGTGAGGCCCTCATTGGAGATCAGCCTCTCTTAATACCAATTTCTAGTTATTACTACTTTGTAATAAACCATTTCCAACAGGAGGAAAGCTGCAAATTGGCATCTCTGAGCCAAAAGGAGTATAAATAGGTCATTGACCTGAGAAAAGGATCACATGTAGAAGTCAGGGCTACTGTGTAACATGTCACTACTATGAGATTTTCTTCAAAGAGGCAAAAGGTTTGTCCTTGCTCTCCTTCCACACATCATGGAGGTGTTCAAGGCCAGGTTGGATGAGGCCTTGAGTGACCTGTTCTAGTTGGAGGTGTCCCTGCCTAGGGTGAAGGGTTGGAACTGGCTGAGCTTTGAGGTCCCTTCCAACTTAAACCATTCCATGATCAGCCTCTCTTAATACCAATTTCTAGTTGTTACTACTTTGTAATAAACCATTTCCAATAGGAGGAAAGCTGCAAATTGGCATCTCTGAGCCAAAAGGAGTATAAATAGGTCATTGACCTGAGAAAAGGATCACATGTAGAAGTCAGGGCTACTGTGTAACATGTCATGACTATGAGATTTTCTTCAAAGAGGCAAAAGGTTTGTCCTTGCTCTCCTTCCACACATCATGGAGGTGTTCAAGGCCAGGTTGGATGAGGCCTTGAGTGACCTGTTCTAGTTGGAGGTGTCCCTGCCTAGGGTGGGGGATTGGAACTGGCTGAGCTTTGAGGTCCCTTCCAACTTAAACCATTCCATGATTCTATGATCGATAGCATTTTAATCAAGAAAAATTAGTTGGTGTTGTTTATCTAGGGCTGTGAGGTTAGTGTCATTTATCTAGGGCTACATAATGATCATCACAGAATTACAGAATCACTGAGATTTGTTTATATAAATAAATAAACCTGTGTTAGAATCATAGAATCCGTCAGGGTTGGGTGGGGTTGAAACTAGATGATCTTCAAGGCCCCTTCCAACCCAAGCCATTCTATGACTCTAAGAAGCTTGGTTGCATGTTGCTCATAACTGTGTGATGACATCATCTGTACAATTACACTCTGCCATTCAACCATGGATGCCCCTGTTGGACATTGTAAAGAACCCAAAATCATAGAATCATAGAGTCAGTCAGGGTTGGAAGGGACCACAAGGATCATCTAGTTCCAACCCCCCTGACATGCCCAGGGACACCCTACCTTAGATTAGGCTGTCCAGCCTGGCTGCAAACACCTCCAGGGATGTGGCCCCAACCACCCTCCTGGGCAACCTGTTCCAGACTCTCACCCCTCTCATGCTGAACAACTTCCTCCTCACATCCAATCTCAATCTCCCCACCTCCAGCTTTGCTCCATTCCCCCTAGTCCTGTCACTACCTGATAGGCTAAAAAAGTCTCTCCACAGCTTTCTTGTAGTCTCCCTTCAGATACTTTGATGGATTTCATTTCACACCACCTCTGAAACACACAAAGTTTTATTTTTTACCTTGTTTTTGACAGCTGGGAATGGAAGCTCAAGTTTGTAAAGCTATTGAGGCACGTAAATAATTAGATTCTAGCCAACCTAAACCATTCTGTGATTCCCTCTCATCCTATTACAACAAACCCTTGTGAAAAGTTAGAAGTCCTTTATTTTCTTACCAGTTAAAAATGATTTTTAGGTCAAGAAGAGATCTTGAGTGACCTGATCTAGTGGGAGGTGTCCCTGCCTATGGCACGGGGGGGTTGAAACTGGATGATCTTTGAGGTCTCTTCCAACCTAAACCATTCTATGATTCTATGACACTTCCAGGTCTCAAAATTCATTATGCAAACAAATTGACAGTGTAGAAGTTGCTGGGCTTTGGGGCTTTCAAAAATAATAAATAAGACACCCCCCTACAGAAACTATGATCTCTTCTTGATCTTTTGATCTCTGGGAAAAAAAAAAAAAAGGAGGAATTTGCCTTGGACATCCATCCAGTATCAGGCTATGCAATTATTTTAACCAGAGAAATTAGTGTTATCATTTCTCCCCTACAGGAACTGTGACTCTTCTTGATCTTTTGATCTCTGAAAATAAAAGGAGGAATTTGCCTTGGACATCCATCCAGTGTCAGCCTATGCAATTATTTTAACCAGAGAAATTAGTTTTATCATTTCCCAGGCGCTGCCTCGATTGCAAATCGATTGTAAACAGATTCCTATCGGTTTGTGGCGCTGGGCAGCAGTCTGCAGCCTAAGTGTAATGGATGAGTTGTGAGTGTGGGTAGAAGGAAACCTCTCAAGGGAAATGAAGACTACCCTCAGACTGTGCTCAGAAAACAGAAACATCCTATGAAAGACTTGGCTGGAGGTATCACAGAATCATAGAATGGTTGAGGTTGGAAGGGAGCTCAAAGCTCAACCAGTTCCAACCCCCTTCTCCCTCCCACTAGAATAGGTTGCTCAAGGCCTCAGCCAGAGTGGTCCTCAACACCTCCAGGGAGGTTTAGGACCACAGAAGCTCAGAATGTAATCTTCAATCACATTCTGTGATTCTGTCATCTACAACCTCCCTGGAAACCTGTGCCAGTGTCTCATCACCCTCACTGCAAACTTCTTCCTAGCATCTGGTTTAAATCTCCCCTCTGCCACTTTAAAGCCATTCCTCCTTGTCCTCTTATTACAAGTCCTTGTCACTAGTTCCTCCCCAGCACTTCTGTAGGCTTCCTTCAGATCCTGGAAGGCCACTCCAAGGTCTCCTGAAGCCTTCTCTTCTCCAGGCTGCAGAGCCCCAACTCTCTCAGCCTGTCCTCAGAGCAGAGCTGCTGCAGCCCTCTCAGCATCTTGGTGTCGTGTTCTGCACTGGCTCCAACAGTTCCATGTCCTGCTTGTGTTGGGGGCTGCAGAGCTGCACACAGTGCTGCAGGTGTGGTCTGAGGAGAGCAGAGTTTCCTCAAGATGAGGAGCTGAGTATAGCCTTGGTGGTGACTATCAGAGGTTGGCTGTTTTCTTGAGGGCTGGCTTGGAAACAAAAAGGGATGGGATAAGAAGGGGAAGTGCCTGCTTCAATGTATGAGGCTCCAGGGTGGCTTTGAAGAGCCCTACCTGATCACAGCCTTAGCTCTGCTGCTAGGTTTGTGCCCTCAGGCAATTAATTTTGATTCTGTGATTCTGTTTCCCTTGCTCTCTGCCCTGCCATCTATTTTGGACTGTTTGGGCTAGCAGCTGTCCTCATAGAGCTCTTAGAACAAGGAAGCTCTGATCTCACAGGAGTCTTCTAGACACTCCTAGAAGAAAAACAATAAATAATCTGAATTTTGCAAGGTTGGGGTTTTTTTTGTTTTGTTTTGGTTTGGTTTGGTTTGGTTTGGTTGTTTTATTTTTTTTAGTTCTCTCAGGTTTTATAGCTAATTACAGCCATTTCCCCTGAAAGGAATGATCCATCACTCTGCCAATGAAAAAAAGAGCTTCCCAGACAATGGATTTGAAAATCTATCTGTTCAGAGAAATCATTTGTCCTTATTTCTTTCCAGTGGCTTTATGCAAATTGTTTGCTCCCTGGTGGGAACCACTCTGAGGCCTCTAAACAGTGCAAACCAACCAAGTATTGAGCAGGCTCAGATTCTGTGCCACACAAAGGTGCAGGGAGAAGTTTTCTATTCCTCAGTAGAAAAATTGTCCGTGCACAAAGTCTATACCTCCTTCAAAAGCCATCAATAAAAGAGCTAACTAAGCAGGCTGTGACTGTATAACCACCTAATTTTACAAGGATCTGCTAACACCAACTCTTTTTTTTCCCCCTGTTTCTTAACTTTGTGGCCACACTCCAGCAACTCTTTGTGGCCATACTCCAGCAACTCTTTGTGGCCATACTCCAGCAACTCTTTGTGGCCATACTCCAGCAACTCTTTGTGGCCATACTCCAGCAACTCTTTGTGGCCACACTCCAGCAACTCTTCAGTTCTGGAGCCCCTATTACAAGAGGGATGTGGACATGCTGGAGTGTGTCCAGAGAAGGCCCACGAGGATGCTCAAAGGGCTGCAGCACCTTTGCTATGAGGACAGAAGGCCCACGAGGATGCTCAGAGGGATGCAGCACCTTTGCTATGAGGACAGACTGAAAGAGTTGGGGCTGTGCAGGCTGGAGAAGAGGAGGCTCCCAGGTGACCTTCTTGTGGCCTTCCAGGATCTGAAGAGGGTGTAGAAAAAAGCTGTGGAGGAACTTTTTAAGCTTTCAGGTAGTGCCAGGACTAGGGGGAATGGAGCAAAGCTGGAGGTGGGGAGATTCAGATTGGATGTGAGGAGGAAGTTGTTGAGCATGAGAGTGGTGAGAGCCTGGAATGGGTAGCCCAGGGAGGTGTTTTCGGGGCCACATCCCTGCAGGTGTTTGCAGCCAGGCTGGCAGAGGCTGTGGGCAGCCTGCTGTAGGGTAGGGTGTCCCTGGACACGGTAGGGAGGCTGGAACTAGATGATGCTTGTGGTCCCTTCCAACCCTGACTGATTCTATGATTCTCTGAACCTCCCTGCTCCTGCTGGCCACACTGCTCTGGGCCAGGATGCCATTGGTTCTCCTACCCGCCTGGGCAAACTGCTGGCTCATCTTCAGCTACTATTTATCAACACCCCCAGGTCCCTCTCTACCTGGCTGCTCTGTAGTTTTTCTCTGAGATAGCACTCTCCCATACTAGGATGGTCCCTGTGGTCCCTTCCAACCCTGACTGACTCTCTGATTCTATGATTTTGGGTTCTTTACAATGTCCAACAGAGGCATCCATGGTCGAATAGCAGAGTGTAGTTGTACAGATGATTTCATCACAACCCTGACTGATTCTATGATTATATGATTCTACCATTCTGGTCCTTTCCAACCCTGAGTGATTCTATGATTCTGTGATGCTATGATTCCACGATTCTTAGGAAAGGCTTGGTCTAGTTACCCATGGAAAGATTCCCATGGATTTTAGCAGTACTCAGCAGAGACAGATGGCTGAAAAGGACAAATTCTCCCTTCTAATTGATTAGTAGAAACAAGAGGCAAAGTGAACAAGGAGAACATGTTTGTCTATTGCCTACAGATGTCAAAGAGATGATGCACCAACAGAAAAACACAGAAAGCAGTCTTGAGTCTCAGCTCTGCAAATACAGTGGCTTGTGATGTGACCGAGAAGGAAATGCTGTAGATAAATCATTCCATTATTGATTTCTTTCTGGAAGGTTTGCAGTTCCATTCTA
Organism: Psilopogon haemacephalus; assembly: GCA_013396835.1. NCBI lineage: Eukaryota > Metazoa > Chordata > Aves > Piciformes > Megalaimidae > Psilopogon > Psilopogon haemacephalus. The sequence goes on from VWZI01014516.1 coordinate 53,623, forward strand.
CCCATTCTCATCAGTTTGAAATAGATATTATCCTGATCCTAAGCTGCTGATCTTCATAAGTAAAGACTTGTTTAGGGGAAAGGGTTTAAGGAAAAAGGCCTTAGCACAACAAAGGCTGATGGCCATTCTAGTTGGAATTTCAGAAGATTCCCTCTCTCTCTTGTAGACAGCTCTATTCTAGTTGCAGATTGTAAAGCAGATCAACCTGTGGAAGACACTATAAAAGAGAAAGGTATTGATAAGGTAATTGAAATTGTTCTTGATTTGCCCTCTTCCACAGTTCTCATTAATCTCAGGGACCACAATTGGATACTCATCTAACGACAGAGGACTTAAAAAAACACATTACCTGGCACAGACTGCAGCCAGCATGAGCACAGGGGCAATAAGCACAGGTCAAGTGATGAGATATGAGATTCCATTGATTGTTCCATTCCTGGGCTATCAGGTAACTGATGGTCCCTAAAGCTGCATCCATTCACCCCTTGTAAGAGCATTCTGGGTGTGCAAGGCAGTGTGCTGCAGTGGGCTGAGCTTCACGAATTGGGAAGCTAATTCCAATCTGGCCACTCTGAGGTGTCAAGCTTCATCGTTTACCTTGCACAGCTGACTTTTGCTTTTTGCCCATACACTGTCTAGACTTCAAGCTCTGTGTGGCAGGTACAGTCTCTGACTCTTTACGTGCACAGCTTTTAGTACAATGTGGCCTGAACCTCACTTGAATGCCTTGGGTACTTCTAGAACTGAACCCATACAGCCTTTGACACTGTCCTGCACCACATCCTGGTCTCCAAGCTGGTGACACATGGGTTTGGTGGGTGGAGCACAAGATGGATAAAGAACTGCCTTGATGGCTGCAAACAAAGAGTGGCTATCAATGGCTCCATGTCCAAGTGGAAGCAGTGAAAAGTGGAGTCCCTCAGGGATCAGTCCTGGGACCAGTCTTGTCCAACATATTTGGGGGTGTCATGGACAGAGGCATTGAGTGCAGCCTCAGCAAGTTTGCTGAGCACCCCAAGCTGTGTGGTACAGCAGCCAAGCTGGAGGGCAGGGATGGCATCCAGAAGGACCTGGACAGGCTGCAGAGGTGGGCACAAGCCAACCTCAGGAGGTTCAACAAAAGCCAAATGCAAGGTCCTGCAGCTGAGTCAAGGCAATCCCAGGCACAAATGCAGGCTGGGCAGTGAGTGGCTGGAGAGCAGCCCTGAGGAGAGGGACTTGAGGGTGCTGGTGGAGGAGAAGCTCAACATGAGCCAGCAGTGTGCACTTGTAGCCCAGAAAGCCAAGCAGAGGCTGGGCTGCAGCAGGAGAAGTGTGTCCAGCAGGGCCAGGGAGGTGATTCTCCCCTCTACTCCACTCTGCTAAGACCTCACCTGAAGTACTGCATCCAGTTCTGGAGCCCCTGGAACAAGAGGAATGTGGACATACTGGAACATGTCCAGAGAAGGGCCATGAGGATGCTCAGAGGGCTGCAGCACCTCTGCTGTGAGCACAGACTGAAAGAGTTGGGGCTGTGCAGTTTGGAGACGAGGAGGCTCCCAGGTGACCTTCTTGTGGTCTTCCAGAATCTCAAGAGGGCCTACAGAAAAGCTGGGGAGGGACATTTTAGGCTATCAGGTAGTGACAGGACTAGAGGGAATGGAGCAAAGCTGGAGGTGGGGAGATTCAGATTGGATGTGAGGAGAAAATTATTGAGCGTGAGAGTGGTGAGAGCCTGGAATGGGTTGCCCATGGGGGTGTTTGGGGCCACATCCCTGGAGGTGTTTAAGGCAAGGCTGGCAGAGGCTGTGGGCAGCCTAATGTAGGGTAGGGTGTCTCTGGGCATGGCAGGGGTGTTGGAACTAGTTTATGCTTGTGGTCCCTTCCAATCCTGACTGATTTCTATGGTTCTATGATTCAATAGGTCCATCAAGGCATCTACTGCTCATGCAACATTTCCTTTGGCTTCATCAGGTGTGTCTGACAGCCTAGACTTGTACACTTTACTCTTGCCTTAGGGAGAAGGTGTTCCTATACACAACCTCAGTGTTAGTTCCTGTGCAGCTGATCAGTTCTGGAAATAAGCTGAGAGTCAAATTGCCCCAAATTAAGGAGCTTCACAACAGTGCTTCAATCTGCTGAACTCCTGTTGGTGTCAACGGAGGCTGCAAGCAGCGAAACAAGATTTGGAGCCTCTAATTGCCTTTGAGGATCTGAGCTGATTCCTCTGGATCAGTTTTGCACAGTCCCCACACATTCCCTCCGCTCGTAAAATCTGATCTTTATCTTATTCCAAACCACAAATTAACAGGGTAGAGACAGATTTGCACTTTCGGTCGTCGGTTGCCAGTATCAGTATGACAACTGCTTGTGCTTTTAATTTCGTGCCTGCAATTACAGCAAGTGAAGCTGCAATTATGTCAATCTGTTGAGAAGTAGGAGCAAAAGTAAGCAGGTTTTCCATCACTGTGGCTTTCCCGAAGTGACAGATTCAGAAGTCTTAGGGATCTTTCAAAGTAGTACAAAAACATTCGCTTCAACACAGACGATAGCAAACAGAGGTGGACAAAAATCTTAGCGCTCTAATGCCCATTTTAAATCTCTCCTCTACCTGTACAATACAAAGCTGTGCGTCTGAAGTGATGCAGGACCTAGGAGAGAAAGAAGGGAAAGGGAGGAAGAGAAGGAAGGAAGGAAGGAAGGAAGGAAGGAAGGAAGGAAGGGAAGGAAGGGAGCCAAAGGAAGGAAGGGAAGGAAAGGAAAGAAGGAAGGGAAGGAAGGGAGGGAGGAAGGG
>VWZI01014516.1:56588-71075 GCA_013396835.1 Psilopogon haemacephalus
GGAAGGAAGGAAGGAAGGAAGGAAGGAAGGAAGGAAGAAAGGAAGGAAGGAAGGAAGGAAGGAAGGAAGGAGAAGGAAAAGATAAAGAAAAAGAAAGAGGAAAAAAGAGAGGAACAAAACAGAGGAAGAATGGAGGGAGAGAGGGAAGGAGGAAGGACACAATCTTAGTGCTCTAGTGCCCTTTTAAAAAATGTATTCTACCTGTACAATAAAAAAATATGCTTCTGAAGTGCTGCAGGACCTAGGAGAGTATGAAAAGGAAAGGCATAACCAAAAATGCAACCAAAGAAACCAAAACCTACAGAACCCACCAACCTCCCTCACTTCATTAGAAGATTTGTAAGATTCTCATTCTAATTTCCATTTCCTACTCACATTCATTTATGGATCTCCCTCCTTGTTTATGGCTTTCTCTTTATGATCCACTCCATAGAATCATAGAATCATAGAATCATAGAATCAGTCAGGGTTGGAAGGGACCACAAGAATCATCTAGTTTCACCCACTCTGCCATGCCCAGGGACACCCTATCCTAGAGCAGGCTGCCCACAGCCTCTGCCAGCCTTGCGTTAAACACCTCCAGGGATGTGGCCCCAAACACCTCCCTGGGCAATCCATTCCAGGCTCTCACCACTCTCATGCTCAACAACTTCATCCTCACATTCGGTCTGAATCTCTCCACCTCCAGCTCTGCTCCATTCCCCCTAGTCCTGCCACTACCTGATAGCCTAAAAACTCCCTCCCCAGAAGCCACCAATACCTCAGGATTTGCACTCAGGACCTGATGTAAGGAACTTAGCATCAGCTGACAAAACAGCAGTCTCGATTTAACGAGATTTCATTTCTTTTTTTTTCTGCTGGTTCTCTTTGCACCAATTACAGAAGGTAGGGTCAGGGAGAAGGCTTCACCTAGAATGTTGGGTTGTTGGTTTTTTTTTTTTGCAGGCATTTTAGCAATGCCACATTCAGCACTGCTTTCCTGATCCCTATTATGTCGTTAGCCCAGCAGAGGGAAGAAACAGCCTTAACCATGCCGCAGTAGGAGCTGTCTTAATATTAAGTGTTAGATCACTGATGGCAGATGTGAACTGTCCCTGCTTTGTTGTAGCTTTTGAAGGCTGGTGCAGAACAGTTAAATAAAGCACCGTGGTCTGGCTTCCCTACTAGCCCTTTCTTTGGAGAAACAAAAAGAGCACGAAGGGATGGCTGCATGCCCCTCTTCACACGAGCTGCCTCAAAGCCACCCTGGGAGATGCTGTAAATGAATAGCTCAGGAAAAAAAAAAAATTAAAAAATTAAAAATCTGGGGGTTTTCTGGACTTTTTTTTTTTTTCCTTAATTGGGTGATAGTAGGTCACTCCTAAATCTCCGGGCAATCAACAGGAGCTATTTTTAACACAGATATAAAGCAGCAATGCGAATATCCAAATGTGCCATCTAATTAAATTATCTGAAAGCCCCAGCCCAAGTTAGCCTTTGAGTTTGAGAATGGGGAAAAAAAAAAACCAACTTAAAAAATCTGAATCATTAAAAACAAGAAGCACACACACACACACCTTGAAATTATGAATTGGAAGCCCTCCGTAAGGATACCAACAAAGAGTCCATGGTCACCTCAGGCTAGAGGGACAAAAAAATGCCTTTAACCTTGTGAAAATTCAAGGTATAGTTTGCCTGAGCTTTTTGGGTTGTGGGTTTTTTTTATTTTCAATAAGCTGGTAGGATTATCAGGGCCATTGGGAGAAGCTTATGGTCTTCTAAAGCTCTTCAGGCTTCCACATAAATGATTCTGTGATTCTAAAACCTTTTTTTTCTGGTCTCAAATGTTTTGATTCTGATGAAAAATTGGGAAACCTTGCAAACCTAATGCATGCCATTCCATAGAAACATAGAATCATAAAATGGTTTAGGTTGGAAGGGACCTCAAAGATCACCCAGTTCCTACCCCACTGTGCCATAGGCAGGGACACCTCCCACTAGAACATGTTGCTCAAGACCTCATCCAACCTGGCCTTCAACACCTCCAGGGAGGGAGCAGCCACAACCTCCCTGGGCAACCTGTGCCAGTGTCTCACCACCCTCACTGTAAACAACTTCCTCCTAACAGCCCTTTTAAATCTCCCTTCTGCCGGTTTCAACCCATTCCTTCTCATCCTGTCATAACAAGACCTTGTCAATAGTCCCTCCCCAGCCCTCCTGTAGCCCCCTTCAGATACTGGAAGGCTACTATAAGGTCTCCTGGAAGCCTTCTCTTCTCCAGGCTGAAAAGCCCAAATTCTCTCAGCCTGTCCTCATAGCAGAGCTGCTGCAGCCCTCTCAGCATCTTCATGGCCTCCTCTGGACTGGCTCCAACAGTTCCATGTCCTTTTCGTGGTGGGGGCTCCAGAACTGCACACAGTACTCCAAGCAGGGTCTGATGAGAGCAGAGTAATGCATGACAGCAGAGCACAGACTTTTGCCTGTGTACAGGAGATGCCAATTCCTCTGTTTTGCTCCTTGCCAGCCCTGTGTATGATGTCAAAGCCATGAGGCTTCTAGTCCTCAGCACTAAATACACCTGGAATATGGAGAGAAGTGGCAGGCAGCCCAAGCATCCATCACCATTTTGGTAGTTTGAAAGTGCATCTGGCCCTTTGGAGTGGATTTGCTGTGATTACCCCGCTGAAGTCTTTTCCAACTACTGCCTGTGTCACCAAACAACAGGGATGGTAACTGCAGTCATTATTACAGGCTTTACAACTTTGCCATCTGTTGAATATTAGGCTTTGCCTTCCCCCCCAACTGGCAGGCTGGCGTGCCAAAGTCAACACACAAGCAATGTCACCATCCTGCACTTGTAGATTTTGGTACTGCCTCTTCTGTTTCCATGCATCCCAAGACATTCCACCAAATAGAGCAACTAATCACCAAGCAAACAGGCCAAGACAGGATAAATGTCAGCCAGGCACTGACACCCACACACCACAGTGCACAGCTGAGGACTGCAATTGATATTCACCATCGTAAGTTCTGGAGAAGAACACAAGAAGGACATGGAAGTGTCAGAGCCAGTCCAGAGGAGGCCACCAAGATGCTGAGAGGGCTGCAGCAGCTCTGCTCTGAGGACAGGCTGAGAGAGTTGGGGCTCTGCAGCCTGGAGAAGAGAAGGCTTCCAGGAGACCTTGGAGTGGCCTTCCAGGATCTGAAGGAAGCCTACAGAAGGGCTGGGGGGGAACTAGTGACAAGGTCTTGTTATGACAGGACAAGGAGGAATGGGTTTAAAGTGGCAGAGGGGAGATTTAGACCAGATGTTAGGAGGAAGCTGTTTGCAGTGAAGGTGGTACAGGTATAGTGAGACACTGGCACAGGTTTCCAGGGATGTTGTAGATGACAGAATAACAGAATGTGATTGAAGATCACATTCTGTGCTTCTGTGGTCCTAAACCTCCCTGGAGGTGTTGAGGACCAGGTTGGATGAGGCCTTGGGTGACCTGTTCTAGTGGGAGGTGTCCCTGCCTATGGCACAGGGGCTTTGGAACTGGCTGAGCTTTGAGGTCCCTTCCAACCTAAACCAGGACAGGAACCAGATTCAGAAATTGGACTCTGGAACTGGATTCAGGAACACACAGACCAGGATCAAAGTAGGATAGAGAGAGTCATCCTCTTCAGGGAAGAAGAGCTTAACACTTGTGATGTCTATGACAGGCAGTTGGAACTAGATGAGCTTTGAGGTCCCTTCCAACCTAAGTCATTCCATGATTCTATGATTCTAATGAAAGTGCATTAAACATTCTAATGCAAGTGCATTTATCCTGAATGTGATGGATAATGTATGGAATCCCTTGTTGGTCAATTTAGGGTCACCTGAACTGTCCAATTCTCTCTGCAGGTGCAACCTCTTACTTTGCAGCACCTCGAAGCGGTACAGAAGATTTAGCAGTGACCTTGGTCTGCCCGGGAACAAGTTGAAAGAAGGAACCTTTCTGCAAACTGATCCTTTGCTGCTAGCTGTAAACATCAAGATCTATCACTTCTGGAAGCAGACACTGTCTGCAAAAACATGCCATTAACTTCAGAAAGCACAGTTACAGAGAAGAGACTGAGCTGAAAAGTGAAATCACTGAACAGAATTAGCTCTGCTCTGACTCAAACCAGGACAGGAGGATATAAAAGAAAACAAGGGATCGCAGGCAAACCAGAAGAGCTGACATCCTGGGGAGCAAGATGATCAGCCACCAATATGGTGAAGAGTTCTTTTGAGTTCCTTCTTAGAATCGTAGAATCACAGAATCAGCCAGGGTTGGAAGGGACCACAAGGATCATTTAGTTCCAACCCCCCTGCCGTACCCAGGGACACCTCACATTAGATCAGGCTGGCCAAAGCCTCATCCAGCCTGGCCTTAAACACCTCCAGGGATGAGGCTTCCACCACCCCTCTGGGCAACCCCATCCAGAGTCTCACCACCTTTGTGCTGAAGAACTTCTTCCTAACATCCAGTCTGAATCTACCCATTTCTAGCTTGGTTCCATTCCCCCCAGTCCTATCACTATTTTCTCCTCACAATAATGCACTCGGAGATAGTAGCTTGCTAAAGTCTCACCTTTCTCTGGCTCACCTTTTTCAATCAGAAGTTTGACCCCAGAGAAGTCTTCCCAGTGAATCTTACTGAAACATTTGCCCAGGGAGGTTGTGGCTTCTCCCTCCCTGGAGGTGTTCAAGGCCAGGTTGGATGAGGCCTTGAGCGACCTGTTGTAGTGGGAGGTGTCCCTGCCTATGGCACAGGGGGGTTGGAACTGGCTGAGCTTTGAGCTCCCTTCCAACCTAAACCATTCTGTGATCCTATGATTTACAGCGCCGTGGAAAAATTTGGTCTTCAGCACATTGCTGCGCTTTTTAGAGACCACATTTCATCCAAACATGCCTGAGCAGAGGCGTTCTTCAGAATCAGCTGGATCACAAAACATGCAGGACAAACCCCAGAGCCCATAATGGACAGCGAGCTACAGGCAGCTCACACTTCACCGTAGCTCTGTGGGAGCTGTAATCAGGCTAAGCGCTGCAAAATGTAGCTGCAATTATTTGCAGATGAAAAATTCCAGCCGCAGTTATTACTTGAGGTGGTAGAGGTCACTCTGTCAAACTTAAGAGCGTTTCAGTGGAGCGTTTGTCAACGTTGTCTTGCTCAGGTTTTGGATTGGTTTGTTTGTTTGGGGTTTTTGGGCTTGTTTCTTTTTTGTGGTTGCTTTTGATAGGTGTGCTGGTTTGAACTAATCGGAGAATTTGGGTGAGAAATTAGACAATTGGCTGAGAGAGGAAAACACAGTGTGGCACTTCACTCACAGCTTTGCTGAGAAAGAAAAAAATTTGGTTTTAAGTATTGTAACCCAAACATTAGATAGCAGATGGTTTCAGACCTCTCTGGGATGTGGCTGCTCTTTGCATGGCTCCTTTGTCTCTCTGCCTTGGTAGCTAATTCTCAGTACTACTACTAACTTCTTCCCTACTCCTAACCCCCATGGCTGATCTGCCTCTACCTATCTTCACATCAACAGGTGGTGAGATAAGATTGGGGAAGGGGGGGAGAAGTGGTAGGGGGTGGTTGGTTACCTCTCTTGGGGATTTTGGTCTCTGGGAGGGCTGTGGTGTTTCTGTATTACCTTTTCACTGTATATATCTGTCAATATCTGTTATACCTTGTAAATATCTGCTTGGATATTGTGCATTGCTGTAAATATAAAGCTTCATTTATCAACTTCCAGCCGACTGAGTCCTAGCCGGGGTTTATATCAAAAGGTGTGGGGGGCAGGGAACTGCTTAAACCTACACAATAGGATAGGGGAAGAAATAAATTCTAACATCCTGCAGACAAGTTCTTCATATGCAAATGCAAAGCCATGGACAATTCAACAATTGCTGCCAAGCAATCTAATGCTAGAGGCCATCTTCACTCAGAGAGGCACAGCTGGATTGAGAATCTTCACTGAGATCTCCACCGGAGCATGGGAACGCGAAGATTGGAGAAATGGCCACATAAATGTGTAATGGGCAATCTGCTGCGGTGTCTAAGGATGCAAAATTGGACCAAATTAGAGGAAATTATAAAATCCAGGCTATTCAGCCATCTGTGGAGTCAAAATGAAAAGCGCTGGGTCAGACAAGAAGTCTGATAGATTCTTCAGACACTGAAGCTGATTTACGGTTCACTATTCCACCTTATCCATCTGGGAATAACCTGGAGACTAAAGCCTTTATCCAATGTGGTAGGACACTGATCCACATCATCCACACTCTGAGTGCAGAGAGAATGTAGAGTCAGAGAATCACAGAATTTCTTAGACTGGCAAAGACCTTCAAGATCACCGAGTCCAATCATTAGTTTCACACTGACAAGTCCTTGACTAAATCAAACCCTAATCATAGAATGGTTCAAGGTTGGAAGGAACCTCAAAGCTCAGCCACTTCCAACCCCCCTGTGCCATAGGCAGGGACACCTTCCACTAGAACAGGTCGCTCAAAGCTTCATCCAATCTCACCTTGAACACCTCCAGGGAGGTTGTGGAAGACAGAAGCACAGAATGTGATCTTCAATCACCCTGTTGAGACCCCTATAGAGACCCCTATAGCAATCTTCAGTCACATTCTGTGCTTCTGTGCTCCACAACCTCCCTGGGCAACCTGTGCCAGCGTCTCACCACCCTCACTGCAAACAACTTCTTCCTAACATCCACTTTAAATCTCCCCTTTGCCACTTTAAACCCATTCCTCCTCATCCTGTCTTTACAAGACCTTGTCAATAGTCCCTCCCCAGCCCTCCCATAGGCCCCCTATAGATATTGGAAGGCTACTATAGGGTCTCCTCAAAGCCTTCTCTTCTCCAGGCTGCAGAGCCCCAATGTATGAAGAGCTCCAATGCATGAAGAGCTCCAATGCATGAAGAGCCCCAATGCATGTTGCCTTCCTAACAGTGAAGTATCCTGAGGGCCCCACAGACTCAGTGGCTCAATTAATACATCCAAACAATCAGGAGAACTGGGCTAGCTATTGCCCATTCATACCAACGTAGCACTTTGGAAAGCCAACTGCAGAGGAGACAGGAGCCAGATATTAAGACAGAGCTGGCTGGCAGATTGACACATGCCACTGTGCTATATGAGATCAATTAAGCTGTCCAGATAGTCCTTTGAGGATAGATGGGTAGGAGCTCAAAAGCAAATCTCTGCGCAATCTGATGAAGACATTGAGGCAGCAAATTCATCACTGCCTCCGATAGGGATGGCAATAAAAGCTGAGCAAGTGACAGATGTTCTATACAAAGCCAGCCCTTGCAGAGGAATGCAAGAGATAAGATGCTTCCACTCCTTTCACTAACGACTGGCAACACACCAAGCAAAAAAAAAAAAAAAATTCCCTTATTATCCCTCTAGAAAAAAAAAAAAAAATTAGAAATCTCTTGCTGTTAGCATGGACCTGACTGCTCTGCCAAACTGCCCTGAGCACACAGCCTTGCCATAAATAGACTATAAATTAAGTTACCTCTTACCAGCAACCAATTAGTAGTAATTACTTACTACAAGTCAGGTTTTTTATCTATTTATTTGCTTGTTTGTTTGCTCGTTCGAGCACAGGAACCACGGGAAGAGGCTGGGAAGTGAGAGGAACGTGCTGGTCAGGACACACCTTGAGTGCTGTGTCCAGTTTTGGTCCTCTCAATTCAAGAGAGATGTTGAGGTGCTGGAAGGTGTCCAGAGAAGGGCAGCAAGGCTGGGGAGGAGCCTGGAGCACGGCCCCAAGAGAAGAGGCTGAGGGAGATGGGGGTGTGCAGCCTGCAGAAGAGGAGGCTCAGGGCAGACCTCATTGCTCTCTGCAACTACCTGAAGGGAGGTTGTAGCCAGGTGGAGTTTGGCTCTTCTCCCAGGCAACCAGCAACAGAACAAGAAGACACAGTCTCGAGCTGTGGCAGGTGAGGTCTAGTCTGGACGTTAGGAGGAAGTTGTTGCCAGAGAGAGTGATTTGCATTGGAATGGGCTGCCCAGGGAGGTGGTGGAGTCACTGTGCCTGGAGGTGTTGAAGCAAAGCCTGGATGGGGCACTTAGTGCCATGGTCTGGTAGATTGGCTAGGGCTGGGTGCTAGGTTGGACTGGATGAGCTTGGAGGTCTCTTCCAACCTGGCTGAATCTATGATTCTATCACTTCCTCCTCAGCTTAATTTCAAAGCTTGTTGGAAGTAATTCTGCAGAAGTTGGAGTAGTCTCAGGTTCACACTGATCCTACAAGTGACTCTCAGAAACACCCATGCCTGCTGAACCACTCCTGCATTATTCCCTTTCATCTTGTCCCGTCTCTTCCTCAGCTGAGCTCTAAATCTGAGTTGTGTGTCACTTGAGAGCCAAGGAATGATTCAGAGGGGATCTGAAGGTCTGAAGGAATCATTTTATGATGTTTTAAGCTGGTCAAGAGTGCCCTGCTGTCAAGAAGAGTGATTCCCTTCCCAGGGCCTCAAGTTGTGATTGCCTCAAGTTGTGATTAGCTCTGAGGCTAAGCAGATCCATGCAGACCCACATCAGTTTACTTCTAGTTTTCAGTGTCAGCAGTTACACCACCACATGCTCACTACTGCCAGCACAACAAGCAGCCAAGGCTGGAGGGAAGGGCAGGAACCACCCTTCTATTCATGCTGGTCATAGACAAGCATAAGCTTGAAGACAGCTTCTACTGCCTTAGAAGAAGCACTGTTACTTAGCAGCAGTTCAGCTCTCCCTAGAGCAGAGAAGTGGGAAGCTACTATTAATTAGTAGTTGCAAACGTTTACACCAGCCAAAGGACTACTAACTGCTTGGAAGTGCTGGCAGAATCTCAGATCCTCCAGGAACAAGTCCATATTTAAAAACATCAACCTATTATTAGAATTGATTTATAGTCCTCAACCTTGAGGAACCAAGCTGCTGCCAAATACCCAGGGCAAACAGGTGTAGAGGAGCCCAAAAGGGTCTTCAGAAAGCTTCAAATATGGGTTCTACCATCAGACAGCAACAGCTCCTCTTTCCAGGGATGAACCATAGAATCATAGAATGGTTTAGGTTGGAAGGGACCTCAAAGCCCAGCCAGTTCCAACCCCCCTGTGCCATAGGCAGGGACACCTCCCACTAGAACAGGTTGCTCAAGGCCTTATCCAGCCTGGCCTTGAACACCTACAGGGAAGGAGCAGCCACAACCTCCCTGGGCAACCTGTTCCAGTGTCTCACCACCCTCACTGCAAACAACTTCCTCCTAACATACAGTTTAAACTTCTCTGCCAGCTTAAACCCATTCCTCCTCATCCTGTTGTTACCAGACCTTGTCAATAGTCCCTCCCCATCCCTCCTTTAATCCCCTTCTGATACTGGAAGGCTACTATAAGGTCTCCTGGAATCCTTCTCTTCTTCAGGCTGAAAAGCCCCAACTCTCTCAGCCTGTCCTCACAGCAGAAATGCTGCAGCCCTCTCAGCACCTTCATGGCCTCCTCTGGACTGTCTCCAACACTTCCATGTCCTTCTTGTCTTGGGGGCTGCAGAGCTGCAGACAGTGCTGCAGGTGGGGTGTGAGGAGAGCAGAGCCAAGGGGCAGAATCCCCTCCCTTGCCCTGCTGCCCACAGCTGCTCTTGCTGCAGCCCAGCACACAGTTGCTGTCTGGGCTGCACTCACACTGCAGCCTCATCTTCAGCTTTTCATCACCCCAGACCCCCAGGTCCTGTTCCTCAGGGCTGCTCTCAGCCATTTCCCACCCAGCCTGGAGTTGTGCTTGGGATTGTACCCACCCAGGTGCAGGACCTTACACTTGGCCTTGTTGAATGTCATGAGGTTGGCCTGGGCACAGCTCTGCAGCCTGTGCAGGTTCCTCTGGATGGATCCTGCCCTCTAGCAAGTCTCCTGTGCCACACAGCTTGGTGCCAGCTGCACACTTACTGAGGCTGCACTGATTCCTCTGCCCATGTTACTGACAAAGATGTTCAACAGCACAGGGCACAGCACTGTCCCCTGAGGGACACCACTTGGCACTGGTCTCCAGGTGGACATTGTGCCCTTGATCACCATTCTCTGTGTGCCACCATCCAGAGACGCAGAAAGAGGCAGCTGAGCGCTCCTGCAGGCTGTGTAATGTCAGTGAGTCTCCATCTCTGCACAGTTCTGGCAACAGATGCTAGGAGTTTGCATGCAAAGGTTTGTTGATGCTTCAGCAGGCAGCGCTGCCTCATGGAAAAACTTGGATGGGCTGCAAAACAAAAGTCTGAGCAATCAAAAGCATTCTGTGAGCTAGTGACTGTTGCTCTTTCTGGCAGGGGAAACTATTAGATGCTCACAGGCCACACAGCACCACTGCAAGGAGAGAACAAGCACCTTGGCTCACTGTGAGTTATCCAACCTCTGTGCTTAACAACAGGCTCAGGTTCTCCGGGTAAAGTTGAGGTGCTGGAAGGAAAAGGAGCACCACACATGCAGCAAGCAGTAAGCTGCTTCCACCTTTCCCTAAAGATGGCAAAATCCCAACCTCTTGATTGTGGAAAAGATTGCTGGAACTAAGTCAAGGTGGAACTCAAACGAAATATCCATAATCACTGGATGCTGTCCACCCCTACTTGAACACCACCAAGCCAGTGGCAAGAAAGTTTTCAATGTGGGAAGTGTCCCTGCCTGTGGAGTGTGTGTGTGTGTGTGTGTGTGTGTGTGTGTGTAACTCGATGATTCTGTGGTTCTGTGTGCAGCCTGGGGAAGAGGAGGCTCAGGGCAGACCTCATTGCTCTCACAGGATCACACAGGATCACAGAATGTCAGGGGTTGGAAGGGACACAAAGAGATCATCAAGTCCAACCTCCCTGCCACAGTAGGACCAGACAATCTAGCACAGGTCACACAGGAACACATCCAGACAGACCTTGAAAGTCTCCAGAGAAGGAGATTCCACAACCTCTCTGGGCAGCCTGTGCCAGTGCTCTGGGACCCTTCCAATCAAGAAGTTGCCTCTTGTGTTGAGCTGCAACCTCCTGTGCTGCCCCTTCCATCCATTGTTCCTTGGCCTATCCCAGGGAGCAGTGAGCAGAGCCTGTCCTTCCATCCATCCGTCCATCTGTCTGCTCCACCCCCCCCACCCCCTCCAATCTCCAGCCCTCAGATATTTATAAACATTGATTAAATCCCCTCTTGGTCCTCTCTTCTCCAGACTAAGCAGCCCCAGGTCCCTCAGCCTCTCCTCCCCAGGCAGTGCTGCAGTCCCCTCAGCATCCTCATAGCCCTCCCCTGGTCCCTCTCCAGTAGACTCTACAACTACCTGAAGGGAGGCTGTAGCCAGGTGTGGTTGATCTCTTCTCCCAGGCACCAAGGGACAGAACAAGAGGACACAGCCTCAAGCTGTGCCAGGGCAGGTTCAGGCTGGATGTTAGGGAGAAGTTCTTCACAGCAAGAGTGATTGGCATTGGAATGGGCTGTCTGGGGAGGTGGTGGAGTCCCCATCCCTGGAGGTGTTTGAGAGGAGGCTGCAGGAGGCACTGAGTGCCATGGCTTAGTTAATTAGAAGGTGCTGGGTGATAGGTTGGACACGGTGATCTCAAAGGTCTTTTCCAACCTGGTTAATTCTGTGTTTCTGTGATGTTTGAGGTCCCTTCCAACCTAGACCATTCTATGATTCTGTAATGCCTCAATATTAGGACTTTCTCATTTCTGCATAATGTCAGCATCTTCCAAAACAAACTCTACCTCTCCTTGCAAAAGAGCATGGAAATGTCTCCCTTTAATTATCAACACACTTAAAATAATTAAATTAACTAGAGAACATTTTGTGCTTTTTCTATTCCCAGGTACTTCCTTGCTTCTCACTTGTTCAGCTCCTTTTTCATAGCTCTGTAAGCTAATTCTTTGGGGTGGATTGACAATTGCCTGTCGTCCCCCCTACCACCACCCCACCTCCCACTGTGAAATAACCCAGGCTAGGACTCAGTCAGCTGGAAGTTAAGGAATGAAGCTTTATATTTACAGCAATGCACAATATACAAGCAGATATTTACAATGTAAAACAGATATTTACAGATAGATAAAGTGAAAAAGGTAATACAGAAACACCACAGCCCTCCTAGAGATAAAAATCCCTAAGAGGGGTTTCTAACCACCCCTACCACCTTTCCCCCACCTTCTCCAATCTTATCTCACCAGCTGTTGATGCAGATAGGTGAAGGTAGATGGGCCAGGGGAGGTTAGCATTAGGAAAGAAGTTAGTGGAATTATTCAGAATCAGCTACAAAAGGCAGGGAGAAAGAAGCCATGCAAGGAGCCAGCCACAGCTCAGAGAGGTCTGCAACCATCTGACTTATCTATATTTGGGTTATAACTCTTAAAACTATTTTTGGGTTTTCCTTTCTCAGTAAAGCTGTGAGTGGAGTAGCATTGTCAGTGTTTTCCTCTCAGCCTATAGTCTAATTCCTAATTCAAATCCTCCAATTAATTCAAACCAGCACATTCTTCAAAGGTACTCATCAGCAAACGCCCTTCTAAGTGCCAAGGCTTTCAAAATCTCATTTCCCAGAATGGCACTCGCCAAGATCACCTCAGATGAGAATTTTGGTGAAGATGGCCCTTAATTAATATTTAAACAGATTATTATACCAACGAAGGTGTAGATTTTGGTCTTACCAAGCAGGCTGCAACAGTTGGGACTTTGGGCAGAGGAGAGGTTTTATTTCCAGCCAAGCCAGCAGCTATTTCCATATTCCAAATTCCTCCTGCCTGTGCACGGTGTTGGCAGAATGACAGTGGAACTGTAGCACTGCTGTCAACGTGGCCTTCAAAAGGGGAGCCAGCCTGATATGCCAAAGAGACAACCAGTGGGAAGAGGCAGGAGCAATTAATCTTGCAGGAGTGCTGCATTTGCTGACCTGGGTTTAGTGAGAAATGATTGTGCATTTTTCTCTCTACGAACCCCATTGATAATTTGTTTGGGTTTGTTTGGTTGTTTTGGTGTTGTTTTTTTTTAATAAGCTTAAGGAAAGTCTGTTTTGAGCCTGTTTGTCATGCATTACAGCAACGATGAGAAGTGCAGGGGTTTCATCCCAGTTTCATGATTTCATGATTGTATAGGACCAAGATGTCCTCCTCGAGGGAAGGAGAAGTCAGCTCGTCGAAGCTGCATAGGGTTATGGAATCACAGAATCATTAAGGCTGGAAAAGACCTCTGAGATCATCAAGTCCAGCCTATAAACTAACACCAGCACATCACCTAAACCATGCCACCACATGCAATCTTTTCTTAAACACCTCCAGGAATGGAGACTCCACCACCCTGGCTGAATATTAAGAAGTGTTTCCTAATATCCAACCTAGACCTTCCCTGGCGAGGCTTCAGACCATGCCCTCCTATCCTGTTACAAGTTGCCTGGGAGAAGAGTCTGACCCCCTCCTGACTACAACTTTCTTTTAAGTAGTTTTAGAGAGTGCTAAGGTCCCCTTCAAGTCTCCTCTTCTCCAGGCTGAACACTCCCAGCTCCCTCAGCCTCTCCTCATCAGACTTCCCTTCCAGCCTCTTCCCCAGTCTCATTGTTTTCCTCCAGCACTTCAAAATCCTTCTTGCAGTGAGGGTCCCAGAGCTGCACACAATGCTCGAGGTGAGGCCTCTCCAGTGCCAGTACAGGGGCAGAATGACCTCCCTAGTCCTGCTGGCCACACTATTCCTGATACAGGCTCCAAGATGCCACCTGGGCACGCTGCTGCATGTCACCAGATGGTCCTTTCAGCTTGCATGGTTGAAGTCCACCCCCTGCTAGACTGTCCAACAACAACTGATATTTAGAACCAAGGGCTTGGAAAACAAAACCAAAAAAAAAATCATTTCTTGTCTGCTGAGCCCTAGAAAAAAAGAGTCCACAAAAACTTGAGTAGCCAAACCTCACTTGAGAAGTGAGATCACTTTAGCATCTTTGATCATGCTAGTGCAGGCTCTGTGGTACACTTATCTCTCCATTCCCTCATCGAGACTAATGTCCTGTGGAGCAAAGCAGAGACTATCTCTGAGCTCAGCTGATAGCAAGGTACCACCATATTGATCAGTGAAGGGAGAAATGATATTTGGTCCTGCTGCTGGCTTCTTTTCTGGGAAGGACGCCTCAGTACTAATATGCTAATCTCCTTTGGAAAGGAAACAGGAGATAAGAGCCTCCTCCCAAGGAGAAAACATTGAAAAGGTCATATTTATATAGCAAGCTGAAGAGCAAATAGAAGCAGTGAGGCAATTTTGTGCCAAATCCTATTTTGAGTGCTTCTTTAATTTTTGTTTTGTTTTGTTTTTCTGAAGCAAAAATATTGTCTGAAGGTTTGTTTGGTTTGGATTTTTTTAATGTTGGAATAGAATAGAATAGAATAGAATAGAATAGAATAGAATAGAATAGAATAGAATAGAATAGAATAGAATAGAATAGAATAGAATAGAATAGAATAGAATAGAATAGAATAGAATAGAATAGAATAGAATAGAATAGAATAGAATAGAA
>VWZI01014517.1:22810-51501 GCA_013396835.1 Psilopogon haemacephalus
CTGGAATGGGTTGCCCCTGCAGGGAGGTGTTTGGGGCCAGATGCCAGGAGGTGTTTTTGGCCAGGCTGGCAGAGGCTGTGGGCAGCCTGCTCTAGGGTAGGGTGTCCCTGGGCATGGCAGGGGGGTTGGGACTGCCTGATCCTTTTGGTCCCTCCCAACCCTGAGTGGTTCTGTGATTCTAAGATTCTATGATTCTATGATCTGCTCTAGGGTAGGGTGTCCCTGGGCATGGCAGGGGGGTTGGGACTGGCTGATCCTTGTGCTGCCTTCCAACCCTGACTGATTCTAGGATTCTAATACTGTGTGATGTTGAATGAGTTGCGTTTGCCATTTGATTGTGATTTGATACAACTGGCAGGGATTCTAAAGATCTAAGTACATGTTAATAGAAGTGTGACACGCATTATCATATTTTTTTCTCTCTATTTATCAAGCTTTGTGATAGATTTGGAAAGAATTTCTGCATACCAGCTTGAATTAACATAAACCAGGCTAATAATAGGCACTTGGGAGCAAATCTTTTGTTCGGGGCTGAGGCAGAGCAGCTCAGCTGGAAATAGGACAGAGAAGTGATAGGTTTATGGAGAGAAATTCCTTCTCTTTCAGCAGAGCAGGAGGTGTTAATCTTCCTGTTAATAGGAAAGTCTCTACCTTCTACCAGAGGAAGTGCCTACTGGGATCATTAGTCTGGAGTCACAGCTGTATCTAAGTGTCTGCTTCCTGCTCCCACTAGTCGTTGTGATGCCTCCTTCACCTGTGCTTTGTCATAGCATATCACAGCTAACTTGGTCACCTTTCATTCATGCCACTGCCTCTTACGCCATGAAGGGTTCTTTCTGGGGTAAATCTGTGGTTATCTGTCTCTAGATGACAGTGATGGACTTTTTCTTGCTTTTTCTTTTTTTTCCTTCAATATTAGTTCCCTTGCACAATTGATTGACAGCATCAGCCTGTTCCCTGATTCCTTCCAAGCATGTCACATGAGACAGAATTATTGGATGGAATTAGTGACACTGCTCAGTGCACACCTTGAGTACTGTGTCCAGTTCTGGGCCCATAAATTCAAGAGAGATGTTGCTTAAGGGCAGGCTGGGTGAGGCTGTGGGCAGCCTGCTCTAGGGTAGGTTGTCCCTGGGCATGGCAGGGGAGTTGGAACTGGCTGATCCTGGTGGTCCCTTCCAACCCTGACTGATTTTATGATTCTATGATTCCAGGTACTGGAATGTGTTCAGAGAATGGTGATTAAGCTGGTAAGGGGCCTGGAGCAGAGCCCCAAGAGGAGAGGCTGAGGGAGCTGGGGGTGTGCAGCCTGTAGAAGAGGAGGCTCAGGGCAGAGCTCATTGCTCTCTGCAGCTGTCTGGAGGGAGGTTGTGGCCAGCTGGGGTTGGGCTCTTCTCCCAGGCAACCAGCAACAGAAGGAGGGGACACAGCCTCAAGCTGTGCCAGAGGAGGAATGGTCTGGATACTGAGAGGAAGTTGTCAGAGAGAGTGATTGCCATTGGAATGGGCTGCCCAGGGAGGTTGTGTCCCTGGAGGTGTCCCTGGAGGTGTTCAAGCAAAGCCTGGATGGGGCACTTAGTGCCATGCTCTAGTTGATTGGCTAGAGCTGGGTGATAGATTGGACTGGATGATCTTGGAGATCTCTTCCAACCTGGCTGATTCTATGGTTCTATGACTTTTGTGAAAGCTGTTTAACTTGTGTTATGTTCACTTTTTGCATTTCAATAGCTATGTCACAAATTTCCCAGAAGCTGTGCAAGTGACTTGTCTCCAACCAGTGAGTATACTTTTAATGGAGGCTATTAATGGATGCAAGATGGTATTTTTTTCAAAATTAATATTATTAATCTTTATGTTCTGGACTTTCGCTACCTGCCCTTTAATTTTTAATAATAATTAGGTTCTTTGCAATGGTCTTGAAAATGTTATATAAAGGTATAACAGAGTTATATAAAGGAATAACAGAATAACAATTAAGAAATAGCAAGCAATGATACAAACATTCAACTCAATTGAACTGGAAGTTCTTGCAGTCACTTACACTGCTTGCCCACGAGATGGACTCAAGCAACTCCTTTCTGCTAAGGCAGAAGGCTGAGATTCAATTAAATTCAATTACAGAGTTTTGCTAAAGATTTGCTAAAGAGGCTTTTGAGTATTTACTCACAAAATATTATTTGCCTACTCATAGGGCTAACTACAGTCTCCAGGCGGTACTCAAATGCTTGCAGGGAGCTCTGTCAGTTTCTTGTTAGCTGCTGAGGCTTCTGATCTTCCCCAGCTCTTAGCAGGATGCTGGGAGAGAAGCAGACAATCTCCAACCTGGTCCTCGTTCCTTCTGGATGATCTGTGTCCCTTCCAGGGCTCCTCATCTTGGCAGAAGCCTTGCAGGAAGGATGTCTTGCAGGACGTGCAGCAGCAATGGAGGCAGCAGCAAGCACAGCAGAGCAGGTTGTGGTACCTGCTCATCTTTTTTTTTAAATCAGTGTAGCCCGAGTCTAATGGGCCTTTGGACACAGAATAGCCAATCAGAATGGCAGTTTGCCAAGCTTAACCATATCAGGCAAAGTTAGGGCTTACTTTACCCAAATTTAGGAAAAACATAGGCCTTGCAGGAGGCAGGCACAAACCAAGTGTATGTTCCTTGTTTACCACAGGATGTAAATAGGAGCAGAACAAGTCTGGGCAAGCCAGGGTCCTTAGACTCAGTGGCTCCAGTGTCCTCTTTCCCACACCTCTTCCCACTCCAGAAGAGGCAGGGAGAGCAGGAGAATGTGTCTGGGCAAGCCAGGACATGCTTGGGCCTATTCTGGCCTTCCACAACAACATTTCTTCCAGAAAAAAATCAACATGTTCTCAAAATTACATTCCACTTCACTGATTTCTTAAATTACAATTGCTTTACAAAAAGTGAAGGTGTCTCTTATTTTTGGCACCTGGCATCATCTATACAACTCTGACCACCATGAGCTCTTTCCCTTGAGATAAAATGACTCCAGCTCTCCCTCCGTGCTATCAGTTTACCTATTAAACTTCAGCAGGCTGTCTCTTCAGAGTTATTGGTAATTTTACCTGACCAAGAAGATTACTGACAGGTTCATTCATTTTAAAAGGAGACGAGAATAGATTTCTTGTTTGTCTGTCAATCTGTGTTCTTCATTTGACAGACAAAAAGTCAAAGCTTGCTCTTCATTTGTCAAGTTGGTCTTTCCCCTCACATACAGTAGGGTCAGAGATTAAAACTCATCTCAAATGCTTAGGGCAAATATGTTGTGGACAGTATGACTAGGATTTCTTGACGTTGACAGACATCTGCAGTAGCTCAGAACGAGTGATCCAGGACTTTGGTAGGCTCAAGCCAACAAAATAGAACAGCAAAATGTAGCAGACTTGTCTCATTTATAAATACACAAGCATCTGTACTGTCCCTGTGAATATCTATGAGCAGGATTTTCTTAAGGAAGCCGTTGTGGGTCACTTTAAGAAAAAAACGATCTGATGAGCTTTTTAATTTTTGTCATCCCAAGGATATTAACTAGCCAGAAGAAAATACAATAGCAAAATGTAGCAGACTCGTCTCATTCATAAATACACAAGCATCTCTACTGTCCCTGCAAATATCCATGAGCAGGATTTTCTTAAGGAGGCAATTGTGAATCTCTTAAAAAAAAAAAAAATCTGATGAGCTTTTTAACTTTTTATCACCCCAAGGACATTAATTAGCCTTAAGATAATGTTTTGTCATGTTAATTTATTTATTTATTTATTCGTTTGTTTATTATATGAAAGCAATTCTTTGACTTTTAGGATAAAGCTCGTTTTTGTAGGAGGTGAGAAACTCAACATCAAGGAATAACAAGAACCAGTAGCTCCCTGAAGGACAAGGAACAAGGAATCAAGAGGGATGAGGCTGATTCTATTCTATTCTATTCTATTCTATTCTATTCTATTCTATTCTATTCTATTCTAGTAGTTCAGAACAAGTGTTACAGGAACTTTGGTAGGCTCAAGCCAACAAAATAGAACAGCAAAATGAAGCAGTTGTGAGTCTCTCTAAAAAAAAAAATCTGATGAGCTTTTAAATTTTTGTCAACCCAAGGATATTAATTAGTCAGATGATAATTTTTTTAAAATAATGTATTCATTATATGAAAGCAATTCTTTGACTTCTAGGATAAAGGTTGGTTTTGTAGGAGGTAAGAAATATCCTCTAACTCAATGGACCAGGCATCGAGGAATAACAAGAACCAGTATCTCCCTGAAGGATGAGGAACAAGGAAACAAGAGGGATAAGGCTGATTCTATTCTATTCTATTCTATTCTATTCTATTCTATTCTATTCTATTCTATTCTATTCTATTCTATTCTATTCTATTCTATTCTATTCTATTCTATTCTATTCTATTCTATTCTATTCTATTCTATTCTATTAGTTCAGAACAAGTGTTTCAGGACTTTGGTAGACTCAAGCCAACAAAATTAGAACAGCAAAATGTAGCAGACTTGTCTCATTCACATTCTATTCATATTGTCCTATTCTATTCTATTCCATTCCATTCCATTCTAACTTCTTCAAACACTTCAGCACTCATTCATATTCTATTCATATCGTCCTATTCTATTCTATTCTTCTCTGTTCTACTCTATTCTGTTCCATTCCATTCCATTCCATTCCATTCCATTCCATTCCATTCCATTCCATTCCATTCCATTCCATTCCATTCCAACTTCTTCAAACACTTCAGCACTCATTCATATTCTATTCATATTGTCCTATTCTACTCTATTCTATTCCATTCCATTCCATTCTAACTTCTTCAAACACTTCAGCACTCATCCCACAACACTCAAATGAAGTAAGCCAAACAGGCCTAGAAGGCATGGTTGCTTTCAAGCAAGAACTGAGATCATCTGACAAGTTGGCTGTGAAATCAACCTACAAGGCAACCTACAAGGTCAAGTCCAGTGACTTCTGGACAAGTCCATCATGAGAGAGCAGGTCAGAGATTAAGCTCAAGAATCCAGATCAGAAACATCCATGGTTAGGCACAAGTGTTACTGAGCCCTACACCAGCACTCCTACAGCATAACCTAAACAGAGACTGAAGACAGTGGACTCAGCTGAAATTCAAAAGGTTATGCCGATGGGCAGTGGTGTGTGTTGAGGCCCCAGGTTATATCTTGTGTTAAAAATATCTGAGAGCATATTCTGCTTCATTGTAGTTTCAATATTTTGTGTTAAAATATCTGACAGCAGCCTCATATTCTACTTAGTTGTGCTTTCAATATTTGTTAATCTAAATTCAATCACTAGGAAAAAAAAAATGGGTGGATTAATTATCAAGTCCTTTACATCAGAACAAATGATTCCTGATCACAGATTCTTCTTGCACTAGATTTTACATTGCACCTTCCAAACAACCGAGCCACCGCATGAAGGCAAAAAATTACTGACAAGTGAAATTCTCCCCCTCTACTCTGCATTCTGCCCCTCTGCTGTGCTCTGCTGAGAGCCCACCTGGAGTAGTGCATCCAGTGCTGGAGCCCCTGGGACAAGAGGGATGTGGAGATGCTGGAGGTGTGCAGAGAAGGGCCCCGAGGATGCTCAGAGGGCTGCAGCAGCTCTGCTGTGAGCACAGCCTGAAAGAGTTGGGGCTGTGCAGGCTGCAGAAGAGGAGGCTCCCAGGGGACCTTCTGGTGGCCTTCCAGGTGACCTTCTGGTGGCCTTCCAGGATCTGAAGGGGGCTACAAAAACGCTGGGGAGGGACTTCTGAGGGTGTCAGGGAGTGACAGGATTAGGAAGAATGGAGCAAAGGTGGAGTTGAGGAGATTGAGGCTGGAGGTGAGGAGGAAGTTGCTGAGCATGAGAGTGGTGAGAGGCTGGAATGGGTTGCCCCTGCAGGGAGGTGTTTGGGGCCAGATCCCTGGAGGTGTTTTTGGCCAGGCTGGCAGAGGCTGTGGGCAGCCTGCTCTAGGGTAGGGTGTCCCTGGGCATGGCAGGGGGGTTGGGACTGCCTGATCCTGGTGGTCCCTTCCAACCCTGACTGATTCTATGATTCTATGAAATGAAAACACAAAGAGTAAAAAAGAACCCTCAGTGTAATACAGGTATTAATGGTTGCACAATTCTGTTGTACCCACTGCATGGACAGATGCTTTTGGCTGTATTTGAAAATAGAGAGCTATCTGTGAGCTAATCAGAATTAAACTCTGCTGTGGTAAGTGTACTTTACCCTAATCCTTATAAATCTGATCCATCATCTAATTTACTTCCACTCCAGCATTTAAATTCGTGCACAGTCTGACAGATCTGGTATCTAAGCTGCCATAATATTTTTTTTTTTTCCTTTCAGAAAATAATGCATAAAGCATCAGATTCCTGGAACTGACCTAAAAAATTTCAAACAAGTCTCATGCAAAGGCTGTCAGGAAAAAAACATGCGGTTTTTTTTTTATTTTTAAACTGACATGCAGTGGGTGTGTTACTATTTCTGGAAGGTGGTAACAGGAAGAGACAGGCTGCAGTCCTTCAGTGGTGAAACAAGAGGCAGATAATTAAGTTACTTCTCCCCAGTCTCTTCTCCCAGGCAGACAGCAACAGAACAAGGGGACACAGGCTCAAGCTGGGGCAGAGCAGGCTCAGGCTGGATGTTAGGAGGAAGTTGTTGTCAGAGAGAGAGTGATTGGCATTGGAATGGGCTGCCCAGGGAGGTGGTGGAGTCCCCATCCCTGGAGGTGTTGAAGCAAAGCCTGGATGGGCACTGAGTGCCATTGGCTAGGGCTGGGTGCTAGGTTGGACTGGATGAGCTTGGAGGTCTCTTCCAACCTGGCTTATTCTATTCTATTCTATTCTATTCTATTCTATTCTATTCTATTCTATTCTATTCTATTCTATTCTATTCTATTCTATTCTATTCTATTCTATTCTATTCTATTCTATTCTATTCTATTCTATTCTATTCTATTCTATTCTATTCTCTATTCCATTCTAGTCTAGTCTAGGCTGGTCTAGTCTAGTCTAATCTTAAGAAATTATCATTAGAAATTGTTCAATATTTCGTGTCAGGCAGGGAATTTACCAAATAGGTTGAATTAGTGTCAATGTTTGTACTATTAGGTTGTGTCAACAAGGAAGGAGCAGGTTCTATTCTATGAAGGATTTAAATGAGATTGTTTTTGGCTTCAACCAACAACAGAAACTCAGTTTTTGTTTTGATCTGACATACCAAATTCTATCAATATTTCAAGAGTTTTTCCACCCTGAGCCCCACTCCACAGGAACCATTATCAGCTGATATGACTTTCTTCAGAAGGTTTTTGCTGGCTCTCATCTGAGGCTCTTCAGAACAAATGGCTCTCAGGCAAATGAATCCAAAGTCAATCTCAGAATGGTTTAGGTTGGAAGGAACCTCAAAGCTGATCCAGTCCCAACCCCTCTGTGCCATAGGCAGGGACACCTCCCACTGGAACAGGTCACTCAAGGACTCATCCAACCTGGCCTTGAACCCCTCCAGGGAGGGAGCAGCCACAACCTCCCTGGGCAACCTGTGCCAGTGTCTCACCACCCTCACTGCAAAAAAAATCCTCCTAACATCCACTTTCAATCTCCCCTCTGACACTTCAAACCCATTCCTCCTCCTCCTCCTCTCATCACCAGCCCTTGTCAGTAATCCCTCCCCAGCCCTCCTGGAGCCCCCTGCAGATCCTGCCAGGCCACTCCAAGGTCTCCTGGCAGCCTTCTCTTGAGCAGGCTGCAGAGCCCCAACTCTCTGTGCCTGTGCTCAGAGCAGAGCTGCTGCAGCCCTCTCAGCATCTTCATGACCCTATCTTTGTGCTTGGGATTGCTCCCACCCAGGGGCAGGACCTTCCACTTGGCCTTGTTGAATGCCCTGAGGTTGGGCTGGGCACAGCTCTGCAGCCTGTGCAGCTCCCTCTGGATGGATCCTGCCCTCTGGCAGTCTCCTGTGCCACACAGCTTGGTGCCAGCTGCACACCTGCTGAGGCTACACTGATTCCTCTGCCCATGGCATTGACAAAGATGTTCACCAGCACTGACTCCTGAGGGACACCACTTGCCACATGTGGGATATCTCAGATATTGGATAGATCAGCTCCCAGGCTAGGACTCAGAACAGCTGGGAGTTGATAAATGAAGCTTTATATTTACAGCAATGCACAATATACAAGCAAATATTTACAAGAAATAACAGATATTTACAGATATATACAGTGAAAAAGTAATACAGAGACACCACAGCCCTCTCCTGGGGACTCTGATTTCTGGGAGGGGGAGTTGTGTTTCTGTATTATTTTTAACTTATATATTTCTGCTTATAGCTGTAAATATTTGTAATCTATTGTCAATCTCTGCTTGTCTGTTGTTCTGAGCTGTGAATACAAAGCTTCATTCCTTAATTTCCAGCTGGCTGAGTCTAGTCTGGGAGAATTCAGCAGTGTTGGGGGACATGTAGCTCCCGAACCATCACAGTTACTTTTCTTCTCACAGCCAAGGATTTAATTTCTCTCATTAAAATATTCCAATTAGCCTCAAACCAGCACAGGAGAGTAGGCACATTTGGGAATGTGACTAATTTCTTGGAGAGGGCAGCTCGCTTGTAAGTCATGAATTTCTTTGCATCCCTTACAGCAGTCAGAGTTCATGGAGTCAGCATGGGGCTCCATTCCTATTTTAATAAAGCATCCCCCATGTGCTAGAAAGCAGTTTCCCCAGTGTATTAGTTTAAGCTAGCCCCCCCGAGCTCAACAGCTCAATAAACACTTGATTCGATTTGGAAGTGAAAAATAAACTTTAACAATAAGTAAAAGGCATTTTAGGTAAGGGGAATTACAGAGGATAGGGCAGAGGGAACAAAATACAAGATACAGGTATAAGGTAAGGGGAATTACAGAGGATAGGGCAGAGGGAACAAAATACAAGATACAGGTATAAGGTAAGAGGAATTACAGAGGATAGGGCAGAGGGAGCAAAATACAAGATACAGGTATAAGGTAAGAGGAATTACAGAGGATGGGGGAAGGAAAAACAGAGTACAAAATAAAAAAAAAAAAACAAAAAACAAAACAAAACAAACCACAACTAGTAGATGTGAGTGGATGGAAGTTGAATCCAAGCAGTGAAGCTGGAAATCAGTGGTAGGTGAAGATGGATGCTGGTTGGATGCAGTAAGTTAGAGTTCCAAATATGTCTGCTCTCCCCACCTGTTTGTTGGAGCAGCAGCAGGGCAGCAAGATGCTGAGCTGGTGAGGAAGGCAGAGAGCAAGAGAGGAATAAACAGGAAGCTCATCCCCCCCCTTTATAGGGGTCTCAGCAGGAACTGGGAGGGGCTAAACACGACAGCTGGGGGCAGGTCAGAGCACTCCCAGGGAGGAGTCAGGATCCAGTTCCAAGTAAGCCCCTCCAGGAGGTCTTAACCCTTTACACCTAGAGAGCATCCCTTGGTCTATTTGATGTGTATATAAACCTGTACATCTTTTTTGCACATAATTACTGGAGTTAATCTAAAGAACCTACACGGTGTCATATCTTTAAGTAAAGATGTTAAAAGTTGTTGGTTTAAGCTTCATTAACATTTTTATGAAAAAGAAAAGTGCTTCTGGCATTATGCACTTCTTCAGAAAAAAAACTTTGATATGCATGTTAGCAGCAATTTATTGCTAGGTTTTAGCTGTCAGTGTATTTAAAGGACCCTTTCATGTGGTTTGGTTTTTTGTTGTTTTGTTTTTCTTTTCCTTTTTTTTTTTTTTTAATGGTGAGCAGAGCATATTTAAAAAAAGACTACCAGAGAATTTTTGCATGACAAGAAAGATACTTACAAGAGACTCTGCCTAAGAGACAGCTCCCACTACTGATTAAGCATATGAATTTGCCAAAAAAAATTGCTGCTCTGTACTAAAACCTTAATATAGTATGAGAGAGGAATATGGGAACTATAAGAATGGAGTGGAATGGGTGGAATAGAATAGAATAGAATAGAATAGAATAGAATAGAATAGAATAGAATAGAATTAGAATAGAACAGAACAGAATAGAATAGAATAGAATAGAATAGAATAGAACAGAACAGAACAGAACAGAACAGAACAGAACAGAACAGAACAGAACAGAATAGAATAGGCCAGGTTGGAAGAGACCTCTAAGCTCATCCAGTCCAACCTATCACCCAGCCCTGGCCAATCAACTAGACCATGGCACTAAGTGCTCCATGTGAAGTGATGTTTTCTCCCAACTTCACCACAAATATACTGTTTGGGCAGTAAATATACTGGCTGTGGAATAGGGAGGTAGGACAAGAACATGTGCAGTAGTCATCTGTTGTTAAAGAAAAGCCTATTTCTGTTCTATAGAATAGAGAAACTCTTGAAGAATAGATTATCTATGTGAAAATGTGGCCCAGGAATGCCTAGCAAGCATGGTCAATACATCATGTAATTATTTGTTAAATAAATTCTGCCTAGTCAGACTGACAGTGATATGAAGTCTACTGTAATGAGTATATCAGGCCTATTTGCTCAGCCCTATCAAAGCAGCATAGGGTGGCACAGGATGTCAGTAAACATCAGGCACTTTCTCTGTGTTTAACTGGAGTGGGAACCACTCCTATCCTATTACAGATAGTTCTACACATCGTAGACTCATAGAATCCTAGAATTGTAGACTTATAGAATGCTAGAATCATAGACTCCTAGAATCATAGAACCACAGAATGGCAGAATCATAGAAACAAGGAGTCGTACAATCCTGGAATCGTAGAATCATGGAATCATAGAAACATAGACTCATAGAATCCGAGAATTGTAGAATCATAGAATCATAGAGTCATAGAATCATAGAATGGTTTAGGTTGGAAGGGACCTCAAAGCTCCTCCAGTTCCAATCACCCTGTGCCATAGGCAGGGACACCTCCCACTAGATCAGGTCGCTCAAGACCTCATCCAGCCTGGCCTTGAACACCTCCAGGGAGGGAGCAGCCACAACCTCCCTGGGCAACCTGTGCCAGTGTCTCACCATCCTCACTGTAAAGAGCTTCCTCCTCCTCTCTTCCACCTCAAACCCATTCCTCCTCACCCTGTCATTACCAGACCTTGTGAATAGTCCCTCCCCAGCCCTCTTGTAGCCCCTTCAGGTATTGGAAGGCTACTACAAGGTCTTCTCAAAGCCTGCCCTTCTCTAGGCTGCAGAGACCCAACTCCTGTAGCCTGTCCTCATAGCAGAGGTGCTCCATCCCTTGGATCATCTTTGTGGCCCTCCTCTGGACTGGCTCCAACAGTTCCATGTCCTTCTAGTGTTGAGAGTTCCAGAACTGCACACAATACTTGCACAAAGAAGGAAACAATAAAAGAAAGCTTTAGGAAACTTTTCCTGGTTTAAGATGTGAAAAATCCAGACACAGGTTTTTTAGGGAATAGCAGATTAGTGGGATCCTTGTCTGCTTTTTTCCTGAAGTTTTTGTCAAAAAACTTTTCCCCTCATATGGATTTTGCTCCTGCTCTTAAAACTTGCTTCCTAAGCTTAAAGATAAATGTCAGTCTCTGCTGGCATTTGCAACAAGGCAGCAGGTTTGGAACAAGGACCAATAAAGTCCCTTTTAGGGTTATTTTCCCTTTTAAAAGAAACCTTCCTCTAGAATGGTGATGAAAAAGTGAAAGGCTGCCCTGAACATCAGGGAGCTGCTAATGACCGTTTCTGTCCTGACCAGCAAATAGCACAGGAGCTAATGGAAATGGCTTTTGAGTATTCCTCAACACAGACAGAATACAAAGACACCAGCCAAAGACATATTTAAATCTCATCTGCCTTAATTAGCATGCATCTGGCAAATGCACAACACTGTAAATACTGTATTATCTGTAGTGCTGTGAAAGGAGAACAGGGAGTGGGATGATACTGATACAGATAGGGAGATTAATTAGCTTGATAGATGATCTGCTGCTGTGTGCCACTCCCAAACACCAGAATTGCAACTGTATTTCAATACTCATCGAATCATAGATTCATAGAATGGTTTAGGTTGGCAGAGACCTCAAAGCTCAGCCAGTTCCAACCCCCTGTGCCATAGGCAGGGACACCTCCCACTAGAACAGGTCACTCAAGACCTCATCCAGCCTGGCCTTGAACACCCTCCAGGGAGGGAGCAGCCACAACCTCCCTGGGCAACCTGTGCCAGTGTCTCACCACTGCAAACAGCTTCCTCCTAACATCCACTTTCAATCTCCCCTCTCACACTTTAAACACATTCCTCCTCATCATCCTCTCATCCTCAGCCCTTGTCAATAGTCCCTCCCCAGCCCTCCTGCAGCCCCCTGCAGATCCTGCAAGGCCACTCCAAGCTCTCCTGGCAGCCTTCTCCTCTGCAGGCTGCAGAGCCCCAACTCTCTGTGCCTGTGCTCAGAGCAGAGCTGCTGCAGCCCTCTCAGCTGCATCTTGGTGGCCTCCTCTGCACTGGCTCCAACCCTTGCATGTGCTGCTTGTGCTGGGGGCTGCAGAGCTGCAGACAGTGCTGCAGGTGGGGTGTGAGGAGAGCAGAGCCAAGGGGCACAATCCCCTCCCTTGCCCTGCTGCCCACAGCTGCTCTTGCTGCAGCCCAGCACACAGTTGCTGTCTGGGCCATATTGGCAGTATGCAATTGTGTTGGCTTGAACTAATTGGAGGATTTTAATGAGAAATTAGATCATAGGCTGAGAAAAGAAAACAAAATTTGATTTCACTCCACTCATAGGTTTACTAAGATGGTATAAAAGTTAGAACCAAAACATAGATAACTCAGAGTGGTTTGAGCCCTTTTGGCTGCTGCACCTCTCTCTCCCTGCCTTTCTAGCTGGATCTGTGTAACTTCACTAACCAGTTTCCTACTCCTTAACCCCCCTGGCCAATCTTCCTTGCTTACCTGGCATGTAAGACAGATACTGGGATAAGATTGGGTGGAGGGTGGAAGGTGGTAGGATGGTTGGGAACCCCTCTTGGGGCCTCTGCTCTCTGTGGTGTTTCTGTATTACCTTTTCACTGTATGTATCTGTAAATATCTGTTATATATTGTAAATATCTGCTTGTATCTTGTGCATTGCTGTAAATACAAAGCTTCATTTCCTCAGTATCCAGCCGGCTGAGTTCTAGCCTGGCTCATTTCAAAGCGTGGAGGGGCAGGGAACTGCTGAACCACCACAGCAATTCCCAATTTAAAGTAAATAGGTTATAATGCCTGTGTCTGAAGTAGCTGTTCAAGTAATATATTCCAAGAGAGACAGAGAAAGGAACAGAAATTTGATGCCCTCGCCAAAAATCAATTTGTTTGAAGAAATGGTGGGAAAAAAAATTACTGTTGGGCTAGCAGTGAGAAAGTATCTAATTTTTTTCTCTCCATCTTTATCTTTAATTGAGTTTTGGGGTTTTTTTTTTATTATTTAAGGGGTTTGCTTGTTTGTTCTTTTCTGTAAGAGTTGATTTCTACGGCAGGTCTTAGTAGCTTCAGAGAAAATTAATTCTTTACTGCCTGTTTGATTAAGCACCCCTAAGGCTGAAACCTCCAGAAACATGTCAGTTTTGGAAACACAGACCCGTGGCTTCTTGAGATGAAAGACCTTCAGATGTGACCTCCAATGCAGTGCAAAACTGTGTTGATTTTCCAGTCCAACACTACTGAAATGTACTGGGCATAAAGAGAATTAAGTATGCCACAAAGTAGAGCTGGGATGGAGCAGGTTTTGGAAGACCATACTGTGGATTTTAGTTCCAGCATGTTGTGAGGATTTGAGCTGATAACTTAGAATGATATCATCCTAGAATCAGTCAGGGTTGGAAGGGACCACAAGGATCATCCAGTCCCAGCCCCCTGCCATGCCCAGGGACACCCTACCCTAGAGCAGGCTGCCCACAGCCTCTGCCAGCCTGGCCAAAAACACCTCCAGGGATCTGGCCCCAAACACCTCCCTGCAGGGGCAACCCATTCCAGCCTCTCACCACTCTCATGCTCAACAACTTCCTCCTCATGTCCACTCTGAATCTCCCCACCTCCAGCTTTGCTCATTTAGTTTGGAAGGGATCTCAAAGCTCATCCAGTTCCAACCCCCCTCTTCCATAGGCAGAGACATGTCCCAGTAGACCATCCAGCCTGGCCGTCAATACCTCCAGAGAGGGAGCAGCCACAACCTCCTTGGGCAACCTGTGCCAGTGTCTCACCACCCTCATCGTGAAGAACTTCTTTCTAACATCCAGTTGCAATCTCCCCTCTGCCATTTTAAACTCATTCCTCCTCCTCCTCCTGTCATTACCAGACCTTGTCAATAGCCCCTGCCCAGTCCTCCTGTATCCTTCTTCAGATCCTGGAAGGCTAATATAAGGTCTTCTCAGAGCCTTCTCTTCTGCAGGCTGCACAGCCCCAACTCTCTCAGCCTGTCCTCAGAGCAGAGCTGCTGCAGCACTCTTAGCATCTTGGTAGCCTCCTCTGCACTCACTCCAACAGTTCCATATCCTTCTTGTTTTGGGGTTCCAGAACTGCACACGGTGCATTTGATTTTATTTCCCCATAGGAAGCATAAATCAGACTCCATCATTTCCATTGAGTTAGGCACCACTAACCTGATAAAGAAGTAGTTTCTGTGGTGTGCCCCCAGGTCAAACACTCAGGTCAGGAAATGATTCATCTGTAATTCCAGGGACTAAAGCATCATCTATGCTGCTACTTCTGTTGCTCACAGAGGAAGGCCACATGGTATTTAATTTCCTCCCTTGCATGTTTACCAGAAGATTCCTTTGGAGCTCACTCTGCTCCATCAGATTTGATGGAAGGCAGAATATGCCTGCTATGTGTACTCTGTAGTGTTTCTGTTGGGATGGTGGTGTAGGATGATTTAAGGCCTTTTAATGCTGTCAAGTCAGTGACTGATGTCTCAGCAGGGCAGAGAGTTATCAGGTAAGGCATATTTTTTAATCAGCCCTGGGTGACAAGGTGTATGGTGGGGGGGGGTCACCCTCCATAGCCCTTGCACCCCTTTGCCTTGCTCAGGTAAAGTAGTTATGCTACCAGATCATACATATTCAGTGCAAGGGCAGGGTTAGTTCTGGGAATAGGTGAAGTTATTACAGTCAGTTCCTGGAACTCATTTCCATAACGTCCTGCCTCTTCACACATGCTCAGTGCCACCTGATGCTTGTCTTTTGGGGTCTTTTGGGTGAAGGCTCAGCCTCTTCCTCGGTCTGACCTCCCTACCTTTCCTTCCTCTGGCATCAGTTGTGGGTCACATTGTCAAGGTCCAGAGGCCAGAGATTAACATGATCTCTGTCCAGAGGAGCAAGTCCTGTTCTTACAGATTCCTGTGCTGTGAAATTAAGGTACAAGCGAGACCAAATAGCAACACAAAACTATTTATTAAGGGATACAGTTGGACAAAACAGAGGGGGAGAGAGAGAGAGAGTGGTCCCTTCCAACCCTGACTCATTTTATGGTTCTAAATGATGTAACACCTTACAGCCTGGTGTCTGCTGGGGGGTTATTTTAAACACAATAAACTCTTAAACAGTGAATAGAATGAGAATATGGTAAGAATTTTGCAATACAGTCCTAGCATTTATGAAATAGACATTTACACAGTAAAAACTGGTCTCTAGGTAACACAGGGTGGTGTGGTGGCCAGGATGCAGACCTATGAGTCAGAAGTTTGCTTTCTATTTCTGGACATGCCAGAAGGCTTCATCTATAATTAGCAGCATCTATATCTGTCTCTTATTTTTTTCTCACTCTCTTTTGTCATTGGATTTGGAATTTCAGCAGAAAGACAAGAGGGTGTTTTCTAGAGAGAGAGGGTGTCACCATGCATTTTGGGTTGTGCCAGGATGCTTGGAGAAAGCAAGAGAAGTTGCCTTATTACTTGAAATACTTTTCCTTTTTGAATCCTGTTCACTCACCTCTAACAAGGCCAAGTGCAGGGCTCTACAGTTTGGCCACAACAACCTCAGGCAGTGCTACAGGCTGGGGACAGAGTGGGTGAGAGCAGGCAGGCAGAGAGGGAGCTGGGGGTGCTGGGAGAGAGGAGCTGAAGAGGAGGCAGCAGTGTGCCCAGGTGGGCAGCAGAGCCAATGGCATCCTGGGCTGGAGCAGGAGCAGTGTGGGCAGCAGGAGCAGGGAGGTTCTTCTGCCCCTGTGCTCAGCACTGCTCAGCACACACCTTGAGTGCTGTGTCCAGCTCTGGGCCCCTCCATTCAAGAGAGATGTTGAGGTGCTGGAAGGTGTTGAGAGAAGGGCAGCAAGGCTGGGCAGGGGCCTGGAGCACAGCCACAAGAGGAGAGGCTGAGGGAGCTGGGGGTGTGCAGCCTGCAGAAGAGGAGGCTGAGGGCAGAGCTCATTGCTCTCTGCAGCTCCCTGCAGGGAGGTTGTGGCCAGCTGGGGTTGGGCTCTGCTGCCAGGCAGCCAGGGACAGAAGGAGGGGACAGAGGCTGAAGCTGTGGCAGGGCAGGTCCAGGCTGGATGTGAGGAGGAAGTTGTTGTCAGAGAGAGTGATTGGCATTGGAATGGGCTGCCCAGGGAGGTAGTGGAGTCCCCATCCCTGGAGGTGTTGAAGCAAAGCCTGGATGGGCACTGAGTGCCATGGGCTAGGGCTGGGTGCTAGGTTGGACTGGATGAGCTTGGAGGTCTGTTCCAACCTGGCTGATTCTATGATTCTATCCACAGAGAATAAGCAGTATCAGTGAATAGATACCCAACACCCAGGCTAAATATATTTACGAAATTATTTAGCCAAAATGCAGAAAATTCTTTATTTTCTTCATACAATTGTTCCACCTCATCACCAACTTACACAAAATCAATCAATTAATCAACCAGTCTGACATCAGAAGACATTTACTTGAACCTCCACAGGGTTAGTGTTTTACTGCTGGCTTCTCTGCCTCCAGCAACTGCTTCAAGCTATCAAGGTTTTTTAAGCAGTAAGAGTCCAGCGACTGATGAATGAGTGAGCATCCAAGAAAATCCCCTATTCATAAGTTTCACAATAAATATATTTTCATCACTAGCTCAGAATGGGAGAAATTTGTGTTTGTTCTTATTCCAGGATAAAAGGAACTCCTGAAAATGCCAATGAGTTCAAGTAAATTCTGGCAGGGATTATGACAGAGTCTTATTCACTCACCATAAAGGAAGTAAGCTGCTTTTTAAACAAGATATCTGGCGGCAGGGCAACGAAATTCAGAATGTCAGCTGAAAGCAATAAGATGCATGGTGCTGAAGTTAAAAAAAAAAAAAAAAGAAAAAAAAAGAAACAGTCTATGGCATTGCAGCAATCAAACTTCTTTAAAGCAGTCAAGTGTCTTTCCAGTGATGCCAACACACTGAGAACAACAATGTTCCACCCACTGCTGCATTCAATAACAATTTACTGAGGCACTTTGTCTTTAAACTTTGTTGGATGAGTAATACATTTGTACAGCTTGGACACAGGCAGCATAGCTTCAGTTATATATTGGAAACATCAGACTGCTGTATTAGGACAGAAGAACCAGATTGGAATAATTTGCAGTGAGATATTTGAACACCTTGGATTACCATTTGCACCCCAACCTTCCTATGGTGCATTATTTTAGGGGGCCACAGCCAGAGAGTGGCTGCCAATGGCTCCATGGCCCAGGGGAGTCCCTCAGAGATCAGTCCTGGGCCCAGTCTTGTTCAGCATCTCTGTGGGTGCCATGGGCAGAGGCATTGAGTGCAGCCTCAGCAAGTTTGCTGAGCACCCCAAGCTGTGTGGTGCAGCAGGCAGGCTGGAGGGCAGGGATGGCATCCAGAGGGAGCTGGGCAGGCTGCAGAGGTGGGCACAAGCCAAGCTCAGGAGGTTCAACAAGGCCAAGGGCAAGGTCCTGCAGCTGGCTGGAGGCAATGGCAAGCACCAATGCAGGCTGGGCAGTGCCTGGCTGGAGAGCAGCCCTGAGGAGAGGGACTTGGGGGTGCTGGGGGAGGAGAAGCTGAAGCTGAGGCAGCAGTGTGCACTTGCAGGGCAGAAAGGCAAGCAGAGGCTGGGCTGCAGCAGGAGCAGTGTGGGCAGCAGGGCCAGGGAGGGGATTGTGCCCCTCTGCTGTGCTCTGCTGAGAGCCCACCTGGAGTAGTGCATCCAGTGCTGGAGCCCCTGGGACAAGAGGGATGTGGAGATGCTGGAGGTGTGCAGAGAAGGGCCCCGAGGATGCTCAGAGGGCTGCAGCAGCTCTGCTGTGAGCACAGCCTGAAAGAGTTGGGGCTGTGCAGGCTGCAGAAGAGGAGGCTCCCAGGGGACCTTCTGGTGGCCTTCCAGGATCTGAAGGGGGCTACAAAAAAGCTGGGGAGAGACTATGGTTCAGATATGCTGATTTTCTGCAGATAACCCATGGTAAAAGATATTTTCAATTTTGCAAGAGTTAAGAGAAGCCTTCAAGGAGACCTTGGAGTGGCCTTCCAGTATCTGAAGGGGGCTACAGGAGGGCTGGGGAGGGACTATTGACAAGGTCTGGGAATGACAGTAGGGGGAGGAAGGGGTTTGAAGTGTGCTAGGGGAGATTGAAAGTGGATGTTAGGAGGAAGTTGTTTGGAGTGAGGGTGGTGAGACACTGGCACAGGTTGCCCAGGGAGGTTGTGGAGCACAGAAGCACAGAATGGGATCAAAGATTCTGTGCTCCACAACCTCCCTGGAGGCATTCAAGGCCAGGTTGGATGGGGCTTTGAGGGACCAGTTCTAGTGGGTGGTGTCCCTGCCTATGGCACAAGAGGTTGGACCTGTATGAGCTTTGAGCTCCCTTCTGACCTAAACCTTCTGTGATTTTCATCTTTATAGCGGCATTTAAAATGTGTATTTAGAGGGGAAAATGTTTGCAGCAAGGGATAAATTAACATTTGAAGGTAATTACTCTGTTGCCTTGGCAAAGGAACCTTTGTAATGAGTAGATGTCACAATAAATTGCACTTCTTCTCTGAAAGAGTCAAACTGCACTTCACAGTGGGGTAGTGGATGCCTTTTAATGAGGAGTCGTATAACAGGCGCATTCACAGATGAATATTCATGCTGCAAGCGTCTGCGGACACTGGGTCATATTTCATTGTGCTGTGAAGGAGCAGAGCAATCATGTGCCACATCCAGTGCACAACCAAAGACCAAATAGAGCAGAGGCAACTCGGGATGAAACTTTTTTTTTCAGAGAATTCATTTGTTAACACTTAAGGGTAATGAGAGTATTCACAAAAAAAAATCCGTTGATTCGCTGATAATGCATCAAGTGACTCAAAGTCTGTGCTTGAGAGCTGTGCTAATTGCTATGAATAGTTTAGCCATCTACCACTGCAAAGCTTTGATTTGGAGGTGAGGAGATTGAGGCTGGAGGTGAGGAGGAAGTTGTTGAGCATGAGAGTGGTGAGAGGCTGGAATGGGTTGCCCCTGCAGGGAGGTGTTTGGGGCCAGATCCCTGGAGGTGTTTGGGGCCAGGCTGGCAGAGGCTGTGGGCAGCCTGCTCTAGGGTAGGGTGTCCCTGGGCATGGCAGGGGGGTTGGGACTGGCTGATCCTTGTGGTCCCTTCCAACTCTGACTGATTCTAGGATTCTGAGACAGGGAAGGGGTCAAGCTGTGGCAAAGCAGCAGCAGCCAAAACAGTAGCAGGGAGAAGGTAGCAACAGGCACAGCAGAAGCAGTAAGGGGAAGCTCCAAGCTGTGCTTTCACACATAAGGCTCTTGATGCTCCAATGCAATTGTATTAACTTAGCCATTGTTGCTATTAAATGACCTATCCCTAGAATATTCACCTCTCCACTCAGAGCTTCCACCTCTAAGTTCCTATTTTGCCTATGTCCGAGCTGGAAAACTAACTCAAATGGCCACAAGTGCCCTACTAAACAGTTCACCTCTCCACTCAGAACTTCCACCTCTAAGTTCACATTTTTCCTATGTCTGAGCTAGAAGCTAACTCAAATAGCCACATGTGGCCTCCTGAATAGTTGTTTCAGTTGCTCTGAATTCATGATGCTCTGACATCATTGGGAAGAATCTGGTATAAGAAAAATAACTCTCAGTTGGTTCTGGTTGAGTTAAAGAGCTGTGGGACATATCAGTTTGCTTTTTTACCTTAATTATAATTATATTAGTTCAGCATAAGCTCTTTCAACAAACCTCAGAGTTATCATTGGGCAGTTAAGATCTACAGGTGATCCAAAATGGATGAGGTCTGGAAAAGAATGAGGACATTTGCTTCAGGGCTGTGTTCAGGAAACTCAGGCCTACTGCAACAGAAAATGATTTGGATTAAAATATAAACACACCCCCCCCAAATAATTGGAGGGATTAAAAAAAAGTGCTCTAAAAATTCCTTCAGTTCTCAAAGTATTTTTATTTACTGCTTTAAAAATTCGAGATGTATAAAGAGGTTTGGGTTTTTTTCTTTCTCACAGGGCAGGCAATATCAGCAGGTTTGGTAAATCATCTAAATTCCAGCACAAATATAAACCTCAACAAGAGAATTACTGAATATCTCCAGTAATATGATGAGAGTTTATCACGTCTCAGCAGCCACCTTCCTCATATTTCCTGTCTTATAAAGAAACACAGAAGTTTTAAGCTGGGTAAAACCTGACAAATTACCTGATGGGCACTTGTCCTTCATCCAGCAAGACAATTTGTATGGGCAGCAGGGAAAAAAAAAAAAAAAATTAACTTTATTTTGAGATCTAAAGAAATTAAAACATTTGTGCTCAGGCAAACCAGGCTCTGATATTAAGAATCAACTTCATGTATTAATTCTCCTTTGAAGTTATTTAATCCCTTTTATAATCTGGCTAGGATTTACCATCTAGCACAAAGGGTGTATTTTAAAATAATTTTATTTCAGTTCTCCTTCTATCCCTGCACTGCTGCCTACCATTTTAGCCATTTCCCCAAACCTACGTGAGACTGCTTTAATTATTCAAAATGAGCAGAATGGGACTCTCAAGTTGTGCCAGGCAGCCAGGGACAGAAGGACAGAAGGAGCCTCAAGCTGTGGCAGGGCAGGTTCAGGCTGGATGTTAGGAGGAAGTTGTTGGCAGAGAGAGTGATTGGCATTGGAATGGGCTGCCCAGGGAGGTGGTGGAGTCCCCATCCCTGGAGGTGTTGAAGCAAAGCCTGGATGGGCACTGAGTGCCATGGTCTGGTTGATTGGCTAGGGCTGGGTGCTAGGTTGGGCTGGATGAGCTTGGAGGTCTCTTCCAACCTGCTGATTCTATGATTCTATGAATATCTAGTTGCTATAGGTACCTATACTACCTTTCTGTGCTTAGAGAAACATTATGCTACCACATTTATGGTGGTTAGGGAGTTCCCTGCCCCCCACACTTTGAAATAACCCAGGATAGAACTCAGTCAGCTGGAAGTTAATAAATGAAGCTTTATATTTACAGCTCTGCACAAGATACAAGCAGATATTTACAACACATTACAGATATTTACAGCTATTTGCTGTAAAAAGGTGATACAGAAACACCACAGCCCTCTCAGAGATCAGAGACCCCAAGAGAAATTCCCAACCACCCTTCCACCTTCCCTCCCACTTCCCAATCTTATCCTAGTATCTGTCTTACATGCCAGGTAAGCAAGGAAGATTGCCCAGGGCAGGTTAAGGAAGTAGCAAACT
Organism: Psilopogon haemacephalus; assembly: GCA_013396835.1. Lineage (NCBI taxonomy): Eukaryota > Metazoa > Chordata > Aves > Piciformes > Megalaimidae > Psilopogon > Psilopogon haemacephalus. Next base: position 44,436 of record VWZI01014517.1, read on the forward strand.
GGTGAGTGAAGTTACACAGATCCAGCTAGAAAGGCAGGGAGAGAGAGATCATAGAATCATAGAATGGTTTAGGTTGGAAGAGACCTCAAAGCTCATCCAGTTCCAATGCCCCTGCCATAGGCAGTGACACCTCCCACTAGAACAGGTCAAGGACTCATCCAACCTGGCCTTGAACACCTCCAGGCAGGGAGCAGCCACAACCTCCCTGGGCAACCTGTGCCAGTGTCTCACCACCCTCACTGCAAAGAACTTCCTCCTAACATCCAGTTTCAATCTCCCCTCTGCCAGTTTGAACCCATTCCCCCTCGTCCTGTCATTACAAGACCTTGTGAACAGTCCCTCCCCAGCTCTCCTGTAGCCCCCTTCAGATACTGGAAGGTTGCTATAAGGTCTCCTGGCAGCCTTCTCTTCTCCAGGCTGAAAAGCCCCAACTCAGCCTGTGCTCCTCGTCCTGTCATTACAAGACCTTGTGAACAGTCCCTCCCCAGCCTTCCTGTATACCCCCTTCAGATACTGGAAGGTTGCTCTAAGGTCTTCTGGCAGCCTTCTCTTCTCCAGGCTGAAAAGCCCCAACTCAGCCTGTGCTCATAGCAGAGCTGCTGCAGCCCTCTGAGCATCTTCGTGGCCTCCTCTGGACTCTCTCCAGCAGTTCCATGTCCTTCTTGTGCTGGGGGCTCCAAAACTGCACACAGTACTCCAGGTGGGGTCTGACAAATAAAAAAAGCCCTGATGGCTCCAACAGCTCTGAGATATCTCTGTTTTGGTTCTAACTCTTATACCATCTCACTAAACAAATGAGTGGAGTAGAATCAAACTTTGTTTTTCCTTTCTCAGCCTGTAACCCAATTTCTCATTCAAATCCTCCAATTAGTTCAAAGCAGCAAACCATTTTACGTGAAAAAGGCTCTACCTGTCATCCCTTCTCCTTCAAGTTCCTCTTCACTTTGGAGAGAGACACTATTTTGGTACTGCTTAAAGCAGAGGGCACTCCATGCACTTTGTGTGTCTCTGGAATATCTGCTCTTACTCAGTGTTGCCACAACACTTTGTCAGCCTTTGATCAAATCAGAGTAAAACTCAAAGGATGGAGGGGGCAGATCAAAACCGTTCCTGCATTTATTCACACTAAAGGGAGACAAGCAGCAGACATCTGCCATGAGGCTTATCAGCAAAGGTGTGCTTGAAGTGTGGTCCTAAAGGCTAACAGCACTACAGGGTGTGCAGGGTACTGCTTATTACTAAAGATTGCTGCCAAAGGTAGGAGATCAGCGAGTGCAAGAGATAAGAGTGGCAAAAACGTAACTTGAAGCACAGTCCTGAAGGTGCATGAATGAATTTATTAAGGCCTTAAATATAGAGGGGAGGGAGGGGAAAGGTTTTTCTGTGGTTCTCAGGCTCACAAGATGTCAGGGGTTGGAAGGGACCCAAATTGCTTATCAAATCCAACCCCCCTGCCAAAGCAGGACCATCCAAGCTAGCTCAGGGCACACAGCAACACATCCAGACAGAGTCTGCAAAGGCTCCACACAAGGAGACTCCACAACCTCTCTGGGCAGCCTGTGCCACTGCTCTGGGACCCACACAGGCAAGAAGTTGCCTCTTGTGGTGAGCTGCAACCTCCTGTGCTGCAGCTTCCATCCATTGCTCCTTGGCCTATGGCAGGGAGCAGTGAGCAGAGCCTGTCCCCCCCCTCCTCACCCCCAGCCCTCAGAGATTGATCAACATTGATTCAATCCCCTCTCAGGCTTCTCTTTTCCAGCCCAAGCAGCCCCAGGTCCCTCAGCCTCTCCTCCCCAGGCAGTGCTGCAGTCCCCTCAGCATCCTCACAGCCCTCCCCTGGACCCTCTCCAGCAGTTCCTGTCCCTCTGCAACTGGGGAGCCCCAAACTGAAGGCAGTGCTCAAGAGGAGGTCTGAGCAGGGCAGAGCAGAGAAAAGGGCTGGAGAACCTCCCTGGATCTCCTGGACACACTCTGCCTGATGCCCCCCAGGATCTTAAGAAACTCAGGTTTTTAAGAAACAACAGGGACCTTTGATTTTCTTTTCTTTTGGAATTTATCTTTCACTCTTCATCTGGAGAATAAGTGCAGGAAATAAAAATGCAACTGGATGGCAAATAGGCATGTGAGCCTGCTCCAGGGGACTGGGCTGGGTTAAATCCATCCTGGGGTGGAGGAGTGGACTGGAAACCTGAACCCAGGTGGGCAGGGAGCCCTGGCCCCTCCTGGTGGGAGACTTCACCTTGTGTCAAAGTTTATTCCACTCCCATTCCCTGTCCACAAGCCTATTTAAGACACCCTCAACTTTCTCCTCGTGCTTTTGCTCTTGCTTTGGTCTCTGCAATACCTTGCTGCTGGCCCAGTTAACCAAGTGGCTGCTCCATGTGGTCAGACCTCCTACCTCGTGTTGGGCCATGCATCTGAAGAGCATCCATTTCGTTTCAGATCATCCACTGCCATCTGACCTGGTTTTGTACATGTATTTATTCCCTTCCCTTATACATCTGTAACCTTCCTTTCCCTTAATTTTTTTTTTTAAGTTAAAATTACTTTTTAAACTTCCAAGACAGTGCAAGGCTGTTCTTTGGTTATTTTATTATCCCTTTTACTCTTCTCCTGCCTAGTTTATTTCTATTCAGGGAGAGGGAAGGCATCCTGGTGAAAGGCAACAAAGATAAAAAGGATCTGGGGGTCCTAGTGGATGGGAGGTTGGCCATGAGCCAGCAGTGTGCTTCTGTGGCTGAGAGGGCCAGTGCCATTCTGGGGTGGATTGAAAAGGCTGTAGTTAGCAGGTGGAGAGAGGTTCTCTGCCCCTCTGCTCTGCCCTGCTGAGGCCACATCTGCAGTACTGTGTCCAGTTCTGGGCCCCCCATTTCAAGAGGGACAGAGAACTGCTGGAGAGAGTCCAGCACAGAGCCACAAAGATGCTGAAGGCAATGGAAGAGCTCTGTTAGGAGGAGAGCCTGAGGGAGCTGGGGCTGGGAGCTGGGAGAGGAGGAGCTGAGAGGTGACCTCAGCAATGGTTCTCAATGTGTGCAGGTGAGAGGCAGGAGGCTGGAGCCAGCTCTGCTGGGTGATGCCCAGGGACAGCACAAGGGGCACTGGGTGGGAGCTGAGGCACAGGAAGTGTAATTTAAACATGAGGAGGATTTTTTTTCCCTATGAGGGTGACAAAACCCTTGAACAGGCTGCCCAGGAGGACTGTGGAGTCTTCTCTCTCTAGAGATATTCAAAACCCACCTGGATGTGTTCCTCTGTGATCTGGTATAGGAGATGCTGCTGTGGCAGCAGAGTTGGACTGGATGAGCTTTGGAGGTTCCTTCCCACCCCTGACCTTCTGTCACTCTGTGATTCTCCATAACCAGTAAAGATTTGGCAATAATACTGAATTAAGTAGGTCTTGCACTTGACTCACAAGGACATTAATTTTCAGCAGAATCAAAATGTTCACTAATGACTGAAACATTCTTCTTGTTTAAATTGTCTATCATTTGGCTTTACTTGCTTCAGCTGTGGGGGTTGTACTGGATGAGCTTTGGAGGTGCCTTCCATCCCCTGACATTCTGTGATTCTGTGACCCTATATTCTGTTCCATTGACCCTGTGGACTCTGGGAAAGTTTAAATGGCTACAGATTAATTGGTGCCCAATGTGGGATTTGAAGAGAAAATAATTATTTGGGAAAAGATGTGGAAGTTGTCCTCCAGGTCCTGGTGATTCAGGGCTGCTTGGTGTTTGTTCTGGAGCAGGTTGTATAAATGTGTAACTTACAACGTGGGCTGGGTAATGGTGGACATGGCAGCTGGATGAGCTAAACCTTTGCCTTTCTGGTTTTGCATGGATCTTGTGCATTCTATTGGCACTGGGAATTTTACTGGCATTGGGAATTTTTCTGATGTGGGAAATTGTTCCCCAAATGGGGAATGGAGATTAACAGTGGATTACCATGGCCTGAACGAAGTGAATACTCAAATTCCTCAAAAACCCCTCCAGAACAGCAAGACTGCCCAGGAGGGCTCTGAACTACTTCTTCCCACCCCTTCTCCTAGCTCAGAAATCTGACATGATTAATCTTTGCAGAGGAAGCAGGGGTGAGATGCCAAGAGCCAACAAGAGGATAGAAGGAGAACGATTAGGTGAGGTGTATCAGTTTTAAGCTATCCCCCCTGGGCTCAAAAGCTCAATAAATACTTAATTCAATTTGGAAGTTAAAAAAAAAAAAAAGAGTAAACTTTAACAATAAGTAGAAGGTATGGGGAGTTACAGAGGATGGGGAAAAAAGGGAACAAAATACAGGGTACAGGTATAAGGTATGGGGAGTTATAGATGATGGGGAAAAAAGGGAACAAAATACAGGGTACAGGTATAAGGTAAATGGAATTACAGAGGATAGGGGGAAAGGGAACAAAACACAAAATATAAAATACAACCCACAGATGGGAGTGGTTGGAAGTTGAATCCAAGTGGTGAAGTTGGTAACTGGTGGTAGGTGCAGAGGGATGCAGGATGATGGTGAAATGCAGCGAGAGTTCCAAAATATGGTTGGTGTCCCCACGTGTTTGCTGCAGAGCACCTGGTGAGCAGCAGCAGGACAATGAGGTGCTGGGCAGGCAAGGAGAGCAGAGGCCAAGAGGAAGAAGCAGGAAGTTCATCCCCCCCTTTATAAGGGTCTCCTCAGGAAGTGGGAGGGGGCTAAACATGACACCTGGGTGGGCAGGTCAGACCACCCCCAGGAAGGAGCCAGGATGCAGTTCCAGGTAAGCTTAACCCTTTACATTTTGTGGAGCCCTTTAAGAGTTGCATGCTGTTCCATGAGAGATGTTTCCCCTGCCACTGGCCATCCTGTTCATGGCAATGCATTTCCACCACTTGGGCTAGACCTGGTGATCACCAGACCCATCTGTGAACTGCGTCTCCCTGAGAGCAGGAAGTGGGAGGGAGCTAAACACAAAACCTGGAGGCAGGTAATACCACACCTTGTAAAGGGCTGAGCCTACCTGGAGCCTTCTGCTGCCTCTGTGGGGGGTGGTCTGACCTTCCCCCAGCTATCATGTTTAGCCCACTCCCACGTCCTGCCGAGGGCTGCTATAAAAGGAGGTGGACGCCGCGAACCAGCAGACAGGAGATGGTTTGATGCAAACCAATTCTCTCCATTTTATTAGCCTTAGAGTGGGCTTATATACATTCTGAGCCTAATACATACAAGACATCATGCACATGTGGCACATGCTGATTGGACAAAAACGGTTGTCCACGCGTCCGGTGGCTATGGCTGGTTGGTAAAGGCCAGGTGTCCATGCAATTACATAATCACAGTGGTCAGTTTATGGTTATTGGCAAATAAATGTGCTGTTGTTCTCATCTAACAATTTTCCATTTGCTTCTTATGGAAGTCGCTGCTTCTCTCAAGGCCGTTTCTCTTCCCCTTTTCGACCTTTCATAACTCTTATGTGATACATCCTATCCTTATTAGGTATCTTGTCCCTCTTTTAGGCATTCTGCTCCCTTTTAGGTATCCTGTTGCCATGGCTTACTGATTTCAATATCCTGATACAACAAATCGTCCATATTTAGAGTTCCTACAGGTGGACATCTTCTCTTCTCTCTCTCCTGCCTGCCTGACTCCTCGCTGCCTTGCTGCTGAACACCGTGAGCTCCCCAGCAAACACGTGGAGGAATATCACCACTTTACCTTTGGAACTCCAGCTAACAGCATTTCATCACAAAAACCCTGCATCCTGCTTCATCTACCATCAAATCATCCATCCCTTTCGACTCAACTCCTTTTCCATGGGTTGTATTTTCACTTTGTGTATTTTGCTCCCATTTCCTCTTTACCATCTGTAATCCCTCTCATTCTCCATACCCTATATTCTGGTTCCCCCTCCCCCCCCTTTTTTTTTTCCCCCTTCCGTAAAACCCTCTTATCTCCTACTTATTGTTAAGGTTTTACATCTTTTTACTTCCGAATCAAACCAAGTATTTATTGGGCTTTTGGGCTCAGGGAGGGGCTAGCTTTAACCCAATACACACCCCAGGGAGGAGTCAGGGTACAGTTCCAGAGAAGCTTAACCCTTCACATGGGGTTACACAGATTTAGGCAGAGAGAGTTAACCAGTGAGCAGTAAGCCCTAGAACAAGGCACTTTGCTGTTGTTTTGTGTTTTTATATCTCTCAGCAATCCAATGGGTAATACAGACATCACTGCTATTCTCTCTTTCACAGCCAATCATCTCATTTCTCACATTAAAATATTCCAATTAACCTCAAAACAGCACAAGGCCTCGAGTGACCTGTTCCAGTGGGAGGTGTCCCTACCTATGGCACAGGGGGGTTGGCACTGGCTGAGCTTTGAGCTCCCTCCCAGCCTAAACCATTCCATGATTTCTACAAGCTGTTGGGGCTCTGCTTGTTTTTCTGATCAGTCTAGTTTATATGTTGTGTGTGTCACACGTGTCCTGCGTGTGTGGCATCCTGCAGGAAGTGGGAGGGGGCTAAACATGACACCTGGGGGCAGGTCAGAGCACCCCCAGAGAGGAGTCAGGATAAGGCTCCAGGCAGGCTTTACCCTTTACACCGTCACATGGAGGCTTTGCACTGTGCTGAGCACATGGGTCAGCTCTGAGCTCCAGGCAGCAATGCACTATGAACACCATTGGCAATACATTTTATTTTTTTTTTTCCCATTAGGAATTTAGGTTTAGAATGTGAAAAAGCCTGGTTATTCTCTTAGGCTAATCCTGAAGCAGAGTGTCAGCAATGCTTTCAAAATTCCCAGTAAACTTCAGCCAGTGGGGAGCATAGCTTAAAAAAAAAAAAAAAAAAATCCCATTCCTTATTCATAGCTTCATATGTATTACAGAATAAAGTAAAAGCTATTTTAAATAGGAGTAATCACATTTGGTATTGCTGGAGTCAACAAAATGGTTATGTGTCTTCAAAGTCAACTTTAATATCTAGAGAAGTTTTAGGTTAAACATCAGGGCAGGGCTGAGCTTTGCATCATTACATAAAAAAGTCACCCATCTAAGGGATGTGTCTCTGAATCAGGTATTTTAATCCTCTTAGAA
>VWZI01014517.1:60215-70778 GCA_013396835.1 Psilopogon haemacephalus
CTGTGAGCACAGCCTGAAAGAGTTGGGGCTGTGCAGGCTGGAGGAGGCTCCCAGGGGACCTCCTGGTGGCCTTCCAGGATCTGAAGGGGGCTACATAAAAAGCTGGGGAGGGACTACTAACCCTCCACTCTGCCCTGCTGAGGCCACATCGGGAGTATTGTGCCCAGTTCTGGGCCCCCCAGTTCAAGAGGGACATAGAACTGCTGGAGAGAGTCCAGCACAGAGCCACAAAGATGCTGAAGGGAATGGAAGAGCTCTGTCAGGAGGAGAGCCTGAGGGAGCTGGGGCTGAGCTGCTGGGAGAGGAGGAGCTGAGAGGTGACCTCAGCAATGGTTCTCAATGTGTGCAGGTGAGTGGCAGGAGGCTGGAGCCAGCTCTGCTCACTGATGCCAATGAGGCAATGCCCAAGGGGTAATGAGATGATGTCTTCACAGCACAGGTGCCCCAGCCCTTGGGGCATCTTTACAGCCCTCCTCTGGACCTGTTCCAGCAGGTCTCTGTCTCTCTTGTGTTGTGGACCTCAGAGCTGGACACAGAACTGCAGGTGAGGAACTTAATTAAATACAACTTAGAATCCTAGAATCAGTCAGGGTTGGAAGGCACCACAAGGATCAGCCAGTTCCAATCCCCCTGCCATGCCAGTTGCTGTCTGGGCTGCACTCACACTGCAGCCTCATCTTCAGCTTTGCACCAGCCCAGACCCCCAGGTCCTGTTCCTCAGGGCTGCTCTCAGCCATTCCCCACCCAGCCTGCAGCTGTGCTTGGGATTGCTCTGACCCAGGTGCAGGACCTTACACTTGGCCTTGTTGAATGCCCTGAGGTTGGGCTGGGCACAGCTCTGCAGCCTGTGCAGCTCCCTCTGGATGGATCCTGCCCTCTGGCAGTCTCCTGTGCCACACAGCTTGGTGCCAGCTGCACACTTGCTGAGGCATCTCACTGAGCAGGGGGATTTTAGCTTTATGAAATGAGCTTCTTTCATTCAACTGGAATGAGAATTCTCTGATTGCTCATTCAGCAGGCATTTGTACAAACTGGTCTCCTGCTTTCTAATCCATTGCTGAGTCTCAATCAGATTTGACAAAAGTTGTGTGAATTGCTGCAAACAAGACAGCAAGCTAAGGGGCCCTTTAGATCCCTGCTGTGAAAAAGACAAACAAAATCACACTCTTGATTCTGAGTCAATCAGAGACACAAACAGCTGAGTGAGAGAAACAGAGTGGGAGAGATGTTGCAAGCCAGGCTTTCTGCTCCTCTGCTCAGGGAACTGCCTGCTCTCTTGTTTCTTTCTATTCCTGAAGCCAGAGCATCACAGAATCAGAGCTCACCTGGGAGGTGTCCCTGCCTGTGGCACAGGGGGGTTGGAACTGGCTGAGCTTTGAGCTCCCTTCCAACCTAACCCATTCTGTGATTCTATGGTAAGTGCTGCTCTATTGAGGTTTCCATCAGCCATGGCTCTATGTTGTCAGTAATTTCAGCACCCACTAATGTCCTTGCAGTGGATATGCAGATAAAGCTGCCACACACAGGTCTGCTCTGCTTGCAGTGACTCTGGACAAAGCACTCAGGGCTGTGTCTCCTCTCTGTACAGCAGGGAGCTTCCAACACCTGGTAAGACATTCAGTGCTGGTGGAGAAGTAGCACAGAGGATGTAATGCACACAGATTTTTATGGCAGCAATAAGCAGGGTTCAAGAAGTAAACATTGATGCTCAATGTTCCCTCTGAACTGCAGAAATGGAGGTTACCTCAGAGTGTGATTCAAAGGTCCTTACCCTGTACAGGAAAGCATTGGGTGAGAGAATTCTCACTCAACAAAGAGAGGGGGGAAAAGGAAATATAGAGAACACTGTGTCTAACTTCCCTCTAGAATATATGGCATGGGTGTAAAATCTGATGAAGGCTAATAACTAGGAACAGGTAAATCTCAAAGTCTACAGCATCAAGATTTTTATAGAATCCTAGAATCAGTCAGGGTTGGAAGGGACCACAAGGATCAGCCAGTCCCAACCCCCCTGCCATGCCCAGGGACACCCTACCCTAGAGCAGGCTGCCCACAGCCTCTGCCAGCCTGGCCAAAAACACCTCCAGGGATCTGGCCCCAAACACCTCCCTGCAGGGGCAACCCATTCCAGCCTCTCACCACTCTCATGCTCAACAACTTCCTCCTCACCTCCAGCCTCAATCTCCCCACCTCCACCTTTGCTCCATTCCCCCCTAGTGCTGTCACTACCTGATAGTCTCAAAAATCCCTCCCCAGCTTTTTTGTATCCCCCTTCAGATCCTGGAAGGCCACCAGAAGGTCCCCTGGGAGCCTCCTCTTCTGCAGCCTGCACAGCCCCAACTGTTTTCTACTAAATTGTCAAAGATTTGCATTGTGGGCAGGAAACAATTTTATTTAGCTCTTCTGTTCAGAGTCACAGGATGGCCCTTGAGGAAGGCCAGGACAGGTGCAGCCCCTTGGAGAGCAAAGCAGATGGTTCCTGTCTGTCCAGCAGCTGGCAAGACATGGGTGGGGAATTAAAAAAAAAAACAACTTTGCAAGGTAGATGTTTGGCACAGAGCTACAGCAGAAAGCTTTGCAAGGTAGATGTGTGGCACAGAGCTACAGCAGAAAGCTTTGCAGGGTAGATGTGTGGCACAGAGCTACAGCAGAAAGCTTTGCAGGGTAGATGTGTGGCACAGAGCTACAGCAGAAAGCTTTGCAAGGTAGATGTGTGGCAAATGGAAGAGCTACAGCACAATGCTGGGAGCCTGCAGCACAGGAGCACACAAGATAGACCTTGGTTGCTGGTGGGAAGGAGTCTCCAGGGGTAATTTGTGAAGTCTGAGACTAACACAGGAAGTTCCTGAGTTGGCCAAAAGAAACTGCAGCTGAGGAAGACAGACTTACTAAGCCCTTTCATGTCTGTTCTTTCTGAGCTGGAAATTTTGATCTTTTTTCTCTTCAATATTCTTGTTTTTTTCTAATAAAGCATTGCTCATCGAATTTCAGCTTTACCTTCTTATTTGGGGATCTTTTTACAAAGGAAATGTCTAGGTTCCTACACTGCAGAACCTTCCCCACTTTGGCTCCTGTCACAGTTAGGAGACACTAAATATCTCCCTGGGTTAACTGCTGATCATAATGAATTTCTTCAGTGCAACAAAAGACAGGATTTAGAATAGAATAGAATAGAATAGAATAGAATAGAATAGAATAGAATAGAATAGAATAGAATAGAATAAGAGTAGAATAACAGAATAGAATCAAATCAGCCAGGTTGGAAGAGACCTCCAAGCTCATCCAACCCAACNGCCTGGCAGCAGAGCCCAACCCCAGCTGGCCACAACCTCCCTGCAGGGAGCTGCAGAGAGCAATGAGCTCTGCCCTGAGCCTCCTCTTCTGCAGGCTGCACACCCCCAGCTCCCTCAGCCTCTCCTCTTGGGGCTGTGCTCCAGGCCCCTCCCCAGCCTTGCTGCCCTTCTCTCAACACCTTCCAGCACCTCAACATCTCTCTTCAGTTGAGGGGACCACAACTGGACACAGCACTCAAGGTGTGTGCTGAGCAGTGCTGAGCACAGGGGCAGAAGAACCTCCCTGCTCCTGCTGCCCACACTGCTCCTGCTCCAGCCCAGGATGCCATTGGCTGCCCACGGAGGTGGTGGAATCCCCATCCCTGGAGGGTGTAGTAGGTTAGAACTGGGTTGAGCTGGGGTTAATTCTCCTCTGACTGTCTTTTGCTGTCCTGCAGCTAAGCATTGACAAGGCAGCAGTGTTGTGGCTACTGCTGGGCTGAGCACCCAGGCTGGGGTTTGTGGTTTTTGTTTCTCAACATCTCCCCACCCCAAGATGCTAGGAGGACACAGCCAAACCAGGTGATCCAGACTGGCCAAAGCAATATTCCATACCATATGACATCAGCTCAGATAAAAGAAGGAGGTGATAGAAGAAAGTTTGGGGAAGATTCATCTATGGCATTGGTTCTCCAGCAGTAACCATCAAGCGTAGAGAGCCCTGCTGCCAAGACCAGAACATTGTCCAGCTGATGGGAAGTAGAGATTAATATCTCTCTCTGCTCCTGCTTCCACATGGTCTGTTGCTTCTTGCTTATTTATTTATTATTAAATTGCTTCTATCTTACAAGCAGCCTTTGTTATATTTTTCCCCTCTCCCCTGCCCATTTAATGAGGGGGAATGATAGAGTGGCTCTGGTGGCATTTGGCCCCCAGCTGGGGCAAAACCACCACAGAGGTGTTCAAGCAAAGCCTGGATGGGGCATTTAGTACCATTGGATAGGACTGAGTGATAGGTTGGACTGTGTGATCCTAGAGGTCTCTTCCAACCAGCCAGCAGTGTGCACTTGCAGGGCAGAAAGGCAAGCAGAGGCTGGGCTGCAGCAGGAGCAGTGTGGGCAGCAGGGCCAGGGAGGGGATTGTGCCCCTCTGCTGTGCTCTGCTGAGAGCCCACCTGGAGTAGTGCATCCAGTGCTGGAGCCCCTGGGACAAGAGGGATGTGGAGATGCTGGAGGTGTGCAGAGAAGGGCCCCGAGGATGCTGAGAGGGCTGCAGCAGCTCTGCTGTGAGCACAGCCTGAAAGAGTTGGGGCTGTGCAGGCTGGAGAAGAGGAGGCTCCCAGGGGACCTTCTTGTGGCCTTCCAGGATCTGAAGNTGTTTTTGGCCAGGCTGGCAGAGGCTGTGGGCAGCCTGCTCTAGGGTAGGGTGTCCCTGGGTATGGCAGGGGGGTTGGAGCTGGCTGATCCTTGTGCTCCCTTCCAACCCTGACTGATTCTGGGATTCTAACCTCTATTATTTTATTTTATTCTTTTCTAAGTGTTTGTTGCCTTCTTCCCTAATAACAAAGTGTAGGCAATCCTGATAGATGCAGACATTTCCTAGCTGTTGCTCACTGTGCCTTCAGATTAACAGCTTGGCCCTGATTTGGTGTTTGCTCCTTGCCTGGTCCCTGCAGTACTGATTTAATCTCCTGGCATTTGAGTGCCAGCCACTCGTTTTGTTTGCCTTCTGGCATCACACAGCTCCTGATATTGATAGTGCTGATGGTGCAGGCACTGCCAACACCTTGGTGTCTCCACAAGGGTCTTGGGCATGGCACTCTAGTGAGTGATAGATAGACTTAAATAATAATAATAAAAAAAAAATGTTAAGCAATACATATTAGAAGTCTATGACAGGACGAGGGGGAATGAGTTCAAACTGGCAGAGGGGAGATTGAAACTGGATGTTAGGAGGAAGTTGTTTGCAGTGAGGGTGGTGAGACACTGGCACAGGTTGCCCAGGGAGGTTGTGGCTGCTCCCTCCCTGGAGGTGTTCAAGGCCAGGCTGGATGAGTCCTTGAGTGCTTGAGTGACCTGTTCTAGTGGGAGGTGTCCCTGCCTATGGCACAGGGGGGTTGGAACTGGATGAGCTTTGAGGTCTCTTCCAACCTAAACCATTCTGTGATTCTATGATTCTGTATTTTATTGTACATTACATTGAAAAGTCCTCATCTGGTCCATCATGATGATATCATAGAATGGTTTAGGTTGGGAGGGAGCTCAAAGCTCTTCCTGTGATCAAAGCACATTGGGTGCTTCTGTGCTCCACAACCTCCCTGGGCAACCTGTGCCAGTGTCTCACCACCCTCACAACTTCCTCCTAACATCCAGTTTCAATCTCACCTCTGTCACTTCAAACCCATTCCTCCTCCTCCTCCTGTCATTCCCAGCCCTTGTCAATAGTCCCTCCCCACCCCTCCTGCAGCCCCCTGCAGATCCTGCAAGGCCACTCCAAGGTCTCCTGGCAGCCTTCTACTCTCCAGCCTGAAGAGCCCCAACTCTCTCAGCCTGTCCTCACAGCAGAGTTTCTGCAGCCTCTATGAAACATAGATAGAGGATTTTGAAGATCACATTAATTTCATTCTGCACAACCCTCCTTGGAGCTTGACTCTAGCAGACATTTGATGACTCACAGAGAGGAAGCTCAGGTTCTCAGACTGAGAAGTCATCCCTTATGGGCTGACTGTCTTCTAATGTGCTGGTGAATAAAGCTGTGACTAGCCCTGAAAGAGCTGGAATTTGGTGCTCAGGTTCTTAGAAAATGGGAGGAAAGGAGATCTGTGGAGAGTTTGTAAACACCTGGTAAGGAAACATATGCAAGGATGCCAAAGTGTGTGCGGCAGGTCGGGAGTTCTGCACCCCCCCACGCTTTTGAAATCACCCAGGCCAGACTCAGCCAGCTGGAAGTTAAGGAATGCAGCTTTATATTCACAGCTTAGCATGATAGACAAGCAAATATTTACAATATATAACAGATATTTACAGATATATACAGTGAAAAGGTAACACAGAAGGACCACAGCCCTCCCAGAGAGCAGACTCCCCAGGAGGGGTTCCCAACCACCCATCCACCTTCCCCCCACCACCCAAACTTATCTCACCATCTGTCTTACATGCCAGGTAAACAGGGAAGATTTGCATGGGGAAGTTAAGGAATGAAGCTTTATATTCAATCTCAGCACAATAGACAAGCAGATATTGACAATATATTACAGCTATAGACAGCAAAAAGGTAATACAGAAACACCACAGCCCTCCCAGAGAGCAGAGTCCCCAACAGGGGTTCCCAACCACCCCTACCACCTTCCCCCCACCTCCCAGACTTACCCCAGTATCTGTCTTACATGCCAGGTAAACAGGGGAGATCAGCCAGGGGAGTTAGAAGCAGGAATTAATTATTTGGGTTACACAGATCCAGCTGGAAGCCAGGGGAAGGGAGAGTCCAACAGCCCAGAGCTCAGACCCCAGCAGCTCTGCCTTAGCTATATTTGGGCTCTTACTTTTGTGTGAGCCAGCAAATGTATGAGTGAAAAAGACACCACCAATGTTTTCCTTTCTCAGCCTATAATCTGATTTCTCTTTATTAAAATATTCCAATTAACCTCCAGCCAGTACAGTGGGAAATGCTAACAGCAATGCTTACATCCAGGTGGCTCATCTGGAGATATGTTTGTAGCCTGCTCTTCTGTGAAGCAGCCTTTAACTGGGGTGGGGATGGGGAAAACAACCCAAGCTGGGCATTCTGAGGAGCAAAGCAGCAAATGTGCCATGACAAAACTAAACCAAACAAGGAAGATTGCCTGCACAATAAAAAGCTGCAACTGCTGTTGAATGCATCCTGCACTCTGAGATTGATGCTGGTTGTGACAAAGAGAGGAAGAAAGAGATTTCTGGCCAAAAGGTGTGCAGAATATAAAGGGGGGGACTAAAAGCTGATAGGTAGATTGGTAAGTAAGTAGGTAGATAGCTGTGTGCATGCATCCATCGAGTGCAGCCTCAGCAAGTTGGCAGAAGATCCTGAACTGAGTGTTGTGGTCTATAGGTTTGAAGGACAGGATGGCATCCAGAGGGACCTGGGCAGCCTGCAGCACTGTGTACAGTTCTGGAGCCCCCAACACAAGCAGGACATGGAACTGTTTGAGCCAATCCAGAGGAGGCCACCAAGATGCTGAGAGGGCTGCAGCAGCTCTGCTATGAGAACAGGCTGAGATAGTTTGGGCTCTCTTTTTTCTCTGGAAAAGAGAAGGCTGCCAGGAGACCTTGGAGTGGCCTTGCAGGATCTGAAGGGGGCTGCAGGAGGGGTGGGGAGGGACTATTGAGAAAGCCTTGCAATGACAGCTGCATGCATACAGCCATCGAGTGCAGCCTCAGCAAACTTGCAGAAGGTACAGAAGTGAGTGGTGTGGTCGATAGGTTTGAAGGACAGGATGGCATCCAGAGGGACCTGGACAGGCTGGACAGGTGGGCTGAGGAGAAATGAGGCAAAGTGCAAGGTCCTGACCCAGGTCGGGGCAACCCTTGACATCAATCCAGGCTGGAGGATGATGAAATGGAGAGCAGCCCTGCAACAAAGGACTTTGGGCTACTGTTGGACAAGAAGCTGGACAGGAGCCAAAAATGCACCCTTGCAGTCAGAGAATCACAGGATCACAGAACTAACCAGGTTGGAAAAGACCTCCAGGATCATCGAGTCCAACCTATCCCCTAACCCTTCTCATTGCCTAACCCAAGGCACTGAGTGCCTCATGCAGCCTCCACTGAAACACCTACAAAAAAGCTGGGGAGGGACTTTTTAGGCTGCCAGGGAGTGACAGAAATGGAGCAAAGCTGGAGGTGAGGAGATTGAGGGTGGAGGTGAGGAGGAAGTTGTTGAGCATGAGAGTGGTGAGAGGCTGGAATGGGTTGCCCCTGCAGGGAGGTGTTTGGGGCCAGATCCCTGGAGGTGTTTGGGGCCAGGCTGGCAGAGGCTGTGGGCAGCCTGCTCTAGAATAGAATAGAATCAGCCAGGTTGGAAAAGACCTCCAAGCTCACCCAGCCCAACCTCTCACCCAGCCCTATCCCATGGTGCTCAGTGCCCATCCAGGCTTTGCTTGGACACCTCCAGGGATGGGGACTCCACCACCTCCCTGGGCAGCCCATTCCAATGCCAATCACTCTCTCTGCCAACAACTTCCTCCTCACATCCAGCCTCAACCTGCCCTGACACAGCTTCAGCCTCTGTCCCCTCCTGTCCCTGGCTGCCTGGAAGCAGAGCCCAACCCCAGCTGGGCACAACCTCCCTGCAGGCAGCTGCAGAGAGCAAAGAGCTCTGCCCTGAGCCTCCTCTTCTGCAGGCTGCACACCCCCAGCTCCCTCAGCCTCTCCTCTTGGGGCTGTGCTCCAGGCCCCTCCCCAGCCTTGCTGCCCTTCTCTCAACACCTTCCAGCACCTCAACATCTCTCTTCAGTTGAGGGGACCACAACTGGACACAGCACTCAAGGTGTGTGCTGAGCAGTGCTGAGCACAGGGGCAGAAGAACCTCCCTGCTCCTGCTGCCCACACTGCTCCTGCTCCAGCCCAGGATGCCATTGGCTCTGCTGCCCACCTGGGCACACTGCTGCCTCCTCTCCAGCTCCTCTCTCCCAGCACCCCCAGCTCCCTCTCTGCCTGCCTGCTCTGCATTCCAGAAGGCAAAGCACATCCTGGGCTGCATCACAGTAAGTGTGGCCAGCAGACTGAGAGGGGTGATTCTGCCATCGTACTCTGCTCTGATGAGACCTCACCTGTGTACTGTGTCCAGCTCTGGGGCTAACATCACAGGATGTCAGGGGTTGGAAGGGACCCAAAGAGCTCATCCAGTCCAACCCTCTCTGCCAGAGCAGGACCATTCAAGCTAGCTCAGGGCACACAGCAACACATCCAGACAGAGTCTGCAAAGGCTCCACACAAGGAGACTCCACAGCCTCTCTGGGCAGCCTGTGCCACTGCTCTGGGACCCACACAGGCAAGAAGTTGCCTCTTGTCTTGAGCTGCAACCTCCTGTGCTGCAGCTTCCATCCATTGCTCCTTGGCCTATGGCAGGGAGCAGTGAGCAGAGCCTGTCCCCCCCCCATCCCTCAGATGTTTACAAACACTGATTCAATCCCCTCTCAGGCTTCTCTTCTGCAGACTGAGTAGCCCCAGGTCCTTCAGCCTCTCCTCATAAGGTATGCCTCCAGTCCACTCATCCTCATGGACCCTCTCCAGCAGCTCCTGTCCCTCTGCAACTGGGGAGCCCCAAACTGAAGGCAGTGCTCAAGATGAGGTCTGAGCAGGGCAGAGCAGAGGCAAAGGAGAACCTCCCTGGATCTGCTGGACACACTCTGCCTAATGCCCCCAGGATCCCATTGGCCTTTAACAGGCTCCTTCCAAAAGGCTTTGTCTGCCACATGGAGTCGCCACACTGAATCTAGAGGAAAGTGAAAGGGCAGCCAAGAGATGTGAGAATTTAATAGCAGAGATGTTGCAAGAGATGCAATGGGCACAGTGAAAGAGTATTCAGTAAAAGGTTCCCCCAACATTTTGTGACTTAAACACCTTAAAGTGATGCTTGCTTGTCTAGGCAGGGAGATACCTGAGCCATCAGTGCTTTTTCTCTCTAATGGTTAATGCAAACTGAGAAGTGTTAAAAACTGTTCCAGCACCAACAACAGTCTGAGACCAACTAGGTGGGGTTTGTTTGTTTGTTTGTTTTATTTAGATAATATCAAAGTGTTGGTTTTTATATCTTTTATTTTTCATAGATTTCCATGTTCCTTTGTATGTTTCCAACCTTTCTAAACATTCAGAAAGTTTTCTTCTGTTATTTTACTACTTACTGAAACCATGGCTGGTATCTCTTTCTTTCTTTTCTTTTCTTTTCTTTCTTTCTTTCTTTCTTTCTTTCTTTCTTTCTTTCTTTCTTTCTTTCTTTCTTTCTTTCTTTCTTTCTTTCTTTCTTTCTTTCTTTCCTTCCTTCTTTCTTTCCTTTTTTCTCTTTCTTTCCTTTTTTCTTTCTTTCTTTTTTCTTTTCTTTTCTTTTCTTTTCTTTTCTTTTCTTTTCTTTTCTTTTCTTTTCTTTTCTTTTCTTTTCTTTTCTTTTCTTTTCTTTTCTTTTCTTTTCTTTTTTCTTTTCTTTTCTTTTCTTTTCTTTTCTTTTCTGTTTTCTTTTCTTTCTTTGTCTTTCATTTTCTTTCATTCTTTTCTTTTTCTTTTCTCTTTCATTTTCTTTCTTTCTTTCTTCTTTCTCTTTC
>VWZI01014518.1:796-15052 GCA_013396835.1 Psilopogon haemacephalus
TTTTTTTTTTTTTTTTTTTTTTTCCTTTCCTTTTGAATTAAAGATGTCTGTAACTCTGAGATTTAAAAAAAAAAAAAAAAAGACAAAAAGAAACAATTGTGGCTTTTCAATGTTTTATTCTCCTCCTAGAATGTGATTGTTAACATGCACCGAAAGTTGCTTTCGAGAGTACGAAGATTTCTTTGAGACTTAAATAAATTGCAGTTGTTTTGGGGTTGTTTTTTTTTTTTGGCTGTTCAAATAATGTGTATTTTTTCTTTCGTGCAGGGGGTACTAAAGAGGTTTTAAAAAATATATATAATTATTGTGAAATCTGTTAAAGGTATTACAAGGAAGAAGTTTAACTCTCTGGATATTAAGGAGAGTGAAATGTACAGCCAGGCAGATCGCTCCTCTATGTCTAGTCCCACCCTTTGTGCTTGTTGGTGATGGCATCTTCATAAGCATGTACCATGAGTGCTTTGCCAGATGGAAGCCAGGAGCGTGATGCACAAAAAGCAGTGACCCATTTTTCTGTTGGGAGTTTGCTTTTGTTTCTCATTTATTCGTGGCTTGGGTAAGGCTGAGTATTGGGAGGCTGAAGGCTCCTCCAGCTCTCCCAGTCAGTCACTCTCGTAGCCTCCCACGTTCTGGCTTTGGAGATCTCCAGCTCCCAGTCATCGGTTTCGCTCCATTTGATGAGGTTTGGAAAATGCCCCTTAAACTAGAGTAGAAGCACCAAAAAGTATTCTCATGTTTGGCCTTGCAGGCTTTGAAATGAAGGAAGACGTTGACAGTGGCAAACATCAGGTACGGGAGACAAATCACAAGGTTGGAGGGACCCAAACTTGCTCCATCCCCTGGTCTGCAGGCAGCTCACTCTTCCCTCCACCCCCATCAGGCCAGTTCTTGGCCTCGCCACTGAGGTGATCTGGACTGAAAGCTGCTTTACAACAGCTCTGGCCCCACGTCTCCAGTGGTTAGGAGCTCATACACAGACTAGGTCATCTGAGAAGGAAAAAAAAAGACATAGTATGAAGAACTGAATTAATAAGCAGTTCTCAGCCCTGGCCAACTCCACCTGCCCCACAACTGTGGCCGAGCTGCGCTGGCACCAGCAGTATTGGCTAATCCATCAGCCAAATTTAGTGAGACACATCCATGGGCTTGTAGGGGAAGGCAAAACTTCAGAGAAGTTGCAGCTTGGCAGATAGGCTACAGTGAAAAACGACCACATCTAGGCGTGGGGGTAACTTGTGTTAGCTAAATGGCTGAAAGAGCCAGGCTGAAGCCTGTTCCACCAGTGATGGTTGATAGTCCCCAGAGTTGCACAGCCATTGCCATGGTCAATGTTGCTGTAGTTCAGCAGTCCTCTCCCACCTGGGTTTAATTTAGCCTCTCCCATGTGTTCGTAATGAAGCTCTTAGGAGGCAGAGTTCCCTTCTCTCTTCCTTCTGTGGATTTCCTTTGGTTTTGGTTTGGTTTGGGGTTTTTTTCCTGAGCATGGAGGTCTGTCAAATCTGTATCCCTGCCTTTTTTTTGCCTTGACATTGAAGTCCCTGGTGGAGTGGGCAGCTTTAGCTAAGAGGAGTCGTCTTCCATGGGCCTGGCAGAGGTGGCTCTTTCTAAAGCAGATGCACTTAAAATTTAGTATCCACCCTGATATGTGAAAGGAAATGCAGCTTTGGGCCAGAAGCAGTCCTTCAGCGTTTGTGCAGCTCTCTTTATTTCCAGTGTCATTGCTCTTCTCTGCTTTGATGCCATCTGATAGTTGTGAGATTGTAGAGGTAGCTCCCGATGATGAGGATTCTCCTTCTGGCTGCAGAATCTTTCCAAGGAAACATCTTGAACCATTTGAGTTCTTCTGTATATTGCATTTACTGTGTCCTCCACAGCACTTTGCCTGCATGGCTCCCCTTTTCTCTCTCTCTGTCCTGTCTTCTCTCTTTCTCTAGGCCAGGAGAATTTCTTTCCTGAGTGGTCTGAAACTGTCGAACTTCTTCTTAGTTACTTGTCTAGTTTGTGGGTGGCACTGGCTGAGCAGATTTGGGGTTTTGGAGTTGTTTTTTTTTTTTTTCTTTTCTTTTCTTGCTCCAGAAATATATTATTGTTCTTGATGATTCAATATATGATTGTGTATGTGAAGGAGCATTTTGATTAATTAAAACAAAACAATAATTTACTGTATATGGATATCTCTATATGTTAAAAAATAGTGGAGTTGGAAGAGGCTGGAAATGGAACAAACAAACAAACCACAACCAACGTTTAGGGTTTGGGTTCTATAGTGTGAAGCATCCCTGTGATACCAGATCCGAGATTGCCATGGTGACCTGCGGGATCATCTCCTGACGTTGCACCTGAGCAGCTGCTGCTACCTTTGCCCGTCGGAGATCCTGCGCCGGGCGTGCTGCCTGCCTCACTCTGCTGCTGCTGAATGTACAATCTCCGCTCCAGTCCTGCCCAGCCAGCTTCGGGGAAGGGGAGCTGTGAAAACTCGGCTGTGGAGCTCAAACCCGAACTCTTTGTTTGTCAGACTGTGCGGATGCCTGGCGGTGTTCCCCCACCCCGCGCAAAGCCCCAAGGTAAACGAGAGCCGCGCAAATGCCTGCAAGTGTCCGCGCCGCGGACTCCTCCGCAGGAGCTGGAAGGAGACCACAGCCCTGCCCACGGACCACACAGGAGCTCCCCGCAGGTCTCTCGGACTGTTTCGCCCAGGTTCCTTGCGTTGCATGGGAGGTGGTAACGTACCCGTGAAACCTTAACGCCTACGGGAGCAGCCCAGCTTCTGCCCTCACCTTCCCTCCTCCCGCACGCTCCTTCCCGAGGGGGTCTCTTGCAGTACTCCCTGTGCGCTCTTGGAATTCGGGAGAGGCACCTCCAACACCCGTCCCCACTGTAGCTTTCCTGAGGGAGGACGGACTGCCAAACGTGCCCATGTTGTAGTGGGCTCCAGGTGTCTTCCTCCAGCGGACACCCCCAATCGCTCAGGTTAGCCATTGCTGCGAGTTGCCAGACTCCATCCTCCAATGGCCAATCCAGCCTGTGCCAGGACAGTCGAGTTGACCACTTGAAACCCTCCCCCTCTCCCCACCCCTGCCGCTCCCACCCTTCTTTTTTTTCCTCCTCTCTAATGACAAACGTCTCATTAGAAATTAATATGACAACTCTTATTTGTCCTGTCGTGTGCCCCTGGTGTTTGCTTGTACTTTTCTCTCTGATGGAAAAACAAAACAACAAAACCCAACCAACAAAAAACTAAGGAAGTGGTCCCAGTGAAGTCATGATTTCAGGGTTATTAAAATGTTATCAAACACAATGAGCTGGGAGCTTTGGCTTTGCTTGCAGTAAAGTCTCGCTGGTAGTGAAGGGGGCTTGCCTTGAGCTAGCTGTGAGGCTGCTGGCCCGAAATCCTCTACTCCTCCACCTGCTAGCTGCCAGTAGCCTGTCCGGAGTTAATTAAGTGCTTTGTTGCTTTAAATGTTGGTTTTGTTCAGGGGAGTGGACTTAACGTTTGCAAAAACTCTGGTGGATTCCTCTCTAGTTTCTCTGTAGTTTTCTCTCCTGGATCCTTTACCCACTTCCTACTTTATTCTGGGAGGGGGGGATGTGTTCGAGGGAGGTGAACATGCTGGAGGTGTGCAGAGAAGGGCCACGAGGATGCTCAGAGGGCTGCAGAACCTCTGCTGTGAGCACAGACTTTTATGAAAGAGTTGGGGCTTTGCAGGCTGGAGAAGAGGAGGCTCCCAGGTGGCCTTACAGTATCTGAAGGGGACTATGAAAAAGCTGGGGAGGGACTTCTTAAGGCTATCAGGGAGTGTCAGGACATGGGGGAATGGAGCAAAGCTGGAGGTGAGGAGGAAGTTCTTCAGAATGAGAGTGGTGAGAGGCTGGAATGGGTTGCCCCTGCAGGGAGGTGTTTGGGGCCAGATCCCTGGAGGTGTTTTTGGCCAGGCTGGCAGAGGCTGTGGGCAGCCTGATCTAGGGTAGGGTCTTGCTATCTTCAGCATGAAAATAAATTTCTTCCTTCTCTCCAGCCTGAATCTCCCTCTTTACATTTCAAACCGTCACCTCCTTGTCCTGCCACAACAGACCCTGCTAAAAACTCTGTCTCCGTCTTTCTGACCAGCCTCTTTAAGTACAGAAAGGCCACCAGAAGGTCTCCCTGGAGCATTCTGAGCTCCAGGCTGAACAACCCCAACTCTTGGCAGAGGGGCCCCAGCCCCCTGATCATTTTTGTGATCCTCAGCACCAGAACGAAGCAAGGCACAAGCTCAGCTGTTTACAGACCAGTTTAGGCTCCTAAATGGCGACTTTTGATTCAGAAAAAGCCTTTGTACCAAGCGAAGCTCTGTAGGTTCACTCCCGCTCAGCTGAGCTGTCAATTCAAAGGCAAAGTACTATAAATCCTCTTTGCAAAGCCTCTGTGTCCTGCAGCGAGCAGATCCCTGAGCCCTTGCAATCTGTTCTAGCTGGGAAAGAAATCAGCTCTGGAGCTGCAGGTTCTGCAGGCTGGGGTGGTGGCTAGCTGGGTGCAAGCAGGCAGCCTGTACCAGAGCTTCACCACTCTTTCAGTACCTAAATAGTTCCTGTTGTCCAACTAAACTTCCCCTGCCACAACTTGAGGCCCCTTCCTCTTGTCCTGTCGCTGCTTCCTTGGGAGGAGAGACCAACCCCACCTCACTCAGGGAGAGCCAGAAGGTCTCTCCTCAAGTGCCCTCAAGACTAAACATCCCCAGTTCCCTCAAGCTGCTCCTCACACGGCTGGCTCTCCAGACCCGACCCCGGGCTTTCCCAGCCTGCAGACAGACCTTTTTTCCCTGATATATCCAGTTCCACAGACCGAAATGTCTCCTCAGCAAAAGCTGGACCCTGCCCAAACCCCAGACAGGTCCCCTCCGCAGTCCCATCGCTACGAGCAAGTCTCAGACACTTGTACAACGCCAAGCCAAGCCCCAGCTGCTCTGCCCCGATGCAAGCGTCCTGGGCTGATGTTCCGGCGCTGGCCACCAGGTGGCGACAGGACATCGCTCTGAGCAGCTCCGGCAGGGGCAGCGGCGCCGGCACCGACACCGACACCGACACCGACACCACCGCCCCGAGCAGCCAGACCCTCCCGCACCTCCCCTAGGTGGGAGCTGCTGCGATGCCCGTGCACAGCACTGTTTGCAAAGGCCTTCTACTGCCTTCCTGCAGCCGTGACTTCGACGTGTGTCCAGAAGCAGGTAAGGCTGAGATTCTCCTCCCAAAACTGATCCACAGATTTAAACAAGTCCCTTGCTTGGGAGGGACTTCTCGGATCAGTTTGTGTTAGGTGCTGGTGAGAGGCTCTCTGCCTTCCTGGAAGGGTCTTACACCATGGAGAGTGCAAACAGGTCAGTGGAGGTTCTCCTGTCCTTCTGCTCTACCCTGCTGAGGCCACATATGGAGTCCTGAGTCCAGTTTTGGGCTTCCCAGGACACGAGAGACAGGGAATTACAGGAGGTTACAGTGGAGGATATAAAGATGTTGAGGGGACCTGAAGAATCGCTGAGAGGCCTGAGGCTGTTGAGCCTGGAGAAGAGCAGCCTGAGAAAGGATCTGATCAATGCTCAGCAAGAGATAAAGAGGAGGGGGGGGCAAAAGGATGGGGCCAGGCTCTTGTCAGCAGTGGTGCCCAGTGACAGGACAAGGGACAACAGGCACAAACTGGAACCCAGGAGGTTCTAAACAGGAGGAGAAACTGCTTTGCTGTGAGGGTGCTGGAGCCCCAGAGCAGGCTGCCCAAAGGGGTTGTGAGAGTCTCCTCTGCAGAGGTTCCAAACCCATCTGGACATTGTGATGGTGAGGAGCTTGCTGTGGGTGACCCTGCTTTAGCAGGGAGGCCGAAGCAGATAATCTCCAGAGGTCCCTTCCAGCCCGTGGCTCTATGAAGCAGCATTTGCCAGGGCGTGTGCAGGACAGAGCTGGCTTTGTCACAAGCATGGAGCAAGCTGGAGGTGAGGGAGAAAAGCAGAGACCGTGGCAGATCTGCGCAGGGATCAGACTGAAGCCCACAGGTGGGTGCATCACCCAGGGTGCTCCTGCAGCCTCCACAGCCCACCCCAGTGTGGGGCCAGCTGGATCCCAGCCACACTATGTGACTGGGACAGCCCTAATGGGGGTCACGGGTTCACGTGGTGTGGGGGCGGCAGGTTTGCTCTTTCCAGAGCATTTAGCACAGGCTTGTTTGCTGCTGAGCCTGGCCCAGCGAAAGCCCCGAAGACAAACAGAGTTAATTAGGTCCTCACCCAGCTGGAGCCTCTTTGCCTTTTAAAACGTTTTGCCTCCTTGTGGAGTGGCCTTGGCTGAAGTGTTTGTGCCACAGCCTCACATGCACCAGGAGCTGAGCAAACTGCAGCAGCCCACACCAATTAGGCATAGCCCCGGGTGGCAGCTGGTGGGCCAGCACGGCTGTCACTAGTGTGTGGCTGTCACTAGTGTGTGGCTGTCACTGGTGTGTGGCTGTCACTGGTGTGCATCTGTCACTGGTGTGTGGCTGTCAGTGGTGTGCAGCTCTTACTGTTGTGTGGCAGTCACTGGTTTGTGGCTGTTACTAGCATGTGTCTGTTGCTGGTGTGCGGCTGTTGTCACTAGTGTGTGGTTGTTACTGGTGTGTGGTGGTCACTAGCATGTGACTGTGACTGCTGTGGCTGTCATTTGTGTGTGGCTGTCACTAGCAAGTGGCTGCCTCTGGTATGTGACTGTCATTGCTATGTGGCTGTCTCTGGCACATGGCTGTCACTGTTGCATGTCTGTCACTGGCACATGGCTGTCACTGTTGCATGTCTGTCACTGGCATGTGGCTGTCACTGGTGTGTGGCTGTGACTGGCATGTGGCTGTCACTGTTGCATGTCTGTCACTGGTGTGTGGCTGTCTCTGGCACGTGGCTGTCACTGGTGTGCAGCTGTCACTGGTGTGCAGCTGTCACTGGCTCATGATTGTCACTGGTGTGCTGTATGGCTGTGACTGGTGTGTGGCTGTTTCTTGTGCGTGGCTGTGACTGTGTGTGGCTGTCACCAGAGTGCAGCTCTTGCAGGCAGCACCTGGGTTCCCCCTGATTGTTTGTGTACACAAATTAAGCGGGAGAACATCGCCGAGGCTTGCTGGGATGTGCTGCTACCTGATGTGGAACAGAACAGGGGGGATCACAAGGAGTCCTTCTCCCCCCGGGGTGAGCATGGGGGCAGGGCTGGCAGCTGCTCTGGAGTCGAGTCTGGAGTCAAATGATCCAACTGGGGGATGGGGGAGGCAGAGGGAAGTGAAAGAAAGGAGATGTGGTGGAAAGACGTTCTGGCGTTTGGGGACTGAAAGAGCAACCCTTGCAGCTGCAGGTGGATTGGCCAAGTTGACTGCGATGTTTTGTGCGGAGAAATGGCAGCAGAGACCTCAGCTCCTGTGGCCATGGCAGCCCATCTGTGAGAAACCATCCCAGAATCAAACCACAGCTAACCAACCCAGAGGGCCAGTGTGAAGCTTCTCCAGTCCCAGAGAGGTTCTTGTCCTGCTAAGAGTCGTTGGATGGTGAATGATTGCTAACCACAGCAGCCACACATCCCAGCACGCCCAGAGCTTCCCAACCCCAGCTTCCACACCACATCCCAGCACATCCATAGCTTCCACATTGCATCCCAGCACATCCATAGCTTCCCAACCCCAGCTTCCACACCACATCCCAGCACGTCCATAGCTTCCACATCGCATCCCAGCACATCCATAGCTTCCCAACCCCAGCTTCCACACCACATCCCAGCACATCCATAGCTGCCCAGCCGCAGTTTCCACACCACCTCGCTGCGTGCCCAGCGCTCCTCGCTGCCCCTCGGCGATGCTCTCGGTGCTGCACGCTGCAGGCTTTCACCCGAGCCCCAGCGCAGGGCTCTGCAGGCAGGGGACGGCNCCCGCACCAGCGGGAGGGGCGCTATAAGGTGGGCAGGCATTGGGCGGGGGCCATGTGCTGCTGGACCAGCTCCGCCAATGGCTCCACTCATTGCTGGGGCACCTGGAGGTGGGGTCCTCGAGGGTTCCTGCAGCGCCAACATTTTGGTTTGCAGCGTCTTGGTCTGCGCCGCCAACGTATTGGTCTGCAGCTCTTGCAGCAGCTCCAGCAGCTCCAGCGTCTTGGCTCTCTGCAGCTTCTCCACCTCCAGCATCGTGGTCTGCAGCTCCTGCGAGTCTCATTTTCTTGGTCTGCAGCTCCAGCGTCTTGGCTCTCTGCAGCTTCTCCACCTCCAGCAGCTCAGTTTCTGCAGCTCCGTTGTCTCAGCCTCTGCGCCTTTGCTCCAATTGCTGCTGTACCTCACAGGTGTCGGGCTGGGGCTGGCTGGGAGTGGGGGTCCCGAAGCCCCTGGGTGGGGGTATTGGTCCGGCCAGGGAAGGGACTCGTGGGGCACAGGGAGCCACAGCGGCGGTGCAGGGCTCGGTGAGCCTGAGCCTGGTGAGGCCACTGGGACACCCCAGTCTGTTTCCAGTCCACACCGCGGGTCCGAACCAGCAAGTGCTGTGCGGGATGCGGCTGGCAGCAGCCTTGCCCCCCCGCCCCCCCCAGCTTCCTCATGCTACACTGCAAGGAGCTTTTCTGCTGCTTTTAGCTTACCACTGACCCAGGCAGCCCTGGTGCTCCTGCTTCCAGTCCCCCCTGATCTGAAACCAAACCCCATTGCTGCAAGGTGTGCAGCCCCTCTGGGGCTGCTTAATTAGCCAGAGTTCAGCCGTCGAGGTGGAACCAGTGGGTCCTGCCACCTGGGAGGTGCCTCTCCACACTCAGGCCATCTTTGTTCAGGGCCAAGTGTGGGCAGTGCTGGCCCCATCCCCACCTGGCCATGGCCCAGATGATGGGTCCAGCTGAGGTGCAGCATCACCTGTGGCTGCACCCATCACACCCATACCTGCTGCAGGCAGGGAGCCATCTGCTGAAAGTGCTTTGTTCCCGCTGGACAGGAGCAGCATTTTGCCCAGGGAAGGGCTCTGCCCTGAGCAGCTCCATGTGTCCCCAAGGAGCCTTTGCAGGGCAGGTGTGGGGAGGGCCACCCAACCCACCTGGCAGCACTGGGTCCTGCCACAGCCTCCCTGCCCTTCCCACTGCCTGCTCCCTGGCACAGCCTCATCCTGCACTGGGCCCCGGGAGGAGAGTTCTGCCTGCCCAGAGCCCCTGTCCTTGCTGCAGTGCCGACAGGGACATGGCAGCAGGGTGCCCCAGGGAGGGATGGGCTCTCCTCCACACCACTTTCTCCTCTCTTGCTGGGGTCAGGAAAGGGCTGGGATCACTGGGTGCAGTCCTGTGTCAGCCTGCCCAGCTGGGCAGGAGCACACTGTGCTGTGGGGCTGGGCACCACCGAAGTGCCCAGCTCACAGATTCACAGGATGGTGGGAGCTGGAGAGGACCTCTGGGGACCATCCAGTCCAACCGCTCTGCTAGAGTAGGTTCACCTAGAGCAGGTTGCACAGGATGTTGTCTGAGCAGGCTGAGAGTGACTCCAGAGATGGAGAGGCCCTGGGGTCTGGACCAGGGTGGGTGACTCTTTCCTCCACCAAGCTGTGGTGAACTACTGTGCTCAGTTTTGGGCTCCCCAGTTGAAGAGGGACAGAGATCTGCTGGAGAGGGTCCAGCAGAGGGCTAGGAGGATGCTGAAGGGACTGCAGCACTGCCTAGGGAGGAGAGGCTGAGGGACCTGGGGCTGCTTAGGCTGCAGAAGAGAAGACTGAGAGGGGATTGAATCGATGCTTGTAACTATCTGAGGGCTGGGGGTCAGGATGGTGGGGGATAAGCTCTGCTCACTGCTCCCTGGGATAGGCCAAGGAGCAATGGATGGAAGCTGCAGCACAGGAGGTTGCAGCTCAACACAAGGGGGAACTTCTTGACTGGAAGGGTCCCAGAGCACTGGCACAGGCTGCCCAGAGAGGTTGTGGAGTCTCCTTCTCTGGAGCCTTTCAAGGCCTTTCTGGATGTGTTCCTGTGTGACCTGAGCTAGATTGTCTGGTCCTGCTCTTGTAAGGGGGTTGGATTGGATGATCTCCTTGGGTCCCTTCCAACCCCTAACATCCTGTGATCCTGTGTCTTTTTTTGTGTCTTTATGTGGCTGCTGAGCCAGTGAAATGCTGTCAAGATGACAGCAGGGCTGGGCTGTGCCAGTGGGGGAGTGAATCAGTTCAGGGCTAGCTGAAGCACAGCAAACACTGTCCTGCTGTGTCCTGACCCTGCACGAACCTGGAGATGCTCCTCCAGAGCCAGAGAAGAACGGATCATGGAGGGAGAGGGGAGAGCAAACACGAGTGGGAAGGGCTCCTGGTGTGAAACAACAGAGAGATCAGACACCACAGCGTTTGAAGGGCAGGAGAAAGAGACCCAGGCATGTTCCAGCTCCACAACGTGTTTATTGGGGGTGCTTGACAAAAAAAAAAACCAACAAAACACCCAAAAAAAAGGAGAAGGGAGAGAACCAAAGAGCTGCACACACTGCCCGGCCACATGCTCTACACCAGGGTACAAACCCCAAACTACTTTGGACTCTGGATCCGCCGCAGGAGCCGAAACCGTGCCAGGAGGTTGGACGTGCAAGTGCTTGGGGTGAGGTGACACAGGACCTGAAGGAGACCCAGGAGAGTGGCACATGTGGGTGCACTGCAGCTGGACAGCTGCCCACAGCTGCCCACATCTGCCTTCTGCTGCACGCAGCCAGGTTTGCCCACGCAAGATGCTGCCCAGGGCGTGGAGGCACCATGCGGGGTGACCAGTGGTGGTTTCCCAGGTATGTCTCCTGCCTTCCCGGGGGGCTCACCCTCTCCCCGTGCCCTCCCAGCCACCAGCATCCCTTCCAAGTTCCTTCTCCTCGTCATCTCCAACTCTCACCTCTGCCGGTGGGCTGGGTAGGGAAGAGGAGGGAAGGGACGGGAGGCGGCAGGGTTGGTATTGGCCAAGGCAGTGCCTCTCCCACCCAGCCCACCTGAGTTTCCTTCCGGTGCTGCTGTTGCCGGCGCCTTCCTCCCAGCCCTGGGCTCCAGCTCAGCACACCGAGCAGCTGTTGGTCTTGTTCATGGGAGGCCTCAGCACCTGCTCCTTGGGCAACGTCTCCCTCCTCTTGCAGAGAGCCGGGCTGAGCCGGCTGGGCAGGTTGGCTTGCTGCAGCAGCTCCCTGAAGACCTCCAGGACGTTCTGGTTGTCTTTGGCCGACGTCTCAACGAAGCGACTGTTCCAGTCCAGCTCCACCAGCGACAGAGCATCCTCCGCCGGCACCTGCCGCTCGCCGCCGCTCTCTGCCTTGTTGCCGACCACCACGATGGGAGGGACCTTGTCCTCCTTCACCTCCAGGATCTCCTCCCGCAAGCTCTTGACGCTCTCGAAGGACTCGGCGTCATCCACGGCGTAGACCAGGGCGAAGGCGTCGCTGTTCTGGATGGAGAGCTTCCTCATGGCTGGGAAGGAGTAGCTGCCGCTGGTGTCCAGGATTTCCACCTTGACCGTGGCCCCGCTCACCTCGTACTCCTTGCTGTGCAGCTCCTCCACCGTGCGGCGGTGCTTGGGCTCGAAGGTGTCCATCAGGAAGCGGCGGATGAGGGCGGTCTTGCCCACGCCGGCCGCACCCAAGAAGACCAACCTTACGTGGTTCTTCTCTTTCACCACCGGGGACATGGCTGGGCTCGCTGGCACAGGATGCTCCCTAGCTGGTGCTCAGCTCCAGCCGCGTCCCTGGGCGGCTGCAGTCCCGGCCTCGGTCGGCGTGCCCGTCCTTGCCCGCACCGAGCCGGTGTCACCGGAGAGCTTTGGTGGCACCTCTTTGCAAACTTCTCCTGGCCGTTCTGCAGCTTCCCAGACCTTCTCATCTTTTTATCCTGGCTTCTCCCTGCCATGTGGCACCGGGCTGTCCAATCTGCGTGGGCTGAGGGTGCCGAGGGAGGGAGGGCAGGGAGGGAGGAGAGCAGGGAGGGTGCTTGGACCAATCCGCGGAGCGCAGTCCTGGACGGCAGCTGCAGCCCTGCGCCGGGCGCTGCGCTCGCATCGCTCACCGCTGCCTCTAGCTCCGGGCGGCCAGCAGCATCGCAGCCCTTGCGCTGCATCAGCTCTCCTGCCCTTTTCTCCTCCCTGGAGATTAACCTGTCCTTCTTGGATGGGCTTGCTGGCAAGCAGAGGAGCTCCCTGGGCATCCTCCACCCGTTGGGTGACTGACGGCTGGGCAGGGCAGGGGCTGGCTGGTGCCACCCGCAGTGTTTCCTGCGCTTCTCTGGGGCCGGGGGTCTTGTTTGCAGCTTAAGGTCGCTGCGATCCTGCCTGTTTCTTCCACGAGGAGAAAAACAAACTGAAACCCTCATGTGTCGTAACCTCCCCATTCAGCTGTCAGTTACTCTCCGATTTTATGAGGTATTTAACCTGAGGGGAGAGTGTCAAAAAAAAAACTATCTCCTGGATCACCAGTGCATGGCGATCTCCACCAGCAGATGCCAGTCAGTGGTGGGTAGGAATGCTGGCCCTGACCCAGCTACAGCAAAGCCATGACCCACAACGGTTGGGTGATTTATTGGACAGAGAGGAGGGGTTGGGAGGGCTGTGGGGGGTGTGTGTGTGTTGGTCCTCAGCTCTGCATGGATGGACATCACCCCTGGAAGCAGGTTTGCTCATAGAGGCGCAAGTTGTCCCTCCTGGGTGTGTTTCCTCAGAAGTCACCTTCCTGATCCCCTGCTGGAGATGTGGGAGAGGCTGTTTTGTGTACAGTGCAAATACAAGAGGAGGTTACAGTGAGTTTTTTAATCCTCTAACCGTGTGCAGGGGTGGGATTCTCCACTGGCTTTGAATGCTGTTGGGTTTCTTTCATAGCATCATTGAATGGTTTAGGTTGGAAGGGATCTCAAAGCTCAGCCAGTTCCAGTCCCCCTTGTGCCATAGGCAGGGACACCTCCCTCTAGAACAGGTCACTCAAGGCCTCATCCAACCTGGCCTTGAACACATCCAGGGAGGGAGCAGCCACAACCTCCCTGGGCAACTTGTGCCAGTGTCTCACCACCCCCACTGCAAAGAACTTTTTCCTAACATCCAGTTTCAATCTCTCCTCTTCCAGTTTAAACCCATTCCTCCTGCTGTCATTACCAGGCCTTGTCAATACTGCCTTTCCTGTAAGCCCCTTTCAGATACTGGAAGGCCACTCCAAGGCCTTCTCTTCTCCATGCTGCAGACCCCCAGCTCTTGTAGCCTGCCCTCACAGCAGAGGTGATGCAGCCCTCTGAGCATCTTCATGGCTCTCCATAGCAAAAGTCCCAATTCCAGCACTGAGTTCTGGCTGAATTCATTCTGCTGATTTCAGAAGCCCTTTTCACAAGAATTATGCCTGCTTCATAATGCTCCAATTATCATTGCATTTTAGCCATGCTGAGAGACTGACTTGATCATCAGGAGAACCAATAGATGGCACCAGGGTGAGCAGAGTCCTGTCCTCAAGCTCAGTGTGCCCTAGGAGAAGAGGCAGGTTGGGTCTCAGACAGGACTAGAAATGGGACTGCTGTTCAGAAACACCCAGAACACTGTGGCACCCCCTGAGGTTTTGCACCAGCTGGTGACAGAGCTCTGCTCACCAACATGAATCTCCTGTGCCACGAGGAGAGCCCAAAGGTGGTCATGCACACACACAATGACAGGGCTTGCTCAGAGCCTCATCACAGCACTTCCAGCACTGAGGTATCCACAGCTCCTCTGGGCGACCCATCCCAGTCTTCCACTGCCCTCACAGTAAAGAACTTCTTCCTGAGGTCCAATCTAAATCTACCCTGCCCTAGTTTCAAGCCACATCAGGGAAAGAGCCACAGACTGAGAGGGAGACACTGGGAAACAGCAAGCAGCACCACCAGCCACAGAGGTCTCCAGCACTGGGTCACATCAGTGCTGCTGTGTGCACCTTGAGCCATTTCTGCAGCGATTGGCTGTGTCCTGCATGGCCTGTCTGGGGCAAAAGGCCAGCCCTGGCTGGCTGAGACAAAGGAAGGTGCTGGAGAGCAGAAGCTCTCCTGCCTGGGTGCTGCAGTGGCTCCCAGCCTGTCTGCACAGCCCCAGTGATTTTTTTTTTTTCACAGCAGTTGTCTCCCCTTGGCTTTCACATCTCTGCTGCTATGGTTACCAAGAGCCTGCCAGGCTTTCAATCCCCCTCAGAGCAATGGAGGATTTCAGGGGTAATCTTGTTAAGAGATGAGCAATGAATATTTCCAAAGGCCCTTTGCATGAATATCTCCTTCCCATTAGCTTATGTCCACTGACAGCAGGGAAAGCAGAGCGGGGG
>VWZI01014518.1:22839-39119 GCA_013396835.1 Psilopogon haemacephalus
AAAGGTCACCACTAAAGCTTCTGTGCTCTCATCCAGCACAGCTAAAGCAGCTTGAGATGAAGGACTGGAGAGGACTTGCTCTGCCCAGGGTGCTTAACTGTGTGAGCCCCTGGGAGCCTGCAGTTTCCAAGGCACTGGTGAGACAGTGGCACAGAGAGGTGGCAGCTGCCCTCTCCCTACAGCCATTCCAGGCTGGGGGCTCTGAGGCTCTGGTTGAAGATGTCCCTCCTCAGTGCAGGGAGGGCTGGGCTAGATGACCTTGCCAGGTCCTTCCAACCCAAACCCTTCCGTGATTCTACGACTAAGAAACCTCCTTGCCAAGAGGGGCTGCAGGAGGTCAGGCAAAGCACTCACAGTGTCAGAGGGGCTGCAGGAGGTCAGGCAAAGCACTCACAGTGTCAGAGGGGCTGCAGGAGGTCAGGCAAAGCACTCACAGTGTCAGAGGGGCTGCAGGAGGTCAGGCAAAGCACTCACAGTGTCAGAGGGGCTGCAGGAGGTCAGGCAAAGCACTCACAGTGTCAGAGGGGCTGCAGGAGGTCAGGCAAAGCACTCACAGTGTCAGAGGGGCTGCAGGAGGTCAGGCAAAGCACTCACAGTGTCAGAGGGGCTGCAGGAGGTCAGGCAAAGCACTCACAGTGTCAGAGGGGCTGCAGGAGGCCGCTGAGCTCCCCTGCTGCTGCCTGGCTCTGGCTCGGCTCCAGCATCCTTCTGCCCTCAGCCAGGGCCAAACCCGCAGGTGCCCACGGAGCTGCAGCCTGCAGACAGCTGAAACTTAGGACTCTGCCCTCCCTGAGCCGGGAGACTGAAGCTGGTGGGATGAAGGCAGCAGCTCTTTGCTGTCCTCACCTGCTGGGATCGAGCTCTCCTTGTGAGCAGCTCCCCCAGTGAGCGCCGACTCCAGCAGCATCTGCCCTGGGCTGCAGGAGCTCTCAGGGGCCACCAGCATGGCAGGAGCTGTCAACATGCGACGTCAGTGGCCTGACTCAGAGCCCCGAGGCCCTTCCTGCTCCATCCTCCATCCCTGCCTGCCCCGGGATCTCCGTGCTCTTCTGGCTTTCCCGGGGGAGGTTGGTATCTGTGTGCCAGATGTCCCTCCAGGTCCCCACGGCCTTTCTTTTCATCCCCAGTGAACTCCTTGAACTGATTTCTTTCTCCCCCAGTGCTTCCCAGTCCTGCCATTTGACAAGGTCCTGCCTCATGCCAGACAGAGAGGAAGGCTACTATTTAGCTCTGCAGAGCTCCCCTTGTCTGGGGATTTGCAGCTCCTCCTCAGTTCTTTGCAGATCCTCCCTGCAGCACCTGGGACTCAGGAGAGAGCCAGAGAGGCTGGTGGGGAAGGGGCTCTCCTCTCTGCTGTGCAGCAGAGCAGCAAATACCTTCAAAGAGAAATCTTCAGCAGCACTGAGGAGCTCTGCACAGCTCAGACCCTCAGCTCCAGGGAGGAGGAGGACAGTGCAAAGCACAGCTGAAGCTCCTGGCTGCCCTCAGAGGCTGAGGGTCCTGGAGGGTTCCAGGGAGCTGTGGGAGGGTGGTGGGATGAGGCTCCACTGC
This sequence comes from Psilopogon haemacephalus, assembly GCA_013396835.1. Lineage (NCBI taxonomy): Eukaryota > Metazoa > Chordata > Aves > Piciformes > Megalaimidae > Psilopogon > Psilopogon haemacephalus. Next base: position 24,391 of record VWZI01014518.1, read on the forward strand.
CCACAGGGTTGTCCTGCCCAGGGCAGCTCTGCTCCACTGCTGGTGGCATACTGGGCTGCTGTAGTGGTATCATGGGAGTGCCAGTGGGTGGGCTGGGGGGCTCTGGTGACCCTTCCTGTGCACACTGGCAGTGGGGTGATGCCTCTGCCAGAGCCAGCAGCTTGTCCCCACTCCAGCCCTCCCCGAGGAGAGCCCACATGAAGCTCTTCTGCTTCTTTTCTTGTTAAATTCCTGTGAAGGACAAATGATGACCCTTGTCTGTGGCTGCCCAGAGCTGGCTCAGGGCATCGATGTTGTCATGCCAATGTGTCCTATTTCATCTTCTGAAAGGAAGGGAGGGGCTCACAGGCAGCTCCTCAGCAAGACTGCTGCAGAGGGGCTGATAAAATGGGCTTGATGGAAAGCTCAGGCCAACAGGGCTTTGCTAGGGAAGACCATGTGGGGAAGGCTGCCCCACGGGGACACCACCAGCAGCTGGCCCCTCTCGAGGGCCACAGCTGCCCCAGGAGCTCTCAGCCCATGGCAGCATCTCAGGGTGCCACTCCTGGGAAATGGAGCCGGTTTGGAACAGCTTTAGTAGCAGCAAAGCAAAACAAGGCAGGATGATGCTTGAAGGACACTGAGCGGTGCCTTGGGGCTTGTGCCCCTGGAGCAGAGGGTGAAGATGTGGCCACAGGCTGAGGCTGCTGGTGATGACCTCTCCCTGCTGCTCTTTGCAAACCTCTTCCTCTTTCCTGGACACCTGCCTTGTTTTCGGCACCCAGTATGGACCAGTTTGGCCTTGGGGTGCTGGTGGGGAAGCAGAGCCCGGAACAGACCAGGACAGGCGCAGCCCCGGGCGGCGGCGCTGGGCGTCCGTGGCCGTGCGTGGGCTGCTGGCACCATCTAGTGGAGCCTCTGCCAGGAACTGCCTCTGCTGCAGCCACCTGGGTTCTGTGCCCTGTCCCCGGGGACAGCAGCGCAGCTCCAGACCCCCAAATCTGCCCTGCCTGCTGCCCCACTCCTGGGCTTCTCCCCCAGCTAGGGAGACGGGGAAAACATTCCAAGGATGAAAGAGGGAGGGCTGGCAGGGGAGAGGCAGGTGGGGAAGGGGAGGTGAAATCTCTTCCAGGAATTTTGCTTTGTCTGAAAAAGTATTAAAAAAAAAAAAAAAATCCACTACAAGCCCCACACAGATGATTGAACCAAACTTCTCCTCCAAGAAGGAGCTGCAGAGCAGAGCAGCCCTGGCCCACCCTGCCAGCAGCTGTTCAGCTGAGCTAAGGTCTGAGGCTCTCAGCTCTGTAGCCAGGTGGAGAGGGGAAGCTCTGACAAGCCAAAACAAGGCAGCTTCCCCTCTGCCCCCCCGGGCACGGCACAGCTCACAGCCAAAGCCACCTTCTTGCATGATGTCTTTTCAAGGGCTTTTGTATTTAGCAGCACCCAGAGCAGCAGTGAGCCTGGCCCATGGTAATTATGGGCTGGCATAAAAATATTGGCCACATGTTAAAACTTGAAGTAGGTCAGGCAGCCATCTGCTCTTGCTGCCAGCTCTGCAGGGCTGTACTTAGAGAGTCTCCTTTTAGCAACTTCACAGCTCGGATAAAATCGGAAGGACCAACTGTAAATGGATGCTGCAAAGAGATGCTTCAGCCACTGCTCCAGCTCCAGGGGTTAGAAGAAACCACAGCCTGACAGCCATTGACTCCTGGCTTAAAAATAACTCAAGCTTTGCCTAATAATACCTGAATCCCCTGGGAGTTGTGCCAGCCTCCCACCCAAGCAGGCGTCAGAGGTGGGGACAGCTGAGGAGCTGATGTCCTGTAGGCTGCGTGGCTGCCTGACCCCTGGGAGGGGGCAGTATGGACACCTGCCTCTCAAATGAGAGAAAAAATATTGTAGCTGGAATGTTAAATTTCAGCTAAAACCCCCACATCAACTCCTACCTTGCTCCAACTTCCTTCCAGGGAGATGCAGAGAGCAACCTGATAACGAGAAGAGCCCAACCTCCACCTCTCCAACCTCCTTCTACGTAACTGTGGAGAGCAAATTAGGTCTCCCCTCAGCCTCCTTTTCTCCAGACTAAACCAGCCCAGTTCCCTCAGCTGCTCCTCACAAGACCTGTTCTCCAGACCCTTCAATCAGCTTTCAGGAAGGAAGCAGTGGGAGGCTTTGAAAGGGCAGTTCAGGACCCCCCACCTCCTGTAACAGCACTGCCCCCGAGATGCAGAGCTGAGCTCGGCACTGAAGAGAACCTGGCAGCTTTGCATCAGGGGAATGAAAGGAAGACTCCTTTCTCTCTTAATTCCAAACAGTTCACATTTATTGATAACGATAAAAAAATCTTTTAAAGACTTATCTGTATCTTAATTACCCAGAATGAGGTATTATGTATACAAAACATTTACAGAATTTGATATGCAGTTCGTGAGTACAGACAGGGAAGAGCAGAGGGACTCTGCTCACAGGAGAGGAGCCAACAGCAGAGCCCCTGGCTGAGAGGAGGAAAGAAGAGCAATAATACCACACAAAGGAAGAGCAGGGTATGGGAAATCAATTAGGCTGCAGTGATCAAGTCCTATTGCCACAGCACTTGGCTTGGAGGAGGATCAGCTATTGTTTCTCTGGAGTTTTATCTCCCCAGCTGTTTGTGCTGCTGTGTGCTTTGAGCTCCAGAAGAGCAGGAAAACCCCAAAGTGCCACTTTTGAGCCAGCTCAAGTGAAAAATAAGAGAGAGAGAGAGAGAGAGGTCTTCAGCCTTCAAAAAAGTGACTGCAACTCAAAAAGGTCTACAAAGCCAGACACCTCTGGACAGCTGTGGAGTGTTGAATGAAGCAGTTGCTTTACAGTTGTCAGCAAAATCGCCATCTGAGAGAGAGAGAGAGAGAGAAAGAGAGGGGACCACTTCAGCCCTGGCAGCCTGGCAAATGGGAAGTGGCACTTGCAAAGAGCCAGCAGCATCACTGAGTCACACTCGCTGTGCCTCCTGCTGCTGCCCTGTGCCTGGCAGCGCTGGTTCCTGCACATCAGGCACCAACCCACCTCAGCTCCTCAGCAGGCTGGGGTCCTGCTAGCAGGCAGCTCAGCAGCAGCCTGAGAGCCTTGGTGTGTGCAGACACCAGGAGAGGAGCTGCCTGACACCGTAGCGAGTGGCCTGACTCGCACAACAGCCCACTGGGGGCAGCCCAAGTGACAGCCAAACCTCCGCCTTCCATTTTCACCTCCAAAAAACACCACAAAGCAGACCAGTTTGGTTCCTTTTAAGGGGGACAGCTCCTCAGCGACTCTGAATGTGTTACTGAAATGCTTCTGTCAGCCCTGGTCTGCAGGAGAAGTGCTGCTACTTAGAGGTTAGTGTGACCTGCCTCTTAGAAGCTTTGCAGTCATAAAGAAGAGCCCAGAACCAGGTTTCCTCAGGCAGGGCATCTTAAAATGAGTTCTCTGTTGAATGTGCAAGACCTCCACAAGCTCCTGTGCCACCTCATCCACAGCAGTGCTGCCTCCACAAGCTTTCCTAGAGTCTATCCAGCACGCTGGTAGGGACTGCAGCCAGCACAGTGCCTCCATTTTGCTGGGGTGGACACCTTAGCTCTAAGACAATGAGGAAAAGCCAGGCAGGGTTTCAATGTGTGGCATTGCAGACTGCAATCATCTCTACTCCACTGCCAGGAATGGTCTGTAGCTCTCTGCTGCCAGCCCTTTGCCCAGCACTTCAGTCTTTTGTGCCCCGTGTGAGAGAGGGCTCCAAGTGGAAGAAAGTAGACAGCCCTTAGCAAAGACCTGAAGTGGGACTGCTTGGGCAAGATAGGGACAAAAATCCAGGATGGCACTTGGCTGCTGGAGTGGCAGTGTGAAAATAGTGGAGCAGGCACTGCTCAGTCTTCCACTGCATCACTCAGAGGGAAGCTCCCTGGAGCTCCCTGCCTGCCTCAAAGCTGCTGCTGCTCAAAACCCAAGCACTCTGCTGCTGCCAGGCAGAAGGGAGGAGAGGGGGCGAGAGGGATTGGATGGAAGGATGTGAGCCAGACCTCCTGAAGAAGCAAGCTTAAGCTCTGCATAAATTCCTGCTAAGAACAGAGTCTCAGTACAATGAATTCCCATGGAGTGTACTAAGTGGAGTGAAGCCTCAGCACAGAGCTGGGCACAGGTCCTCAGAGCAGCTCTGGCTCAGGCCGGCCTGAGGAGGCAGCCAGGCAGAGCCTGCTCTATGCCTCTCTCTCTCCCTGCAGTGCTTCCAGTGCAAATCCAAGGAAAAGAATTAATTGCTTTACCTCATCAGGACCCAGAGCTCAAATTCCATTTCCCCCTCCCCTTCCCTCCCACCCCCAGCAAAAAAATGTGCTCGTACAAAAGGTTTTCAAGTTGACAGCCTGGCCACAACTCTGTGGGCATGCTTTGAAAAACAAATGGACTCACAAAGTCAAGTATCCAGCAACTGCTGTTCTTTGTCTTGGACATCACTTGGTGGCAATGGAGAAGAGTTTGCAGCACTGGAAGATCACAGGGGATGTCTTAAGATGGCAAGAAATGTCCTGACAGGAGACTTGCAGTTGATCTCTAATGCACTACAGAGAATTTTTGGTAGGGTTTTTATCTTATTTTTTTCTTTTCTTATTTTTTCTTCTTTCTTTTTTTTTTTTCCCTCTTCTTTTTAACATTTATACAGGTAAAAAAACCACAAAACCTGATCCTTAACTGCTGCCCTGCTTATTTTTCCTTTCAGTGAGAGCCCTTGTGTTCAGAGTTAGGAGTTGTGCAAGCAGACTTGCAAAAATACTTATGACTGAGTTAGGCAAAAAAAAAAAAAACAAACCTCAAAAAACCAAAAGGGTTAAAAGTTAAGCTGTTGGCTCTAACAAAGACCAAAACCCACTAAGTTTAAAATCCAAACAGCTACTCTGACTATCTATAAAAGGCTTTTGTGGGGGGTGGGGTTTGGTGAGGGTTGTGGGGGGTTTTTTTGCACAATTGCCAGTTGAATATGGTGTATTGCAGTCAGTGCCACAGGTGAGGGTCCAGCCAGCTCATCCATTTGCTTTTCATCTCTTGTGGCACTACCTGGAAATCATGGAGCTGGAATGGGACTGGCTAGAAGAGGTGGTGGCAGCACTGAGCTGGGAGAATCCACTGTGGCTTGATTCAAGGCTGGTCATAGATCCCCTGCAACAACAAAACGAGGGAGTTTCAAGCTCTAAGACAAAGACTTTGATTCCTGCCACGTATCTATGGGGGATTTGTCTACAGGCTGAAGAGAAAGCAAGGAGCAGTTTTAGGGCAGAAACTCCAAAGTTTTTCTGCCTCATCACTTGAGATAGGAGGGGAGATTTAAACTGGAGGTTAGAAAGAAATTCTAACTCCTGACCCCCAGCCCTCAGAGATTTATAAACATTGATTCAATCCCCTCTCAGGCTTCTCTTCTGCAGACTAAGCAGCCCCAGGTCCCTCAGCCTCTCCTCCCCAGGCAGTGCTCCAGTCCCCTCATCATCCTTGCAGTCCTTTGTTGGACCCTCTCCAGCAGATCTATGGACCACCTAAGCATCAGAGAGGTTTGACAGCAGCTGACCTTCCTGAACCTCAGCCAGGCATACCTGAAGTCTTCGGATCCTATCACTTCCGTGTAGTACATCACTTTGCATTTGTGAGAGGAGACCTGGAGAGATGCTAACACATCATCCACACGAGGCAGGTTGGTTGTAGCACAGGCAGGCATGTTATGGAACTTCCACTGGAGGATGTAGAAGCCAGGCCACCTGGTCACGTGTGATCCCTGGAAGCAACCACAGCCAAAACTCAAAGTTAGCTTGGCCAACACCAAGGTTTGCAGACTTGACATTCCTTTTCCAAGCTTAGAACAAACTGCCTACATGCTCACCATTTTTTTTTCTTCTGTGCCAGTATTTCAGCTCCTCAACCAATTGGCAGTGTTGGTCACACCTCCCCACANCCCTGATAGATACAGCCTCAGCACCTCCTGATAGATACAGCCTCAGCACCTCCTGATAGATACAAACTTAGCACCCTGATAGATACAACATCAGCACACTGATAGATACAACATCAGCACTCTGATAGATACAACATCAGCACCTCCTGATAGATACAACCTCAGCACCCTCATAGATACAACCTCAGCACCTCCTGATAGATACAACATCAGTACCCTGATAGATACAACATCAGCACCCTGATAGAGCATCAGCAGATCCTCCTACTTTTTTTTTTGACAGTGTCAAGGGGTGAGGACTGAGAGGACAAAGTACTTGTTTGAAACAAGAGACCTTTTTCTTTCCCCCCCAGTTATTTTCTTTAATGGCTGTCCTTTGAGACTCTGGAAAGAGCTGTCAAGGCTCAGAAAGTGCAATTCAAAAGGTCACTGCTCATCTTTCCAGTCTAACACTTCCAGGTAGGTGGTTTCAGGAGCTGCTTTTTGCAAAGGCTGCCCATCTCTTATTTCAAGTCAAAAGGAACAGCAAAATGTGGTTGAAGACATGCTTCAAGCAATATCAAACTTGGTTATTAAAGGACAGGTTACAAATGGCATTAAAAAAAAGCCCTTCAAGAACCTTGGCCACAGGGACCTCCTTAAGGTGCCTGTTAGAGGGTTAAACCCACAGCAGCTCACTCTTAATTTCCAGACTTCTCTCATTGCTGAGGTAAGATACTACAATATTCTTCAAGGATAATATGAAGCTTGCTTCAGAAAAGAATGGTCAAAATCATGGAATGGTTTAGGTTGGAAGGGAGCTCAAAGCTCAGCCAGTTCCAACCCCTCTGGTGCCATAGGCAGGGACACCTCCCACTAGAATAGGTTGCTTAAGGCCTCATCCAACCTGGTCCTCAACACCTCCAGGGAGGTTGTGGAGCACAGAATCACCCAATGTGATAGAAGATCACATTCTGTGCTTCTGTGCTCCACAACCTCCCTGGACAACCTGTGCCAGTGTCTCACCACCCTCACTGCGAAGAACTTTTTCCTAACATCCAGTTTCAATTTCCCCTCTGCCAGTTTTAACCCCTTCCCCCCCATCCTGTCACTGCAAGACATTATCAATAGCCCCTCCCCAGCCCTCCCCCTTCAGATACTGGAAGGCCAAGGTCTCTTCTCCAGGCTGAAGAGCCCCAACTTTCATAGCCTGTCCTGATAGGAGAGGTGGCTCCAGCCTTCTGATCATCTTTGTGGCCCTCATCTGGACTCGCTCCAACAGTCTGATGTTTGTGGGCTCCAGAGCTGTACACAGCAGGAAGCATCTGATCACCTTTGTGGCCCTCCTCTGGACTGACTCCAACAGTTTGATGTCCTTGTGCTGGGGGCTGCAGAGCTGTAGAGAGCAGGAAGCATGCCTGGCTGCTTTCTGCACGTGCACTTCCTTCTCTGTACTCCCTGCTGGCCAATCTCAGCCAGGGTTGCACTGAGGCAAGCTGCCCTGGCAGCAGATCCCATGGCAATACTGTCCCCATGCCCTGCAGCTGGGAAATGCCAAGCAGCCAGAAGCTGAATCACCACTCAGTCATCAGTAAGGACTATGAATCAGAACAGCTCCTTTGGGAGCAAGCCCTCCCCTGCTCCCACACAGGCATTCTTACTTGCACGCTCTCCCCTTCTTTGCAGATAAGAGGAGACTCCACCATGCTGTAGTCACGCCCCAGCTGCCAGACTTTGTCTATCAACTGGACGTTGTTCCCGCCAGGAGATGTAATGCTGTGAGCTCCCAGAGAGTCCTTTTTAGGAGGCTGGGGAGCCCTTTTGGAATGGAAGATGTTGAAAACGATGTCGCCCTTGCACACGTCAAAATCCCACGTGATGACGGACGAGGCATCCACGATCTGAATGAGAACCTGAGGCAGCAAAGTCATCAGAGACAACAGCAATTTGCTCAGTAACAAACTCCCACCAGAAAAGGAGACAAAGAACAGAAGCTTTTTCCTTGCTCGGGCTTAGTGTGGGCTGTTAAAAAGGCATTGTAGGTACAAATTCTCTCTTGAGGGAGTGTCTTTATTTTAAGGCATTGCTTTCAAAAGCTCCCAGGTAGCTTCTGAGAATCACAGAATGCTTTAGGTTGGAAGGGAGCTCAAAGCTCAGCCAGTTCCAACCCCCCTGTTGCCATAGGCAGGGACACCTCTCACTAGAACAGGTCACTCAAGGCCTTATACAGCCCAGTCCTGACTACCTCCAGGGAGGTGATGGAGCACAGAAGCACAGAATGTGATCTTTGATCACATTCTGTGCTTCTGTGCTCCACCACCTCCCTGGGCAACCTGTGCCAGTCTCTCACCACCCTCACTGCAAAAAACTTCCTCCTAGCATCCAACTGCAGGGCACAGCCTCTGCAACGCATAAACAGAGCTCAGCCTAGCACAGCTGCTTGGCCATAGAATGGTTTAGGCTGGAAGGGAGCTCAAAGCTCAGCCAGTTCCAACCCCCCTGTGCCATAGGCAGGGACACCTCCCACTAGAACAGGTTGCTGCTCAAGGACTCATCCAACCTGGCCTTGAACACCTGATGGGAGGGAGCAGCCACAACCTCCCTGGGCAGCCTCTCTCCTGAGGAAGTGTCTTTATTTTAACACATTGCTTTCAAAAGCTCTCAGGTAGCTTCTGAGACTATTACTTGTCTTTGCCTAGAAGAATATGGCTTTGAGTAGGATGAAAATCAGTCATAGTCTCTAAATGGCCACAAGACATTACCAGGAATGGTCACAAACTTCAGCTTCTAAAGCATCATTACACAGCAGAACTACAGAAGAACAAAAGTGGAAGCATGGCAACTAAATAATCAAGTTCTAACCCATTTTCAGCTCGAGAGACACTCTAGAGCACAGGGCTCAGACAGGGGAACTCCAGAGCACAGGGCTCAGACACGAACACTCTAGAGCACAGGGCTCAGACAGGGACACTCCAGAGCACAGGGCTGAAATGAAAGGAGGGTAGGAAGCAGTACCTCATGTGGAGCTCCTTTGAAGACACTTGCAGACTGGTAGATTGTTTCAGTCCAGAGCTTTATGTCTTCATTTTCCAACTCCTCTGCTGTTCGGTAGAGGGACTTGGGGACCAGCCCCCCCTCTGGTACTTCACACTAGAAGCATAAACAGGCATTAAAAAGTATCTCCCCTGCACATCCCCACATTCAAGTAACTACTCTTAAGAAAGAAATGTGAACAGTGTTTGAAAGTTCTTTTTATAGCTTCCACATCATGCACACCCATTTGTTTCAGAAGGATCTGGTTTAGGTGAGTTTGCAGAATTAGACACCAGAGGAACAGCTCTGGTATGCACTCAACAGCCAGCAGCACAGAACATGACTGTGCAGATGCTGCAGATATCACCCACACTGCCCTAGGCTGAAGAAAGAGGTGAGCCACCTCAGAATCCTGAGGGCCTGGAGCACAGCCCCAAGAGGAGAGGCTGAGGGGGCTGGGGGTGTGCAGCCTGCAGAAGAGGAGGCTCAGGGCAGAGCTCATTGCTCTCTACAACTACCTGATGGGAGGCTGTAGCCAGGTGGGGTTGGGCTCTGCTGCCAGGCACCCAGCAACAGGAGGGGACACAGTCTCAAGCTGTGCCAGTGCAGGTTTAGGTTGGATGTTAGGAGGAAGTTCTTCATAGAGAGAGTGATTGGCATTGGAATGGGCTGCCCAGGGAGGTGGTGGAGTCCCCATCCCTGGAAGTGTTTAAGAGGAGGCTGGAAGAGGCACTTAGTGCCATAGATTAGAAGGGTTAGGTGATAGGTTGGACTCAATCTTGGAGGTCTCTTCCAACCTGGCTGTTTCTATGACTCAGTCTAAAAAAAAGACAGCTTACAGAGACCTGAAAGAACTGGGGTAGATCCATTTAAGGATGAAGAATGGTGAGGAAGTACAGCAAGTTCCCAAAGAGGTAAAAAGCTATTGCAGCTTCGAAGCTACAACTGTCCTGGCAGCTCAGTACTGGAACCAATTACTGAGCTTCCCTCTGCAATCTTCCCTTTAGGAAGTCTCCAGCACTGAAGTCAGACAACTATCTGATCAGGAAGAGGTTCCACAGGAGTGTTTGGGGCAGCAGAAGTGTTTGATAACCGAATTACAACAGAGTTGAAAGGATCTCTGAGAAGCCATTTTTGTTCAAATATCCAGAAGTGAAGAAGAGAAAGAGACTCTGTCTGTGAGCAGCAGGAAGCACTGAAGCAATTTGCTTTCTGGTAGCATTCACTTTTGCTTACTTAAGCAGTGGGTTTTGCCAGCTTCCCAAGCTCCAAATTAGATAGCACAAACTCCCTGCTCTGAAAGCTACTGCTGCAGCAAAAAGCAGCCCACTGAAGATAAACACATACTCCACTTTGCCACATCTAACAGTCCTTCATTATCATTTGAGGCCACATCTGAACAGACCTAGGTGGATTTTTCAAGAACGGCACAGAAATCACTCCCAGGAGTGTTACAGGGGCTCAAAAAAAGCAAGCCTGAAATTATATTTTCCATCCAGTTGAGTTCAGACAAAAGGCAAAGGCTCCAGAAAATGCCTGAGTTGTACTCCTACACCTCAGTCACACCACTGAGCCTGTGTTGTCAAAAACAATAGAGAGAAAATAAACCTTACAGCATCACTGAGGTGTTAAAATGCCAGATCCAACTGACACCCACAGGCTAGGCAGGAGACAGCTCTTAAGGCACATGGCAAAGGGCTGAGAAACAACAGCACCCTGCAGGACACCCATTTTTGGGGGTGTGCTGTGGGTCAGTGCACCAGGAGACCTGGCTCTTTGTTAAGCCTTGCTGGCAGATGTGCCACATCTCTTCGGGCTCCCTGTGGTATCTGTTAATTCTTTTAGGTGATGACAAAGACTCTTCTGATTAGCTGATGGTGACAGCTCTTGCTCAGTGCTGTGCTGCTACAGCTGCTTGAACCTGACAGGTAACAGAGGCTGTGCCTTTGAACTGTGCATGGCTATTTTGCTAAACCATTTGCTATTCGTTGTGGGGAAGAGTGGATCCAGAAAGAAAACATTATGCCTGGCACCTTACATCACAGCCCCCTTCTCCACACCGTGTTAAGAATCATTCTGTGCTTCCAGGCTTCTTTGTTTAGAGGGGAAGGCAAAGACAAACCCCCTCCCCACTCGAGCTGCTCTGTGCAGTAGTTTATATTCATACCATGCACTCTCCACCAAGGAAATCAGGGATAATTTCTTTATCGATGTAATCCAGCAGTCCCCCAGGACCCTGGTAGTCATTTCCAGCATAAATAAGGAATTTCTTCCTAGTGTTGTCATCGATGAATGGACTAACCTGCAAAGACAAAAAAACCAGGAGAGATCAGGCTCCTGCATTGTCCTCGAGTCTGTTTTGAAAGCATCAGTTCGATGGTGTTAAGTGCTGCCACCCAGGTCCCAGGTCACACCAAGAAGCCAAATTAACCCACTGGGTAAGCAAGGTCTCAGGCAGGGTTCTCTAAATCCATTCCAGGGATCCCATAACAGAGATGTTTCCAAAGGGCAAAGCTTCCTGTTTTAGGAAGCCTGGTTTCTAAAGTGCTTTTCTGAGGTACAAGCATGCAAGTATGCATGAGCTGGAGCACCTCTGATATGAGGACAGGCTGAAGGAGCTGGGGCTGTTCAGTTTGGAGAAGAGGACGCTCCCAGGTGACCTTCTTGTGGCCTTCCAGTGTCTGAAGGGGGCTACAAAAGAGCTGGGGAGGGATGTTTTAGGCTACCAGGGAGTGACAGGACTAGGGGGAATGGAGGTAGGGAGATTCAGATTGGATGTGAGGAGGAAGTTGTTGAGCATGAGAGTGGTGAGAGCCTGGAATGGGTTGCCCAGGGAGGTGTTTGGGGCCAGATCCCTGGAGGTGTTTTTGGCCAGGCTGGCAGAGGCTGTGGGCAGCCTGCTCTAGGGTAGGGTGCCCCTGGGCATGGCAGGGGGGTTGGAACTGGCTGATCCTTGTGGTCTCTTCCAACCCTGACTGATTCTGTGATTCTATGATTCTAAATGAACACGGAGGAATGCCTTGAGTTGCAAACATACCAGTGTCCAGAGAACTGGGAATACTCGAGGTGCTCTTAGGATAAGCAGACGACCCAAAGTCTCAGGGTAATTAGCTTCAACCACCTCAATGATTCTCAGCAATGCTTTGACACCAGGTCTCCACAAATGTCTCATGTTCAGGCCTTCCAGATCTACTAGACAGGTCCAAGAGCTGAATTTGAGAGAAAAATAAAGCATTTTAGAGACATAACATGCCCCAACAACAAAGGAAACAAACCAACTCACCACCCCAAACCCAACCACCAAAGCACACCAAAAAACCACTCAAAACAAAAGCAAATAAAAAAGACAAAGACCTCAACAGCACCAAAATGCAAGTGTCCAATGTACTGAACACGAGTTCATGTTTAGGTCTCTTCTATTTTATCTTCTTGCTTCATTCTACCTGTAGACACTGGAGCTTAGAAGCCTTAGACCAGGAATTTGTGAAGTGTGTGCCAAGGAGTCAGAGATTATGTGCAGTGATGCCCTTGCACATCACACATTCTCCCAGAGATGTTTCAGACACCAGGTGAAGGTTAATATGAAGCCTAAAAAGGGTCCTGTTGACAGCCAGCCCAATGCTGGGAAATCAATGCTGGTGCTGTGAAGCAATGCACCATTCCCTGCTAACAGCCACAGTGCTGTCACACCTCACAGCTAACCCTCTTGTCAGATCTCAAGGAGGAAAAGCTTTTTCTATAGGAAGAGATATGCTCTTAATGCTAAATGCTGAGCATCAGCATATGCTTTAGTGCCTTTCCAAGTTCAGGTCTCACCCCTGGGCATGAATTCAAGATTTACAGCTGTGCTGCACCAGCCAGCATCCCCTTAAATTATGCATAAGGCTTCCATGAAACCACAAACACTTCTTTGCTTCCCTTTTAAATGTTTAATATCTAGCCCTTCGAAATTACTTCTACAAATGAAGCTCTCCAGTAGGCAGCACAGTCACACACATGAAACTCATCTCTCAGATTTGGCCTCCCACTGAGAGCTAGGGCAGCAAGTTCTTTGACAGGGAGAAAAGCAGACATACCATGCTTCTCTGAATCCTGCAGGAGTCCCGAATTGAAGAGAGTCCAAGAAACATCATTTCTTTTCAGGGCCACTCCTGCATTCATTTCACACCCTCAAATCTATTTTGCAGCTAATACTCTTATAAGTGACCCCTCCCATGACTTAAAGATGGGATAGAGCAGGCAAATTTTGCCTGAACTTCATGTGAGGTCATGCCAGTACTTGGAAGATTAGATCCCAACTTTCACAGGAGCTTTAAGCACTTGCCTTGGGTCAAAATTTGGGTAAGAGCATATGAGGATAGGAGAACATGAACAAGAACTGAGCACAGAGCCTTGGCATGCACTAGGGATGAACAAGTGACATGAAAACAATACCTAAAAGTACTGGAAAGGTTATCCATGAAATTATCATGGCTTTTTTTTGGCAGCCTGTATCAACATCTGCCTAAAAAATCCCCCAGGAACAGAAATGGGAGTTGGGCTGCATTGTTTTGCAGACATTCAACAGCAGAATGTTTTAAGCTGAAGGACAGTAGGTTTAGGGATCTTAGGGAGAAGTTCTTCAGTGTGAGGGTGGTGAGACTTTGAAACAGGTTGCCCATGGAGGCTGTGGACGCCTCCTCCCTGGGGGTGTTCAAGGCCAGGTTGAACAAGGCCTTGAGCAGCTGAGTGTAGTTGAGAGGTGTCCCTGCCCATGGCAGAGAGGTCAGAGTAGATGACCTCTGGGGTCCCTTCCAACCTCAGACATTCTCTGACCATCATTCTGTGTGGAACCACCACGAGCATGAGACAGACTGCAGGAGCAGATTCACTCCAGTGGTAACTGGGAGAGGGCTCCCAGCTAACTGTGACTGTGCTTGTACTTGCTTGCAAGGCACACAGCCCTGCCTTCACTTGTTCCATTTAATAAACTTTGCTCAGCAGCACCACACTGCCTGACATTCCCACACCCCCCCTCCATGAAACCAAGTGGTTCCCAAGGAGCAGAGCCACCAGTTGCATTTTACCTTATTGGCCTGCCAAATACTTTTGTATTCTCCTCACATCGCCTCAGTCCTTCCTCATTTATTGAAAGAACCTGCACAAGAAAATATCTTGGTTAGAGAAGAGTCTTAACTTCAAGAGATTGGATAGAAACTTTTTTTTTTTTTCCTTTTATCTTAAGATTAATTAAAATGACAAGGCTCAAACCAGGACAAACTATTTTTTTCCCCCCAAAGAATGAACTAGAAATCTCTAGACTTAACCACATTGGCTGCTCTTGTTGAAAAATAAACATGAGTTTCCCTAAATGCAGCAAAATGTAAACAAGATCCTCCAGAAAGCTGAGATCCTGGAGTGATACAGACAAGAAGTCTCCCTGCACTTCTGTCCTCCTAAGCATTAACTCTCTGTTTACCCAGAAATTGAAGACTTTTTTTTTTTATGTCAAAGAAATTAACCTTGGAAGAGGACTAGGGTAAAGAAAATTTAGTATGTGGCTGGAAATGTCACTGGAGGTGAAAAAAGGAAAATCCAGCCCTTGTTTCTAGTGGTTGCTATGGCCATGGCTGTTATTACTAGGAGTCAAAAAACATTATTGCAGACCTGGAATTCTGCCAGTTTCCTGCTTGGAAACTGAGCGGATCCACAATAATGGTCCCAGCGATGCCTCTGGAGAAGGAAAAACTACAGGCAAGTACTTTTTGTTGGAAAAGTAAATGATTCTTATCCTAGCAATACAGGCTTGAAAGAA
>VWZI01014518.1:39131-71937 GCA_013396835.1 Psilopogon haemacephalus
CCAAAAAAATGGCGTAAAAAAAAAAAAAAAAAAAAAAAAAAAAAAAAAAGATCTGAGCGTGGCATTTTCTCTTCTGTACAACTGCAGAGTCTTGAAGCACTGCACAAACTGCAGAAGAATCAGTGAAAATGCTACCCAAGAAGGCCAGCAGCTGCCAAGAACTACGCCTTCCCACCAGCAGTTTGCACTTGGAAAGAATGCAGAAAATCAGCTACCAGGAGCTTTCAGATGTATTCAGACTCAAACCAGACAGCCAGAAAGTACATCAAAATACCCAGAGTGATGAATATTCCGGCAGGGCAGGAAACTTCTAAATGAAAATATCAGATGGGTAGCAACTTGCTGGCTGCAGGAGCACTTACGTATCGAAGCAAGGCCTCTTCCCCTAGAGCTCGCACCAAGCCTTTGGTATCCATCTGCCCCAACCTCAGCACGTACAGTGGGCGACCATCTGAGGGACAAGAACAAAAGCATCAATGCCACCCTTGTTTTTCACAACAGCAGCCACTTTTGTGTTACAAATCCAAATGGAAAGAAGCCATTCAGTCCGAGCTTGCTCTGTGCAGAGTCTGGAGCAAACGGCAACAGGAGACTTTACCCTGACCAGCTCCGCCAAGAGGTGACCTGTAAAGGAGCTGTCAAAGTTTAATGGAGACATCTTGATGCAAAAATAGCTGCCCTATCTGCAAGGAAAGTCCAAAGTCCATGTACTACATGGCCACGTACTACACAGTATGACGGCACAGACAATTAAAGACAGAGGACTAATTAGCTTCCAGGAGAGCTCAGCTAGAAGGAAAACTGGAGCCCATTAGCACAGCTGAGGAGCTGTAACAAAAGGTGAATGAGTCTTCTCTCAAACGTGATGCAATACTGCTGTGGAGAGCTCACAGCAACTTTTTTGGAACAGTGGCTGTGCTGAGCTCTGGAAACTAACGAAAGAAAGTGTTAACCCAGAGCCTTGCTTCCTGCAGTGTTTGCTGAAGTCTCACCTCCCAGCTGTGTCATCACACACTATGCGCAACTGGCACTCAGCCTCTCTTATGCAGGTTAAGCCTGGAGACAAGAGATTCTGTTCCAGAGATCAATTTCAGGTGGACCCTCTGCTTTCACAGCCTCGCCTTTTCACGGTCATCTTGCTGCATGCTGGGGCGTCCTGATACTCTCTAGGATTCAAAGCCATTAAGCTTAACAACTGCCTCGGCTGAATTTGAGAATCTGAGCTTGCAATTCTGGCTCTTCGTAGTAGGAGCTCGTTTGAAACAGCTTCCCTCCTCCTCCTAAAGCTGTGATGCATAAAAAAAATATCTTTGCCTCATCTGTTCTAGCACACAAGCTAAATAATCACCAGCTTGTGAAACGGAATGTGCTGGGATACGACACAAAAATAACAAAATGAAAGAGAAAAAAGCTGTCTACAGAAAGATCTCCCTGAAGTCCTGTTGGCTGTTCAGCTTCACTTTCCTCCAACAACTGCAAAAAAGAGGTATCCAATTATCATGAAGTCCTTTGGGACACAATGAAAAAAACCCAAAACCTCTCAAGATATGCTATTAAAAAAAACCCAAACCAAACAAAAAAAAAAAACCCAAACGAGCAAAACTGCCAAGTAAATAATTTGCTTTGACTTTGCAAAGACACTACCCCCATGAAAGCTCACAATAGTCTGTATTTTATCAGGTAGTCTAAGACACTACCCCCATGAAAGCTCACAATAGTCTGTATTTTATCAGGTGGTCTAAGACACTACTCCCATGAAAGCTCACAATAGTCTGAATTTTATGAGGTGGTCTAAGACACTACTCCCATGAAAGCTCACAATAGTCTGTATTTTATTAGGTGGTCTAAGACACTACCCCCATGAAAGCTCACAATAGTCTGTATTTTATGAGGTGGTCTAAGAGAAGATGTTCTTTTAACATCAGCAGACGATTGTCTTGGAGTGTGCTGTTCAGCTTTTCAAATAGTAAGCAAGAAGTGTTATTAAAGCTTCATAGCAGGTCTGCCTCCCTTACAGATGTACAAGCATCCAAACCCAAACCAAAGTCTCACCCTTCTCCACCCAAGCGACACACGAAGCAAAGTCTCAGCTGACGGAGCTGCGTTACCACTGCCTATTTCATACTCCATTAGAGCTCTGTGATTTAAAAGAAAACCCAATTCCTGTCCAAGTGAAAACCACTCAGATGTACGGAGAGCTGTGCCAATTGCAAGCCAAAATAACAACCTGCATTCTCTTGCACCAACAGCTCATTCCAGACAACACACTCCACAATCCCTGCTTGCCTTCACTTCGGTGCTAACAGCTGTAGAGCACTCGGCTGGCCTAGGCTGGCACATTTAGCATGCGTAGGAAGAAAGGGGAAATACTAGAAAGAAAGGTTTAAAAAAAGAACCTACCCACTGTAAAAAAAATAAATTCTAGAGGACTGCTCAGTTTTGAAATTCTGTTTGCAGCATGGACAAAGCCAGGCTTCACTTGTGGGCATGCTGCAAAGAGATCAAAGGTACTGGAGGGGAAGGGAGGAGGGGCCTGAAGTTCACCACAAGATTGAAGAACTTCTCAGAAAAACATTAAATAACCCTTTGATGCATTCTGCACCTTTCTGCTCCCTGGCAGGACCCAGTTACGTGCTACTGACAGAGGAATTCTTTGCAAAGAATGGACAAGGCACTGACAAAGCCAGAATGTATTCCCAGGTCTTCTCCCTTGCAGTCTTTCCAAGCATATTCTCATTTTTCATTTCCTCAGTCTGAGGTCTATCAAACCCAAAGCAGCAGGGAAGAGCCATTCAAGCTCTCTTCAGCTTTACAGCGATTAAACTTCTGCTGTGTCCTGCCTGTCTCCTGGCCACTGCTGCTGACAGCATCCTGGCCTGTTTCACAAGCTTGGTGTAACAGGAAGAGCTAGCAGAAACAATGGTGCCTAGCGGGGAAAAGACTAAATGAGAACACAGATAGCTCAAAGAGAGATTGTTTCCTTATCTGAAGAGCCCAGCTTGCCTCAAGCAACACATTCCAAAACGTTTCACTTCTATGTGTGTGTTAGCAACAAGATCAGCACACGAAAAAGCAAGCAAAGGGATAGGGGAGGGTGTCAGGCACAGCCATCTGTGTTTGAAGGCTCTGGCCATGGCTCACCACACAAAGGCAAGTGAGCCAAAGCTTCTTCCCTTCTTAAATAAACCTGCTCTATTTGATGTTTCTGCAACATCCCACTTCTCATCATTAAGCTGATGGCAATGCCAAATAAGTATTCATTTATGCCATCAGCAGACTTACACAAACACCAGAAATAAGTTGATTAGAAAGATGCACTTATTTACAAACATCTTTTAATCACTGAAAGAGAATAGTCTGCATTTGCATAACACCCTTGTAAGCATCTCTCAGCACTACAGAACTGCAACTGGTAACTTTTTTTTTTTATTTTTTTTAAAGCTACTGGCAAAGCAGAGCTTTTTAGCAGAGTCAGAAAGATTAGGACCTAGGAGTCTGCCTCGACTGACTGAGGAGTTGGCAACATCAATTTAAGTGCCTGAAGTACATAACCAGAGCTGACTGGGAAGACGGTTGTTAGGAGGGACAGCAGACAGCTTTAATTAAGGCTGTAAAAAGGCTGTTCAATGTCCACCCAATAGAGGATACCTTTGTCATGATGATGCCAGCCTCCTGCATAGTAATCTTGGAGCACTTGAGGAGGGTTCCAGGTGTCTAGAATATAGTCCACCTGGTGCTGCTTACGCCACGTCAGCGACTGGCAAAGGATCTCTCTTGCTTTATCGATGTTGAAGTCCCGGGCACGCAGGAACCTTAGGATGTGCTCATCCTTTGGGATCTGTTCAAATCAACAACAACAAAACACCACCTGATCTGGGGTTCAAGGTTTGAAACAAGAACAAAACAAAACAAACAACAGAAGCTGGAAAAGGTGCAGCGAGGTAGGAGGATGGAATTCATGCTGAAAAGTTACTCAAGCAAATCGGCTTTTGTTCGCAACACAACCACGTGTGCCCTGCCAAGGTACTGCACCTACCTTTAGAGAAGGGATATAAATATTTATAGAATCATAGAATGGTTTAGGTTGGAAGTGACCTCAAAGATCATCCAGTTCCAACCTCCCTGCCATAGGCAGGGATACACCTCCCACCAGAACAGGTCGCTCAAGGCCTCATCCAACCTGGTCCTGAACACCTCCAAGGAGGAAGCACCCACAACATCCCTGGGCAACCTGTGCCAGTGTCTCACCACCCTCACTGCAAAGAACTTCTTCCTAACATTCAGTTTCAATCTCTCCTCTTCGAGTTTAAGCCCATTACTCCTCATCCTGTCCTTACAAGACTATTTAGTCCCTCCCCAGCCTTCCTGCAACCCCCTTCAGATACTGGAAGGCTACTCCAAAGTATCCTCGAAGTCTTCTCTTCTCCAAGGCTGCAGAGCCCCAACTCTTGTAGCCTGTCTTCACAGCAGAGGTGCTCCCACCCTCTGAGCATCTTTGTGGCCTTTGTATCACACATTCTGAGAGAGCCACAAGAGACCATGAGTAACTTACTTTGCCTTTGTGCGTCTCCTGCAGCCACTGTCTCAGTCGAATGAGGCAGCTCTCCTGTATTGGTGTCAGGTCACCCAGATACCTCTTGATGTAGTCTGCATCTAGCTTGTCTACAAGGAGATGTACATGTGATTAGAGTGGTCCTCAGCTGACCTAGTCAAAGCAGCAAGTGATCCTATCTGCTGACATCTGAAAGCAGAGAAGCAGCTGCTCTGCGTTCTGTGCAGTCACAACTGCATAAAGTTTCTTTGAATCAATGAAAAGATGAGCAAGGCAACAAGAGAGTCATCCTCATGCTGAAGCAAGAGGACTCAGACTCCTCCTGCAGCTAAGGAAGAGTAAGCTCAAATATTTATTAAAGCATTTTGCCAATATATATTCAGATTTATCAATCCACAGCACCACAGGGCTTGCTGCTTCTGGAAATACTTAGAGAAGCTTTGATCTAATTCTCCCAGTGCAAGATTTTCCCAAATTCCCTTATTAACTGGGGGAGGAGGAGGATGTAACAAAATACTGTGCCCAGAGAAGCCTTCAGCCCTTTCCTCCTCATTATTGCTACAGTTAAATCCATCTCTGAATTTCAGGGCAAGAAGTAGGCCATTCATTTGCAACCTAAATCAACAGCAAAGTGAAGAGTTTTACTACTCCTATCTGCTCTTCATTTACTAAAACACTGACCCCTTAACAGCTACTCAGGCTAGCCCATGTGGCACTGCTTTGCAAGCCTGCACTTTAACATTGTATGGTGGCAAACAAAGAGGATTTTTCAGCTGCCCATGAGAAGCAGCACAGTGCTGAGAGCCTCTACAGTACAAGGAATCCCACTAAACCAAGTCAGAATCACACAATGTTAGGGGTTGGAAGGGACCTCTAGAGATCATTGACTCCAACCCCTCCACCAAAGCAGGATCACCTAGGGCAGGTCACACAGGAATGCATCCAGGCAGGTTTTGAAAGCCTCCAGAGAAGGAGACCCCACAACCTCTCCAGGCAGCCTGTTCCAGTGTTCTTCCACCCTGGGATGCTTTAGTCCAAGGGCTAAACTCCCCCACTCCCTGCCTCTTGTCAACTCTCTCCTTACCAGAAAATAAGAAAAGGAGGAGAAAAAAAGGCAGAAGGAGAGTGTGCAGTTGATTTACACAGAATATGTTACTTCCCTGCTACAAAGGTATCAGACAGAGAACAGAAGGCAAAGGGAAAGGAATACCCATCTGAATCCAGTAACAGAGGCAAATGCAGCTGCCCACTGAAGGACCAGGAAAGCCAGAGGGGGACCAGTCCCTCCCTTCCAGGGCCACAACACTGCAACACCATCGATGCAGTAGTTGTGATGTCATGATTCTGATAGTGGGGAATAGAAGTGTGTGTAAATATATATACACATATGTGGTTCAAGCCACTGCATTCTCCATCCCTTATTCCACACTATTCTGTATCACGCTCAACAGCAATGATCATAATAGATACACAATTTACTGTGCATTCTCAACCTAGACTGAGATTATTCTGTGGCATACAAGAAACTTTTCCATCCTCATCCATTACCCACCGAGTCCATCCTGGTCCTTGGGCCAAAGCTATCCCACAAGTGGGTTGGATTTTACCTGGGGCAAAGCTAACCCAAACCTTCTTCCCTAGCATATTCTTTATGTGTACCATGGGAACTTTATCACCTTTTACAGCACGTGGCAGCTTGGATTGGGCAGGGCAGGCCCAGTTCGTAGATCCTCTGGTGCAGACCAGCCAAGTGACTTCTCCTGAATGTGCATCCCAGTTTGTGAAGGTTCCTCCTCCCATTGCCTTCAGAATGGTTTTTAGCAGGTCGTTGTAATGCTCGACTTTGCCAGCAGCTGGTGCATGATAAGGGATGTGATACACCCAGTTGATGCCATGCTCCTTGGCCCAAGTGGCTGAGGCTGCTTCCAAAATGAGTTCCATTATCTGACTCAATCCTTTCTGGGCTGCTGCATCTCCACAGGACTGTTTTCCAAGGCCTAGGATGGTGTTCCAAGTAGTGGCACGGGGCACCAAATATGTTTCCACTCATCCAGTGGTTGCTTCTTCCATTGTAAGCATGCAGCATTTGCCTTGGTGGGTCTGTGGCTGTGTGGTGTAACCAATTTGCCAGGCTTCCCTGTAGTTTTATTTCAGCCATCACCCCCCCGTACCATAAAGGCTTTATCCACTTGGCCAGTTTGATTGCAGTGCACATTTCACATTCATGGATAACCTGTGCTGTGCTGTCTATGGTTAAGACCCCGAGCCCATCTGTATGTTGCATCTCTCCCTTGATGGCCTGAGGCATCACAAGCCCATTGAGCTAGAAATAATTCACTTTTATCTTGTCAGTCCAGATCTGCTTTGGCCACTTTCATCTTAGTAGCTTGATCTTCCTGCTAGTTCTTGCAACATTCTTCAGTGGCTCAGCTCTTGGGCACATGGGCATCTCCAGGATGTACTTTGACCACTAAATTCTCTGCCTGAGTGGCAATATCTTGCCACAGTTCAACTGCCCAGATGGGTTTACCTCTGCACTGCCAGTTGTTTCTCTTCCACTGCTGCAGCCATCCCCACAAAGCATTTGCCACCATCCCAGAGTCTGTGCAGAGATGGAGCATTGGCCACTTTTCTCACTCAGCAATCTCCAAAGCCAGTTGGATGGCTTCCACCTCTGCAAACTGACTTGATCACACTCTCCCTCAGCAGCCTCTGCAAGGCACCAGATGGGACTTCACACAGCAGCCTTCCACTTTCAATGCTTTCCCACAATGCAGCACAACCCACCAGTGAAGAGGGCATGGAGCCTCTTCTGCACAGGTGGGAAATGAGCTGCATCCTCTTGGAGTTGGTTGACCCTTTGAGTCGACCCTGAAACACAGGCCTGTGCATTAGAAGAGAGCTTCCCTCGTATTGCTGGGGCAGGCTAACCACTTTATCCACTGCTTGCCCTTGGCCATCTCTCATGGCCCAGACTGACATAGCCAATGAGCTGGCAATATGATGGTGGTGCAGCTGGCAGGAACTTCTTCCACGTGGCTGGTGTGCACTGCCTCATCTGGGGACTGTCATTCACCCTCATGAGCTTTTCCAGCACAGGTAGTTCTCTCAAATACTGGATGCTTTTCTCCATGGTGATCCATCTCCCAAAATGATCCTTTATATCATCTTTGGTGGGATATATTTCCTTCACACCTGCTAGAAGCCATCTCCAGAGGCTGAGGGTATGTACCAATCTCCTGATAACTCTGTCAGTGCTCACTTCCCTAGATAGGGATCCCAACTGCTTGGCTTCCCTGCCTTCCAACTCCAAACTATTGGCTCCCATATCCCAGCATGGGAGCAGCCAGGTGACAACAGGCTCGTTCAGCTGACTGCTGCAGTCCTTCTGTATATTGTGTAATTCACCCCACAATAAAGATCAGGTGGTTCTCTCTGGCTCTTCTTCCCACGATGGCCCTGCTTCATCCTCATCTTTTCCAGCAAGAGCTGTTTCCCTTGTGTACTTCCTTTTCTGTATATTGGCACACACTGGCTGATTGATGCCACTGCTGTGCCTCTTGGTCTGTTTGTAGGCCCAGAGACCTCCTCTTCCTCTGCATGCTGAAGGGCACTGGAAAGAGACTGACACTGATGGGCCAGATCCCAACACATCACAGCGATTTGCGTCTCCCCGGAATTTTCAGGCTGACTACATCCTTTTATCAAACATTTCCCCAGCTCATCAGGGTTTTGCAATTGCTCAGGAGTGAAGATTCAGAACATTGGAGGTGACCAGCAGGTCAAACACTGGCCCAGGCTTTCCCACATACTATGCCACTCATGGTTCTTCAGCCTCAGAGCAGGTCTCTAAATGGCATCCTTGGAAGAGATCTGCGACACTATGACCAAGACCAGGAACAAACTTAAGAGGCACGACATCAGAAGCAGTCTGGTGTTGGTATCCCAACAACAATCAAAATCTTCTAAAGGTGAATAAAAGTCCTCTTCTGTTCCACTCATCAACTGGATGAGACTACTGATAAATGATGATGCAGTACACAAAAGATGAATCAACCAAATCAAATCAGCAAGTAGAAGACACAGCATCAACCTTAAGTCACTTCGTGAGGGTGACAAATACCAGCATCAGAAAATAAAACTATGGTTATCAAAGGACAGATAAAACAAAACAAAACAAAACAAAAAAACCCAAAAAATCCATGAGATCTTATATCACACCAGCAGAAGAGGTATTGGAGCCAGGAAAGTGAACATCTTAACATGAAAGGAAACACATTCTTTGCATACTTCAACTCGGCACTCTCCTACCAAAGTCCAACTGTCTTAATTAAGACAGAGACTTCCTGCCCAATAGTTGGGCACCAAAAGGAATGCAATGGTTTAGTGCAAGGGCTTGTCCACACAGCCCTTCATCAGACTCATACCATCAGGTGTTTCTGCTGTGGCCTCCGAGGGGCTGCTGGAGGTGCTGGGGATCTCCTTGCTGCTGGAGCCTTCCTTTGCGGCAGAGTCAGGTATGTTAATGGCAAGTGAAGCTGGTCGTCTGGGCTGGGATGTGCCACACTTCACTTTACGTGCATCAGGGGGAGTCCAACGAGGAACAAAAGTTATTCCTTCTTTCTCCAGCTGCTTCAGGTAGTATTCTATTATTTCTTTCCCCTTCAAAAAGGAAAAGTTACTTTAGCTACTAAAACGACTGATTTAGACGTAGAAAAGATTGGGCTGAAAACCTATTAAGAAGTCAGACTTCTGTAGAGATTCCACTTAAAACCACAAACCTACAACAAGCTAAAGTGCAAACAGGCCAGCCTTTGAGCAGAGCAGCCTGTTACTTGGCAGCAGCTGCACTGTCTGTTGGTAACAGGGAGGCAGGCACCTCTTGCACGGCTCACCTTTTTGATGCTGCCGGTGTACTGCTTCATGGCAATCTTTTCCACCGTGCTTTCAAATCCAAAGAAAGATCTTATATCCAGACTTGCTGACTGTTCAAAACAGGTCCAGTCTTCATTGTCAGGATGGACCTGTTAGTTAAAAGCAGGTCGTACAGCTTAGTTACCCATTCAGTACTTTCTGCTGGCAGTATTTGTAATGACTGTTTCTCATTTTACAAGGTCACACAGTCAAAAGCATTCAAGTGGAACGTGCAGCCTTTTGCTCCATTTGCCAAGCATGGTTCAGAAAAGGTGACACTACAGAAAAAAAGGCTGAGGAGCCCTCCTCTAGTCCCAGGGTTAGCACACTGACAAGAAAGGAGAGGGTAAAGAAATACTGGTGCAGCAGGCAAGAGCCAAAGGGCTATCACATCTGTTTAACTAACTCTATCTCATCTTTGCAGGGGCGGTGACTGTAGTGAAAAAGGGCAAAATACTCCACAGTGACCTTTGTGCTGCTGCAGGTTAGATCAACAGACTGAGGCCAGCCAGCTTGAGGCCAGCAGCAAGTACAGCATGAGCATTTCCAAGCACTGTAGTCTAGACGTGTTTGCACAGACAGCAAACAGGTTTTGTAGCCTGAAATGCATTTTCCTTTGTTTTCCTATGATAATGCTACAGGAAGAGGAAACTTCTCATTTTGTCAACAGCTGAACAGGCTTAAAGCACTTCCACCTTTCTTCTCAGCTCATTATCTTAGCTGGCTGGGAGACAATCCTGAAATGGAGATGTTACTGCTTACAGTTGGACTAGATCTTAAAGATCTTTCCCAACTTAAATGGTTCTGTGACATGATCGCTGATGATACTCTGAGGGAAAGCTGTCTTCAACAAAAGACTACTTGTATAAGGAGTTCCCAGGCTGGGCTCTGAATTTGTAGCTACACAAGCATTACAGAAGGCTGGATTTCTGGGCATGCTACTGTCCTGATGCCTTAAGGTTCCCTTCCCCATCAAAACATGCTCAGATTGACTGGGAACAGTATCAAGA
The DNA here is from genome assembly GCA_013396835.1 of Psilopogon haemacephalus. Lineage (NCBI taxonomy): Eukaryota > Metazoa > Chordata > Aves > Piciformes > Megalaimidae > Psilopogon > Psilopogon haemacephalus. Next base: position 49,608 of record VWZI01014518.1, read on the forward strand.
CTTTATAAGGAGACAGCTACAGGAACAAAATCCAAACGTTTCCCTTCGTTTGCTTCTTGAATTAGGGAGTGGGGTGGGGGGGGGTACAAGAGCAGCTTGTACAGCATAAACAAGTACAAATCATAGTAATAACATTTAAGAACCTTCTGTTCCTTTCATAATGCAATTATAAAATGACTTTAGTAAAGAATTAACTTTTAAGAGCAATTCATTCTTCAATTAACCATCTAGTTTGCATTTACCAATTAATTTCTTGTCAAGAGCCTGCTGCGTTTCCTACAAATTTACCACAAGCACTTTTCTGCATAGCATTTCTCTTCCTTAAACAGAGCTTTCAAAGGGGGGAAAAAAAAAAAAGCAGGTGGAAAAAGTATTTTTCAAAAATGCCTTGGAAATAATTGCAGAAATAGCAATAATAAAACAATTAAATTGTAATGCTGAGTGGCTCTGACATCCAGTGACCTTTAACCGTGGTCTGTACACAGCAGAAAATGTTATCACCTGCACAAAAAAAAGAATGCTCCCAGACAAATAAATATTTGCTAGCTTTGATTTGACCTTTAACATTGATCTGAAGTTTCAGTGCTAGACTTGTGTGTTGCCTGAACCTAGGAGCATGAGCCAAGTCATTCAGAAAAAGCCATGAGCACAGCACAAACTCCTTTGTATCAGAAAAGGTCTGTGCAGAGGACCAAGAGTGATGGAAAGAATTAGGTTAAAACACAGTTGACTCCAACACTTGTCTGAGCTCAGCAGAAGGCAAATAAACTATGCTGAACTTTTCACAGTTCTGTCAGGGTATCATCAGCTCCTCCAAGTTCCACACTGCTCTTAAAGACCACAGATTTGCCTAAGCAGAGCTGTCAAACAGTAAATTATGTTGTGTTCTGCTCTCTGAGAAGATGCTCAAGCAAGAGGGTGCCAAGCTTGCTTCAGCTCTTCAAGCAAGTGTGTTACATTTAACACTAACAACAATTAGCACTCATGGTGGGGTGTTAGTTATTTTTTCTTGCAAGACAAAAGCCAAGAGCAACACAACTTCTGTTTGTGAGCCCTGAAATCTAAACCCTGATTTAGTTCCATCTGTAGCACCACCCAAGAGCCTGGTACTCACTGTGTAAGAGCAGTGCTCTTTAATAATGACTCTGCTGGAGAAGGTTTCATTGCGGGCTTCTATGTGCAAAGTCCTTTCTCGTCTGTTCAAAGAGTTCTTCTGGATAAAGTAGACATAATCCACTCCTGCAATCTGAGGGAGATGAGGCAGAGTCCATTAAGATGCAATAGTCATGTGGAAGAACACCAGAAGCATAAAGCAGGCACTTCAGCCTCATCACCTTTTTCAACAGCCGTGGTGCATCAATGTCCAGCTTGCAGCGCCGTTCAATCACGTGGATGGCTCCATCCTCACTCTTGTGTTCATTTATAATGTCACTGTCCACAAACATAGGGATGAGAGGACACGTGGGAAACCTCCTTTCATATGCCTGTAATGATGGAAAGAGAAGAAAACAAACTATCACCACAATTAATTCCTGAGGGTGTGCATGAGGCTCCTTTGCTGACATCACCTGCAATTGTGGGCACAACGCCCTTCAGACCTGTTCCAGAAGGGACTGAGCCCTCCTGGAGTCCATGTTACAGCTGAAAAAAAAATAAATCAGAGTGCATGCCAAGCAATCCATTTATTAATATGTTACTCATATAGCCCTTTCCAGGTTAAACAACTTTTAAAAGACATGAAATATTTCATTTCTCCTCTCCCTCCCCGAAGGAAATTGCTCGCTCTGTACAGTGCCAATCATCTTGTCAGCAAAACCAGCAAAATAAGCCCCTCTGGTTCTAAAATACCACAAGACAAAACAATTACGTGTTGGATTAAGGAAAACCCACATGGTAATTATTGGTGTTTCACCAAGCTCTCTAGAGGGTTTTCATACAGCTCCCAAAGGTCTAATAAAAACATTTCAAAACCTATTTCTCAAGCTAACAGAGCTCTCGAGCTCCCTGCGCACAGCCTCTGTAACAACTTTGCTGCACAGTTTATCAGCTCAGAGTTTTGTTCAACAACACACAGGCAGGCTTCCCCACTACAGTGGGGCCATGTCATACCTCTCAAAACATGAACTTTATTTGCAATAATCCAGAGCTGGCAATAAATAGCTTGGATTCTGCCTGAAGGATACAGTCACGTAAATAAGATCATCTCTTAAAGACCTGGCACACAGAAGACTGTATTAAATCAGACACACCTGGGAAAGGGCAGTTAAGAATCTGCCAAGATTCTTCCCTGATAAGTTAATGTTAACCTGGTTTATTGATCTTAACCACAGGAAAATCATAGCTGGAAAATCATAGAATGGTCTGGGTTGGAAGGGACTGTCAAAGGTCCCTCTGAATGCAACACAACTGTTAGCTCTTTCCCCTCTCTTTTCTTTCCTCATCACTCCTGTACCTCCACTTCTCCTTGGGTTTTTGTCTTCATGGGGTAGCAGTAAACTAAGTGATTCTTTAGCCTGCTTTTCACATTCACTATCACCTAGAAAGGTTGGACCAGATGATCCTTGAGGTCCCTTCCAACCTGGCTTCTGTGATTCTGAATTCTTTCAGTGTTGCTCTGATCAGAACCCTTGGTGCAAACCAAGGATATGCAAGGCGTCTCAATGCAGAAGAAAATGTCAGTAACATAAGTAAATTGGAGAGCAGAACGTGAAGCAGTTCTTAAAAAGAGAAAAAATATCTACTCTGTCCTTTGAGATGATTTTAAGTGCTCTGAATATAGCTGGGATGAGGCACAGGAAGGGCACCAGCAGGGAGAGGGTGTGGAAGAAAATCAGCAGCAGCTGCAGAAAATATGCAGCGGTGGCTCTGGAAGAGAAAAGGTCTCAAATTCTCCTTTTAGAATAACTAAAATAGTTTGTTACCAGGGTTCAAGCACAGTTTAAGCACGGTGTTACTATGGTGTCAGTGGTGCAATGCACTCAAACAGCAGCAGCTTTTTTTCCCCTTTCTGCGTGTTTTAACACCATTTTGCAGCCTGATTGTCCTGAGTTCATAAAGCTCCTCTGTAACCTCCTAGAAGTACAAGCAGTGAGCAAGCACAAATGCTCCTTCTTTCAGGCTTTGCATCTGTGCACAGCTGGTTTTGTTTAAATGAAGAAATAATTTCTGGGTTCAGAGATGTGCACAAGAGAAGTGACAGAGCGTTAGTGTCGCTACACAATGGTGAGCAGTGGGGAAAGAAAACCCTCTCAGAGCTCCAGAAGAAAGGAGGATGGGTCCTATTCATAGGGTATGAGCAGTCCCTCCTTTCTTTTGTGAGGCTCTGCACATTTTACTCTTGTCCAAGAATCTCTCAAGCCCTTTCTCTGAACAAGTCTCACCAGCTTCTCTGAATTAATCCTGGGTTTAACCGTAGGTAAATGTTGTCATCAGTCAGAAAAGATTTTCCTAAGAAGCAAGAATTGAGAAGTACTTCTGCTTTTTCAGATAGCTTTGTTTAATGCTTCTCTTTTATTTGAGGACCTTCTGTTACAGGCAGGAGAGAAGGAGACATCTAACATTTCTCTCACTGATTTCAAAGTATTTTTACTTCTAGATCATAACAAATTTTCCTCATTTGAGCAGCCTCCTCTGTGCTTCTTTGCAATGAGTTTTGCCCATCTCAGCAGCCTCCTCTATGCCTCTTTGCAACGAGTTTTCCCCATCTGAGCAGCCTCCTCTATGTCTCTTTGCAACGAGTCTTCCCCATCCGAGTAGCCTCCTCTATCCCTCTTTGCAATGAGTTTTTCCCATCTGAGCAGCCTCCTCTATCCCTCTTTGCAAGTCTTCATTGCACACATTGCTGCATTCCCCATCTTAGCCCTCAAAATGCTTCCCATTTACCCTGTGAACACTTGCAAATCACAACATTACCTGTTCATAAGTGTTTATTGAGCTGTGAGCATAAAAATGCCCGAGAAGAATTTGTTCTGAATGGGAAGGCTGAATTGAATGTGTTCACTTTGGAAGAGAACAAAATAATTATCTGCCAAAAGTTGGCAAGCTCAGTGCTTACAGCAACAAAGTACTTGAAGGCTTCAAAGTGATTAACAGCGACACAGGATTCTTTCCTCCCTAGAGAACAGGCACAGAGAGCATTGAAAACCGTTCACAGGCAATTTTATTGGGCTCTTAAATTAGGCTGGTTTTATTCCTTCATGTCCCATTGCCAATATGTTCTTGTAGTGCATCATTTCTCAGCACAGCCTTGTCTGGAGAAAAAGTGATTATAGTAGAGCGTAGCCACATCAAAATAGTCCATCTGATTTAAAGCACAGCTGTCTCTGCCACACGTGGCAAACAGTTCTCCTTCAGGCTGCAGAGAAGGCAGGCAAAAGCTGCTCAGATGGGACACACAGATCTGGCTTCAGCCCAGGCCAACAAGAGGACCTATAGTTTGTGGTACAGCACACTAAGAGACACAGGAGTTGAAGCAGCACATTGCCATCACCAAGCCCAGAGCTATAAAAAGAGCATGAGGAGATAAAAAGATCAATAATAGAACTGAATGGCATTTTCTGTGTTATGAAGATGTTCTGAACCAGAAACTGTCTCTGGAGTCCAGCTCTGCAGACAGGAAGTAACTGAGTGCGTTATCCAGCATTCCTTTAGTGCTGTGATAAATACAAGATGCCACACATTCTTTCCTGCCTGAGAGGGCTCTTTACAAATCAAGTCATTAGATATTACACACCTTCCTCTCAGGACTTCAGTTGCCCTATATAGATACAATCACAGAAGGCAATTAGTTCCTCAAAAGCAAAGCAACTGCAGCAATCCTAATGGATTCACTGTCAGAATGGAATGCTAAAGGCATCTAAGAAGGATTTCAGGATTGCAGAATGGTTAGGGTTGGAAGGCATCTTAAATATCATCTAGTTCCAAAGCCCCTGCCATGGGCAGTGACATCTTCCACTACAAAGCCCAACCTGGCCTCAGAGAGTTCCAGGGATGAGACATCCCCAACCTCTTTGGGTAACCTGGGCCAGTGTCTTGCCACACTCACAGTGAAGAATTTCTTTCTTATATTTAATTTAAATCTCTCTTATTATAGTCCAAAGCCATTACCCCTCATCCTATCACTACACTCCCTAATGAAAAGTCTCTCCCCATCTTTCCTGTAGCTCCCCTTAAGTACTGAAAGGCCACAAGAATGTCTGCTTGGAGTCTTCTCCAGGCTGAACAACTCCATCTCTCAGCCTGTCCTCACAGCAGAGGGGTTCCAGCTCCCTGATCATTTTTGTAGCCTGCTCTGGACCCACTCCAATGGACTTTCTTAGGCTGGGGGCTCCATAGCTGAACCCAAGCACGTTGCAAGGCTGTTGCTTTATTTTGCCATTTCCTTCTGTCACATTTATAAGACACAACGTGTGGAGAGTCTGGTCTGTAGCAGAAGCAAAAACTGCAGGCGTGCTCATCCTCAAAGCCTCCACAGTTGGTGCTGGGCTTGACAGGAGAAGTCACAACGCCTCTTGGGCTAAGAGACATCTGTGTGCAGAGCTCTCAGGGGGAAAAAAATAAAAATATTTTAAGCCTGCAATTCTGTTGCTCCCTAATAATGTACTTTGACAATTCCCCACCAGCCTCTGGAACATTTGTGTACTCCGATGCATTAGAAGGTGGCTTTGTGCATCAAGAAAAGAAACAAAAAACCTACAGTGTGGTGAAGCAGCTTGAACTTCACATTTAACAGACTCATTATATAAGCCCTTAACTTTCTTAATGCATGGTAGCAGCAAGAACACTGACAGGCATAATTTCATCCAAAATACCGCCGTACTAAAGCTTCTTTTCCAACTGCTTCCCTTAGCAACTCATGCTCCGAGAAAAGTCAAAATAACAGGATTTATTTTACTTTTATCTTTGCTACTATTTCAGCTATGTCTGAAGACATGAAAGCAATTCAGGAGTGAGGTTATTTTAAATCCACTGCAGTCATGTTTCATACCCCAGGGAATTAAGACTTGCTGTGACTGCTGCCCTGCGATGTTTGGGATTCTAACACCAGCAGTAACAGGATCTTTGCAAAGCTCCACCTTTAGAACAGTGTTTAGGTATGACCCCCAACCCAATTTTCAGAAGGACCAAGGACTTTATTCAGCTTTGGTTTTTTTTTTTTGCTTCTCAGATCGTGCCTCGGGCTAACAAAATAATAGGCAGGTGTTTGGTTCTCGGTGGGGAAAGTCTGTCATTTGTGCAAATATTTACTCAGCTTCTCTGACCAGATTAATATATTCCCAGTCTCCTCCCTTAAAGGATAGAGACTGTGCAGGATTTCCATTAGATGACTCAAAAAATAATTTCTGTACTTGTAAGGAGAAGAAGAAGAAAAAAAAAAAAAGATGCAGCAAGACTTGCAAACAATCTTACACTGTGATGTTGTGCTTACAGCAGCTGAATCCTCCAAAGAGAGCTTCTAAGCTGGTGAAACAAGTAAGAATTTGTCACTACGCTGAAAATGAAGCATATTGAGTGCTTTCTTAATAGCTTAACTGTTCAGCTGTTTGGGGGTGGTGTTTGATGTTTTCTGTTCCAAATGTCTGGAACAGTAACCTTCCAAGGGGAGCACAACATCCTCAAAGGTCACCTCAAGAGAACACACAAAGAGATTCACCCTGGCGATCGCACCTAGTGCGCTGCACTTTGTGCATGCACATACAGAGCTCATTCTCTGCCTACAACACCTGACCGTGCTTGAGGACTAATCTGCAGGCACTGCTAACACTCACCATGCTCTTCTTCCTGCTTCCAGTAGTGTGGAATTCCTGAATTTTTCATTAACACACAAGAAAACAAGAAATGTCACTGAAGCAGGATGCTGCCCTAGCCTGGCAGGCTGCATTCCAGCAGCTGTGTATCGCTCTGTCCTCTGCCTCCCCCTGCATTAGAGCACTGTAGATCAATAGGAAAAACATTGACTCATGAGAGGTCAACCAAGAGGTTTCAAATTCTTGGCAGCTGCGTTTGGAATGAAACAATTCTGGATTAACTCTCACAAATCAGCAAATCCCTTCCCACCTCCCATATACTGCTGTTCACAGCCCTTCACCAGTCTCTTTATGAACACACACACACATGCATTTAAAAACCCCTCGTACTTTACAAAGAAGCGTGCATCTCAGTGTCACTCTGTCTCAGGGATGTTAGTTCACATGTTGCTAATTAGCTCAGGGGAGTGTGGGTGGAAGAAGGCAGATGGTTAGAGCGGATATACCTCAAAAAACTCTAGAATTAGCTTTCTGGCAAGGTAGCGCAGGAAGGGGGAACATCAACTGGACTGCAGCTTGGGAAAGGAAAAGCATGTTTAAAACACAGCTAGTCAGCTCTTTGGAAAGCAACATCTCTGGGAAGCCAGTACTGGAAGGGCAAAGCACTCCTCTACAGGTTGACCACCACTGCTAAAGGCAGATCCCTGCTGCCATGCACACAGCACAGTTAGCTTTGCTTTTTTGCAGCTAACTTCCCCTTACCAGTACAGACCTCCACAGCAGCCTTTGTTCAAAGTAGGCTTAAGTGGTTTCTTCTCCATCATGGCTTCAATTTATTAAACGTTCTCATTTTGGAAAAGAGAAGTTATTCTCTTATAGCTGGGAAAGAAAGGTTGCTTGGCAGTGACTCAGTACGATGAACTCTCTTTCTGTGTTCAGAACTAGAACACAAGATCCTCCTGCAAAGCTTTTCCAACTGGATTCCCCAATGGTTAACCTGCTGCCTATCACAGCAAGATCAACACATAAAATGTTTGCATAACAACTTATCACTAAACTGGATCCAGGCAATGGGAAAGTGCACCAGGAAATACCTTGGGTGGAAGCCTCTTGTCTGAATTAAAAATTCTAATCTTGCACCTGAACGAGAGCTACTTTAAAGATTTGAAGAGTCAAGACAAATAAGCAGGCAGCAAGCACCCATCAAGAAAGGAAGGCTCCTGAGTTCCATCTTGTCTTGTCAAAGAAGCTAAGTGCCCCACATTTGAGTACACCTGAAAAGCTCTTCCACTCTGCGAAGAGCAGGACTTGGCTGGGGAGAGGGAAATCCAGCCCTTGCAAACTGAGCTGTACTTGAGAATGGTGTGAAGAGCAGAGCAGAACTGGCAGAACATTCAATCCGACAGCCCTGCAGATGGCTCTGAGGGGCCAGCTGCATCCTGTGGTGGGATGGATTCTGCTGAATCCCTTCCAATCAGAACTGACAGACATTTGTGTGAGTTGCCCCTTACCCTAAACTACAGGCAAAAATCTGCACAGCTCCTCTCTCTTCATCACACTTCACTACACTTGCAGCCGCATTTCGACCTCACTTTACTTTTGCCCCTCCTCTATCCCACCTCCATTAGAGCCCCAAACCATTTTACCCTGTTGTGGCACGAGTCGCTCAGGAACAGAATATCCTGTCTTCACCTCCTGTTCCTTGCTACACAAGATGAAATTTGGCCTCTTTAAGTATTAATGATGACTATTAAGTATATCAAACGTAAAATAACCCTTCTGTAAGTTACAGAGGAAAAAAAAAATCAATAGGACAAATCAGCACCAGTAACAGAAGCATTTTGCTTCATTTTAGAGGCTAAAAAGTTCTTGTTTACTACACAAGTGTAGCAAGTGCTATTGACTCTGGACTTTGATGAAACAATCATTAGTGTATTAGGAGTGCAAGCTTACAGCACTGGCTACAAGTGGTGCCTGCAAGGCTCACGTGCAGTCCACCACAGCATCACCAAGCATCTCCAAAATGGTCCAGCTGCTTCTGCTTAGCATGGATTCAGCCCAGCTTAAAAGCTTCATCATGATGGAGCTGGTCTAAAAACTTTCATAAAGGAGGCTGTTAAAAGTTTTCTATAATTACACATCAAGTCCTTGAACTGCATGGCTTTTTAGGATTGGGAGTTCTTAATATCTTGTAGCTTTTCAACTGTGGACCACACAAAGACACATTATTATCCAAATGATGAGACAAGTACTAGCAAGAACCTGCTCTGCACAGATTCTGTTCATTAGTTCTAACTGAAGGCTAATTAATTTCTCAAAAAGAAGGAGAAGCAAGCTTGGAAAGCCATCTCAGATGCTCTCTAATGTGGTGAGCAGAGCTTTCAGGCAAACACAAAGAACCCGTCAGTAGTTCAAGAACTTATTGCAGCATGATATTAAAATTCTTATAATGCCTATTTATGATATTGCACCAAAGTGTTGCTCTAATTTATAGCCCAGCTCTGCCTCTCTCACGTTCAGAAGATCAAGGGCCCAACTGATTCAATACAGCCTACCACACTGAATCAGTCATGACCATGTAGACATGACTGGATCCTGCACACACCTCAAAGTATTCCCTGTGCTTCAGACACCTGCAGGCATTAAGCAAGCAGTGTTCCAAAGCCCATACAACCCTACAAACACTGAAGATGATTCTGCAGGTCACTTCCAACCTGGTATTCTATGACAGGTCACTACAGAAACCATTTCCTTGCCATCATCAGGACTTCTCTGAGAGTTGGTAAGAGTATGAAGTGCCAAGAGGACTTGCAGTTTACAGTATCCTTGTCTCTAGAAAAGCATTTCAGAGCCAGACAAGCCAATACATCGAGCTTTCTCAGCTCACTTCTCCTTTGTGGAATGGAAATGAAATTCCTGAGAAACTCTCCAGGAAAACAGGAGTTGGGAAAAGTGAAAGAGGTGAATGGGAAAACATTTATTTCACCAAAGCCATTAAATGCTTGCCACTGGCAGCTCCTCTGTCACTCAAGAATTCTGCATGGAAGAAAAGTTATTATTAGGTGCACAGAAGAGCATAACCCCTACTCCTCCTTGTCTTTATTTGCTGCTCACACTTGTTTAAAAGGGTTCTCTTGATTTAATCAAGTGCCATTGACAAGGATTTCAGACCCTACACTGCCGTGAATGACCCACTTGCACCTTGCAAACCTCCACAGAGAGAGAGGAGGGGAAGATGAGAAGACAGATTTATTCAAAGACATTTAAATTCACCCCTCAGCTTAATTATATAAAGCCTTAGGCTTCAAGACCAGGACTCCTCAGTCCATTTTTGCATTTAGCTGCATTAGAGGCTCAGGGAGCTTTGAAGTTAGGTATCCATTTATGTTTCTTTCACACTTCAAATATACTCTGCTCCTAGATGACCTAAAGAGAGCTAATGAAAACCTGTTAGAAGTCATCTCCTGGATGTGACCACAGAATAAACAATATCTACTTGTTCTACCTAACAGGTTAACAGTCCTGCCACGAGCAAAGCAGAGTGATTTGCTGCTCAAATCCTGGAAATAGTGAGAAAGCTTCTGACCTTCACATCCATTCTGCAAATTCCTGAAACAGAGAACATCTAAAAGCAGCGAGCAGCGTGTCCACAACCAGTAGAAACCAGCCCAGCTTACAGGCTCAACTCAAATTCAATAGCTGCTTGGGGATGTTATATGAAAAGCTTTCATTCAATGAATTTGAAAAGTCTCTCTGAAGTCAGGAAACAGCACAGAAGCTCTGCTTGTGCTCCAGCTCAAGTCACTCTAGCTGAGACCATAAAAACACAGAGACAATTCTTTTTGCTTCTGGATCACCACTACTCCAAATAGCACTTGCCACCAGCCAACCAGAACATGCACGAGATGCACAGGGGAAGCAAAAGCACCCCTGGGAATAAAGACCCTGAGGCTTTCGGCAAGGAATAGAGCAGTTATGTAGAGCAGGAACCAACACTTCTCTCCGCACAGCTCTGTAGACACAGCCCAGGCTACTTCACAAATCTTTAATCTCTTCGAAGACTTCTGCAGTGTAGAAGAAACAGCTTCACGTTCAATTTCAGGCACAACAATACTTTACACACACTGCCAATCAGAGAAATAAAGGAATGCCCCTGAAATGGGATGAGAGATGAAACTGTACTCAATAGCCTGCAGTTAGAGTGCTGCTTACACAACACATCACACACCACCCCGGCTTGCTGACAACAGAACCTTTCATGTGTTAACACTGCTAGAGAGCACTTTCAAGTGACTGCACTAACACACAAACAGTGGCATTTCTGTTCACCTCCTCAGTGCAGGCAGCATTGCCATGGTTACAGTGCTGATCACTATTGGCTTTACGTACGTGCCAAATATAGACCCAAATGCATAGCTTGTCATGCCAAACAGCCCTAAGAGCTGGGAACCAGCTCCAAGTCCCCTGCCAAGTGTAAGGCACTCACAAATAGGCTCTAGTGCTGCCGGAGAGCTTTAGCAAGCTTACTGCTCACTATGTCACCCTGGCTGGTTGTAGAAGGAGCCACTGAAAGTGGAGAGATCTTCAAGCGTCAGCTTTGTCGGATCCCACCGTAGCATCTCCAGCACTTTGGAATCATAGAATTGCAGAATCAGTCAGGTTGGAAGAGACCTCCAAGCTCATCCAGTCCAACCTAGCAGCCAGTCCTAGCCAATCAACCAGACCATGGCACTAAGTGCCCCAGCCAGGCTTTTCTTGAATACCTCCAGGGATGGTGACTCCAGCACCACCCTGGGCAGCCCATTTTCCTACATGCAGAGATGCAATCCTCTCCCAGATGAAAAGTAAGCTCTTCCATGATTTAGTATGACCTTACTCAAACTTTGAGTGGTAAAAAATACATACCAATTCAGCAGGCAAACCAGTTTGGGGCTGAAGAATTTGACCTGCAGACAAGGGCTAACATGCCATCCTTTATCTGTAGAAGATGATCTCCAATAACCACAGGCATGCCTCAATGGTACTTCAATTGGAACAGTGGTTTCTTCAAAAGAGATAGAAGTCATCTGTGGTTTGCTTAAATAAATCTGCAGAACTGGGACTGTGGAATACAGGGGGAGGCTGAACATCCATCTTCAGAGGACGCCTGAACGAGGGTGGGATTTGAGGAGAAAGTGGACAGTCAGTGGAAGAGGTTAAGAGTTACACCTTTTGGGCTCTCAGATGCTCACAAGAGGATCATTAATTAATTTGCCCCCTTCAAGAAATCTGGAGAGCCAGAAGAGGCCAAGGCACAGTGCCACTCTTACTGAAGAGGGAGCAAGGCTAACTCCAAATGCAGCCTCTGCATGGTGGTGACATGACTCTTAAAGGAGAAGCTAGAATAGAGAAGTTAGGCAACTATCACTCCTTCCTCGAGGGGGGAAAAAAAATAGTAAGGACAGAAAACCCAAACATGCTGAATGCAAATAAAACTATTTTAATCTTCCCTTCCTCTGGAGCAAGCTGGGAAAGCCTGACCACTCAGGTTGGGCTGGCTTGTGACTGAAAAACCAGTATCAAATTGCTGGTTAGAAAAAAAAGCAGCTGGCATTGCTGGAGATGGAACAGCAAGGAACTCTACAGCCCTGCTGCTCTAAATTGCTGTCCATTGCATAAAGAATGTATCTGGATGTGAAGGTTCCACCTCAACACAAGGGGGAACTTCTTGACTGAAGGGTCCCAGAGCACTGGCACAGGCTGCCCAGAGAGGCTGTGGAGTCTCCTTGTCTGGAGCCTCTCCAGGCCTGTCTGGATGTGTTCCTGTGTGGCTTGAGCTAGATTGTCTGGTCCTGGGGGTTGGACTCGATGAGCTCTTTGGGTCCCTTCCAACCCATGACATCCTGTGAGCCTATGACTTTGTGGGGACAACAGAAGTATCAGGCTGACTTGCAACCTCAGTTTAACTTCTTCATATTAAATGCATGTGCAAAATTGTTGTACAGAGTGTTTGGCCTGCCTGTGTTCCAAGCAGACAGATGGAAATCAGTGCTGGCCCAGAAGCCATGTAGCACTGAGCTCCAACACTTTGTTCCACAGAATGTGCCCTGCAATTAGAGTCAACTTTGGTAGTTTCCAGGATACAAAACTTGGCTTCTGACCCCAGTTGCACAGGACACGACTGCTTTGCCTCAAGGTTAAAGTACCCAGGAGAAGAGGCTGAGCTCCAAAGATCATCACTGTATAAAGGCTGGCAACAGGCCAGGGCAAGCTGAAATGCTTTGAGACCAACCTGTGCTTACTGGGGAACTGGAGCTTTGCTCAAGCACTTCCTATTTCTCTGCAACAATGGCAGCACTGAAAACCTTTACACAACGAGGCAAGGTAGCTTCCTTTGAAGTTTTTAAGATACACATATCAAAATGACTGTAAAGCATTAAGCTCCTCTCACCAGCCCTTGTAAATAACCACTGCTTGTCTTACAGCAGCTGTACAACACCAAGCATCTTCTACATTGCCAACAGACACTCACCGAGGCACAGGATACTCTCACCCTGAAAGCAGAGTTTGGTACTTAGCTTCCCCATTCCTTTTTTTCCAGTGAAGAGAAGTGTGTGTCTGGTCCCTCTGCAGTCGGTTTTGCTTTAAAATTCAGCTGCAATCCTACTATGTCCTCTGAGGATCTATTTTTGGAACAGTCAAATATTCCTTACTGCTCTATCGTGCCGTGCTTAACTCTCAATTTTTACGAGTCCTACCATTGGTATTTCTCACTTTTTTTTTGCTTTTTTTGTTCTCAGAATCAGAGACACGTGCAAGAAGCAGGTCTGCTAAAACGTGGTTAACATCTGGAATATGTTAGGGCGCTCTAAATAAAATTATTAATGTATAGGGGGAAAAAATATCTAATGTATAAGTGGAGGGAGAAAAGCTCACCACAGCGTTGCTACAGTGCAGGCTCAGAAATCCTCATTAAAGCATTGTTTGAAAGGTTAAAGATTTGTACTGCCACAAAGAACAAAGTCTCCTGATCTCCATCCAGATCAACTCCCTCCATGAAGGTTCAGTGAAACTGGTTTGACTTCATTGCCACAGACTGCACCCACCAGGCTTCCATTTGGCCCTGGGGCAGTTTGGCCTCCAAGCACTGCAAGAGTGATTTCACTCTACACCAAGAGTATAATTAGTGTAGCAAAGAAAGCTTTGCTAAAAGGGCATTATTCAAGCTAAGTAGCATTGCTCAACTGTAAAGGTCTCCGGCTTTTGGACCACCAAAATATCAGCTTCCAGGTAGAAAGCAGCTATATTCTATTAAGCAAAGCAATTTAAATATTTTAAGCACATCAATTAAATCTTCACCCTTCACTGAAGTCAATGGAATGTCATCAAAACACAGCAGGATAGCTTCTGAAGGCTGCAGACAATTTACCTTTTAAGTTAGGAAGTTAAATGTCACATGTTAAAAAAAAAAAACTAACAACAAAACAACTGATGTATCAGGAGATCCTCAAAAAAGGTTAGAAATTGATGGTGGAAGATCAATAGCACAGAACAACAGTGGTTTCTCAGATGGAATCACAATCTATTACACGGATTAAGGCTCATCACCATGAAAAAGAATAATTTAAGAACTGAGGGAGCTATCTTACACCTCTAACAGAGCAAATTGCAGAAAGAATGGGCAAGAACTGAGGGAGCTGTCTTTGAGAAATGAGGGAGCTATCTTACAGCTCTAACAGGGCAAGATACACAAGGAATGGGAGTAGGGTCTCAGTGCCCCTTACAAGACAAGTATCAGGTGATGTGAAGCTGAGGAAGCAAGAGCCAGGCTCTAGATTAGGTGATAGATCTCTTGCCAGAACATGCCATGAATCACAAACTCCTGCTGGAGAGCATCACGACAGAGCTCACTGGGTTCCAGAAGCAGGCAGGCCCAGGGAAGCAAGCACATGCGGTGCTATTACAGACACCAGGCACATTCTGGAGCAGAAAGGCTGTCAAGACATATCACTGTGGGATGAAAGAGTATGCAAGAAAGTGTTACCATATGTTTATCTCCTTCTTATCCTCTTCCCTAGATGCAGATACTGCGCTTGGCCCCTGACAACACATAGTGCACGAGGCTGGATCGCCCTTATGGTACAAGTCAGTGCTGTGGTTCTTCATTAAAAGGCAGAAGACAATCCTTTTACCCACACCCAAACACACCATTAGGATATCAAGAACCAGGTAATACCACTGACAGATGCATCTCTGGCGTGTTAAGGTAGTAGAGCTTCTGCACCTCTGAATCTGCTCCCCAATAAAATACAGTTGGACTCACCCTCAAAGCTCTTTCCTAAGCCTTAAAGATTGTATAAGCCAATTAAAACCACAAAAAAACAACAGTCCAGACTGCTTTGGTGCTTTCCTAAAAAGCAATTATAATAACAGATTGTAGACAATCAGTTCTTTGTTCTTTCCTCCCCTCTACAGCAAAGAAAGGCAGACAAAAGCATGAATCAGTTTAGTCAGAACAAACAAGTTCAAGTGAAATTGCTTTAAATCCCGTTCATTACAACATCAGTGGCTGCACCATGCAGACCATGAAACACTTCAAGAGAGAGAAGTAATTTCAGAGAGCCAGGAATCCAGTAATGAAGAATTTATCCACAGGGCAATGAATTGCAGAGCAAAGAGAGAGTTTTGCAAATTAAGTAGCCTAATTTACACACTGCACGAAATAGCCAGAAAAATGTCCTCTGGAAAAGGATTCTGCTGACTGATGTTCCTGAACTGTACTCAGTGTCTGTGGCATTCACACTTTACACTAAATGAAGAGGCACAATGCACTCAGAGAGAGGAAGTGCTCTCATCAGGAAACTACACTTCTCCCCTTCTGCTGTGGCATAAACAAATGCCAGTGCCACATCTCCATCCTGATCACAGCCAGAGAAATACTCATTTTCACAAAATGAGATCTATTATTACCCAAGCAATATGATATAAATGGTCCAGCAGCAGTAGGCAAGGCAGAAAGCTATCAGTCACAGCCAGGCTGAGATGTTAAGAGGTTTGGAATGGAGATTTCAGCTGTTACACAGATTGATCTGAGGGCATTCCAAAAGCATCTACACTCCAGTTTTAATAATATAAATAGCAGAATGAAAACAGCTGTAATTATCCATCAAGCAATCCAAAACAGCCACAACCCTATAGATTCAGGTACCTAACTTCATCCATCAGAATGAAAACAGTTGTAATTATCCATCAAGCAATCCAAAACAGACACAACCCTATAGATTCAGGTGCCTAACTTTATCCATCAGAGTGAAAATAGTTGCAATTATCCATCAAGTAATCCAAAACAGACACAACCCTATAGATTCAGGTGCCTAACTTTATCCATCAGAGTGAAAATAGTTGCAATTATCCATCAAGTAATCCAAAACAGACACAACCCTATAGATTCAGGTGCCTAACTTTATCCATCAGAGTGAAAATAGTTGCAATTATCCATCAAGTAATCCAAAACAGACACAACCCTATAGATTCAGGTGCCTAACTTTATCCATCAGAATGAAAATAGTTGTAATTATCCATCAAGTAACCCAAAACAGGCACAACCCTATAAATTCAGGTACCTAATTTCATCCATCTGACCGTGACAAAGTCTTAAGATGTTAGAGAGAACCCAAAGGGACATAATTAAGAATTGAAACAGTTCAAATAAAAATCAATTTTTAATACAAAAGGGTAGCTTCTCTCTGCTCCCTCCCACAATCCCTCTGCCATCACCAGAGCTAAAGCTGTCAGCTTCCAACAGCCCTGGGATGTTTTTATTTTCAGGTTTACTGATCTAAAGTCCCCAGACCTAATTATTATAAAGTGAAACCCGAGAGGAATCCAAGATAGAAAGTGTTCAAATTTGCAGTTTCATACATGAATAATAAAAAAGGACTCTGAGCAGTGGGCTCCTGTGCTACCCCAGGAGATCACACAATGCTATTTTATTTTAATTCTTTTTAAGGTAAGGACAGGTTCCCCTTTATGCCAAAGCAGCTCATAAATCCAGGATTCCATGCCATTAAACACAAATACTTGGCTCTGCTCAATACCACCATGCCTGAAGAGTGCTGAATCGAGTTCCTAATGGCACCTTCATTTAACTGTTCCAGCAGTGGGCTTCAGCATTTTTCAGACTGCAGATGCCTGATTTCCCCATGGAATCGAGGGCTCCTGCAGTGCAACATGTGCTGACAAAGGCCCTGCTGACTTGCTGGCTCTTTCTGTGGCCAGCTGCCATCTGCTCATTAGCGGTACAGGAGGGGACGAGCGCCTGTTTGGGCTCCCCAGTTTAAAAGGGACAGGGATCTACTGGAGAGGGTCCAGGGGAGGGTACAAGGATGCTGAGGGGACTGCAGCACTGCCTGGGGAGGAGAGGCTGAGGGACCTGGGGCTGCTTAGGCTGCAGAAGAGAAAACTGAGAGGGGATTTAATCAATGTTTATAAATATCTGAGGGCTGGGGGTCAGGAGGCGGGGGACAGGCTCTGCTCACTGCTCCTGGGATAGGACAAGGAGCAATGGATGAGAGCTGCAGCACAGGAGGTTGCAGCTCAACATTAAGGGGCAACTTCTTGCCTGTGTGGGTCCCAAAGCACTGGCACAGGCTGCCCAGAGAGGTTGTGAAGTCTCCTTGTGTGGAGCCTTTGCAGGCCTGTCTGGATGTGTTGCTGTGTGCCCTGAGCTAGATTGTCTGGTTCTGCTCTGGCAGGGGGGGTCGACTCCATGATCTCCTTGGGTCCCTTCTAACCCCTGACATCCTGTGAGCATGCCCTGCAGGGGCTCAGCAGCCTCATCAAGCTGGAGAGGAAATGTGACTGATGAGCTACTTTTCTCCAAGACAGCTTTTGACCAGATTACCTCCCTAAACTGGCTCAGTGATGAACATGTCTTTGCAGGAAAGCAACAAGAGCAAGCTGGTAGCTGTAATAGAAAACCACATCTTTGGTTATGTTTCTCTGCCCTTAGAAGAAAGAGTCCAGGAACCACAAGCTGGAAATGTCTCTGGGCTGGGCTGGAACCAGCATTACTCGAGCAAAAGCAATGCAGAGAAAAAGCTAAGACCTTGAGACCATTCTCAAATTTGGATGGCTCATTGCTTTGGCAGCAGTGCCCCACGCTGCAGTGAAGCCCAGATGATGCCAGCCAGAACTTCCAACCATGCTGCCACCATTATCTCCCAGCACACTGCCACTTCTTGGCATAGCTCTCTCACCTGAAACCAGCTGCCTGTGAATGGACTGCGAGAAAGCCAAATTATTAAATTACCTATAATAGGCCTTGGTTGACATTTTACCTGAGCTGCTGACCTGACCTTCCTTAACTAAATCACCAAAAAAATGAGATAAAAGGAGTTAATAATTCAGCCTAACAGCCTAGTCCTCCATTTAGGATATATACACAGCAATTTTAAACTACATGAAAAATTGGAAGGCAAATTCATTTGGGAGAAAAGAAAGAGACCATTTAAAGACTAACCTGTAATTAGTTTTAACTTCAGCTAATTTACAGACTTCCTTCCAAATCCTCAGCAGATTCATTCTACATGCAGAACACAACAGGCTAAAGATTGCATAGAATCATAGAATGGTTTAGGTTGGAAGAGACCTCAAAGATCATCCAGTTCTAAGCCCCTGCCATAGGCAGGGACACCTCCCACTAGATCAGGTTGCTCAAGACCTCATCCAGCCTGGCCTTGAACACATCCAGGGAGGGAGCAGCCACCCTCCTCCTAGAAACACTGAATTCAAACCAAGTGCAAACTGAAACTATCAGGGTTATAAAAATCACAGTGAACACTCAATTCCGCGCTCAGAATCTGGACTCTGACGGAATGTGCTTTAAGGGAAGTCCTCAGGGGCTGCCTCCTCCTCAGGCTCTCCTTCTACTCCCTGTTTCAGGGTACAGTTGCCTCCTCCAAGCACGGCAGCTCAAATATTCTGCTGTAAGAGAGCAGCAAGAGCTGGACAGGAAGAGGAAGGGTGGATTGCTCAAGGTGGAGGTGCCCGTAACTGGCCATACCACGTGGAAGTGCCTCACTCTGCAGCTGCAGCTGAGGTCTCTGATCTCTAAGCAACCCCTGGCTTCTCACTGGGCATGTTTTTAAAATTAACAACAAAATAATAAACACATCAGCTCTTTTTCCCACGGGCTTCTGGAAAGCTTTTTACACCTGCTTCTTAATGGCTAACCACCTTCCATCACAAGCATCAAGTCCTACCTTTCCCAAGCCAGAAGCGTAGTGCCATGGGTGTCTGGGACTCTGCATGAAAGCATCAACTTTTTCCTTTCTTCTGCCAGCTTCCCACCCGTCTGAGGGTTCTTTTTTTTAACTCAAAGGCAACATCCCCTTGGCTGATCAACAGATCCTACAGCAGCACTTCGCACCAGGCACCCAGCTTAAAACACCTTGCAAAGGCTAAAAAAGCTTGGGAATGCTTTCAGAACAAAGCAACAAGAAGTGCTTTGACACATGGTTTGTTGTTGGGTTTTTTGGTTTTTTTTTTTCCTCTTTTGACACCTTGCAGAGCTTGACAGTAGTGGTGTTTTAGCTCTTAAAGTTTAAAAGACATGTTAAAAAAAAAAAAAAAAAAAGAAAAAGAAAGAAAGGAAAAAAAAAAACCTGACTAAAAGCATTTGGTGTAAAGAGAACTGCAGCTGTCAGCTCCAGTAAGGTCATGTGTTTGCCCACAAAAAAAAAAAAGCAGAAAACAACTAGCCATGGAAATAGCTAACAGGCTGCACAGTGAACAGGCTGCTAAGTCAATATTTTTTCCCTAGTGCTCAACTTAACTCTTACGTTTGTTAACCAACCACAGCTCAAACAAGCAGCCAGAAATGAGGTTGTCCTCACAATGTGTGCTAGCACAAGAGACTATCAACAGGGACACAGAACATCAGCTGAACTGCAGGCACTTAATAAGAAAATCCATACAAGGCACAACGCCACTGCAGTTCTATCAGTGCACTGCCAGCAATAAATAAGCCTGGATTTTTAACAAAGACAGGAAGCAAAAGAGCTGAGAGTCTTGGCAGTCACACAACTAAAGGGGAAAAGGTCTGGGCAGGTCTGGAGTGAACACTCCCATCCCCAGACTGGTAGTATCCAAGACAAATTCTTGAAAAGGTGCATTGCAGCAATGGAATAAACTATTTCTCTATACACCAAATCCTACTTTGTGCTTTCAAAAGCACTTGGAGAAGGGCTTCCTTTTTGCCTTCAGCCTCTCAGGCCCTCTTCACACAATCTGCAGAATGCATTTTCCAAGAAAATGAGACAGGAAGGAATAAGAACTGTAGGGATTTACAGGCAGGTGTGGCACAACTTGAAACAGTTATTTTCTTTCAAATGATATTTCAAAGTGATAACCTTTCAAATGAAAAGATGATGGAGTGTCTGATCAGAAAACTCATTACCATCTAGATCAAGGGATTATACTTTGATTTGTCAATCTGAAAAAAAAAAAAACCAGATAGTTTTTTAATCTACTCTGTCAATGAAATGTACTTATGCCATCTCCAATCTTATTACTTCCCTGTAATTTTGGGATACTTTAGTACAGGGAGATTTACCTTAAGCACTGTTCTTTTCAGAGCTGTAAAATCAAAGAGAGCCAGTCAGCCTCTTGTCCAAAAGAATCACAGAATCAGGCAGGCTGGAAGAGACCTCCAAGCTCATCCAGTACAACCTAGCACCCAGCCCTAGCCAGGCAACCAGACCATGGCACTAAGTGCCCCAGCCAGACTTTGCTTGATCACCTCCAGAGATGGGGACTCCATCACTTCCCTGGGCAGCCCATTCCAATGCAAATCACTCTTGCTGGGAAGAACTTCCTCCTAACATCCAGCCTGAACCTGCCCTGGCACAGCTTCAGCCTCTGTCCCCTCCTTCTGTCCCTGGGTGCCTGGCAGCAGAGTCTAACCTCACCTACCCACAACCTCCCTTCAGGTAGCTGCAGAGAGCAATGAGCTCTGCCCTGAGCCTCCTCTTCTGCAGGCTGCACACCTCCAGCTCCCTCAGCCTCTCTTCTTGGGGCTGTGCTCCAGGCCCCTCCCCAGCCTTGCTGCCCTTCTCTGGACACCTTCCAGCACCTCAACATCTCTCTTGAATTGAGGGGCCCAGAACTGGACACAGCACTAAAGGTGTGTGCTGAGCAGTGCTGAGCACAAGGGCAGAATAACCTCCCTGCTCCTGCTCCAGGCCAGGATGCCATTGGCTCTGCTGGCCAAAGCAGCAAGCATGAACCATTACAACTACAATAGCATCAAAAGGGCACTACATGTTACTCTCATTAAGAAAGATTCATGTTTTAGATACCCTCTCAGAAAAAAAGGGAAAACAGGAGCCAAACTGGTTGGGATTTTTTTATGAGTATATATAGTTTGGAAGGAAACAGTTTTCAGTCTCAAGGCAATACAAGATGAACTGCAAGTCTGAAAAAGAGGAGGCTGAGAGGAGACTTCACGGCTGTTGACAACTACCTGAAAGGATGTGGAGAGGTCGGTGCTGGTCTCTTCTCACAGGCGAATAGTGATAGAACAAGAATGGCCTCAAGCTGCAGCTGGGTAAGTTTAGACTGGATATTAGGAATTTTTTTTTTTTTCCCAGCAAGAGCAGTCAGGTATTGGAATGAGCTGCCCAGGGAGGTGGTTGAGTCACCAACCCTGGATGTGTTTAAAAGTCTTTCGGCTGTGGTGCTTGGGGATATGGTTAAGGGTGCACCTGGCAGAGTACAGTTAGTGGTTGGACTTAATGACCCCGAGGGTCTTCTCCGACCTGAACGTTTCTGTGATTTTATTGCCAAGTAAAAATTAAATGTGTTATTTCCACAGCTGCAAGCTCTTGCCATTGAGGACTACTTTACTCACAGGCTTCTTTCCACTGTTTGGCACCAGTGGAAGCTGACAAACGCCAGGAACAGCCACAGAGTGAAAATATTTTTTTAGGTATTGCAAAGGCTGCAAAATCCTTCTGAGAGTCTGTCTCCTGTCACAAAAAAAACACCCTCAAGCTTCCACAAAGCCACAAGTTCCCTTAAAAATCTACATTAAATAAGCATAAGAGGACAGGTTTAGAGCACACACACAGTGTTCAGCCACGTTCCTGTTCATGCTTATTTCTGAAACTAAGTCATTTGTGGCTTTAAATAGGACATTTTCTAAACGGCATAAAGAGAAATACATTTTCCACAGAGCTTCCAGAACCTAAAAACCCCACCTCTGGTCAGCAGTTCAGTTCAGTACGGGGTTGGGTCTTTTAAAACTTCTCCCTTATTTTCCATTTGCACACGTTCCACCCTTGGAATGGCAAAGCAGCTGATTATTCATTACTGAAATTTACTTTGGAAATTAAACTCGAGGGGAATTACCTAATGCATGTCAGATTGAAAATGAGCTGTGAATCTCCCAAGTTAATTTTAGCCTCATGTGCCTTAAGAAAGATTCAAGTTCTTAGCTGCCTTTTAATATTAAGAACCTCTTATTCAGCAAAGTCCCTGGATTGCTTTAAATGTAAACCTCCCTAAGCTAATGGGGGGGAGGGGAATAAAAAAAAAAAAAAATC
>VWZI01014518.1:78250-97769 GCA_013396835.1 Psilopogon haemacephalus
GTGAAGGGCCCGGAGAACAAGTCTCATGAGGTGCAGCTGAGGGCAGTGGGGTGGCTCGGTCAGTAGGCTGAGGGGGAGACCTGGCTCTCTGCGAGATCGCATTGGGTGCTGCTGTGCTCCACAACCTCCCTGGGCAGCCTGTGCCGCTATCCACAACCTCCCTGGGCAGCCTGTGCCGCTGTCCACAACCTCCCTGGGCAGCCTGTGCCGCTATCCACAACCTCCCTGGGCAGCCTGTGCCGCTGTCCACAACCTCCCTGGGCAGCCTGTGCCGCTGTCCACAACCTGCCTGGGCAGCCTGTGCCCCTGTCCACAACCTCCCTGGGCAGCCTGTGCCGCTGTCCACAACCTCCCTGGGCAGCCTGTGCCCCTGTCCACAACCTCCCTGGGCAGCCTGTGCCACTGTCCCACCACTCTCACCGCAAAGAATTTTAACTATGATGCGCTAAAAGCAAGAACTGTTCCGTACAGAACCAACCTGTGCCAAAAGAAGGCCTGGAAAATCGGCGCCTGGCGCCTCTGTCGCCTTCGACGAGTCTGTGAAGGCAAAATTTGGTTGTTGTTTCCCACCCCCCCCCTCCAACATGCTGCCTTATTCCCCTGGAAAATAAATCCTCCTCCTAAAATTCAGCGGCATTATCGCGTCCTGCTCGTCTGATCCTTTCCCTAGGAAGGCTGAATTTGTGGTCGCTGTGAAGGGAGTGACTCAGCCGCAGTTCTGTCCTTCCCCAAACCGTGTGTGTTAGCGGGGAGCAGTCTGCTGCCTGAGCTGGGACTAGGCGTGAGGAGGAGTTTAATCCCCCGAGGAACTGCCGCCCCGAATCTGGGCTCTCTCAGGCCAAGTTGCCTTCACCCAGCTGAAGTTAAGGAGCGAACCGAGTAGCGCTGCAATTAGATGGGGTTATCTGCTTGATATTCCCTGCCCTTCCGCCTCTGACATCCTTTTCCTGAGATGTAATCTTGCCAGCGTAGCAGGGCAAGGAACTGAACACCCACTCAGAGTCCTTCTTCTTCCTAGCATTGCTCTCTGTAGGTTCGCAGGATCACACAGGGTGTCAGGGGTTGGAAGGGACACAAAGAGATCATCCACCCCTGCCACAGCAGGACCAGACAAGCTCGCTCAGGGCACACAGCAACACATCTAGACAGGCCTGGAAAGGCTCCATAGAAGAAGACTCCACAACCTCTGTTCCAGTGCCCTGGGTCCCTTCCAGTCAAGATGTTGCCCCTTGTGTTGAGCTGCAGCCTCCTGTGCTGCAGCTTCCATCCAACCTGTACTGGTGCGGTTTATTCCTCCCCAGATGCAGGACTCTGCACTTGCCCTTGTTGAACCTCATTTGGTTCCTCTGTGCCCAGCTCTGTCTGCCCAGGTCACTCCGGATGGCCCCACAGCCTTCAGCTGTCTCAGCCAAGCCTCCCAGTTTGGTGTCATGAGCAAACCTGCTGAGCAGACTGTGTCTGTCTGTCTGTCCCCTCTTTAATGTCATTGACAAAGGTGTTGAACAGCACTGGACCCAGCACTGATCCCTGGGGGACTCCACCTGGTTACAGCTCTCCAGCTGGACCTAGCACCATTGAACACTACTCTTTGAACTCTTACCTTGTAACCAGTTCCTAATCCAGCTCACTGTCTGCTCTGGGAAGCATTCTTAATGCTTACCTGCAGCTGCTACTCTATTTAAACAAATGTCTACTTAACTCCAAAACCTTTACTGGGACTTTTAAAGGTAGGATAGGATAGGATAGGATAGGATAGGATAGGATAGGATAGGATAGGATAGGATAGGATAGGATAGGATAGGATAGGATAGGATAGGATAGNATAGACCAAGTTGGAAGAGACCTCCAAGATCATCCAGTCCAACCTATCACCCAGCCCTAGCCAATGGCACTAAGTGCCCCAGCCAGGCTTTGCTTGAACACCTCCAGGGACAGCAACTCCTCCACCTCCCTGGGCAGCCCATTCCAATGGCAAATCAGTGCTTGAAGCCTATTGATAGAGTGAAAGCATTAAAGTGGGAGTCCATCATTTCATGTCTGCATCAATCATGGTAGGTGCCTGGGATGTGCTCTGAAGAAACGACCGTTTTAGCAAGACACAGACAGAAAAGGAAAACGGCAGGGTCTTAAATACTTCTGTTATTGCTTATATTCCTGTTACATCTCCCCTGGAAGCTCCAGCAGTGCATCATTAGGAGGAATAATAAATGAGAAAGAAAAAAAAAGGGTGGGTGAAACGTTTTAAGGACAACTGTGAGGCATGCTGAGGAGTAAAGCCCAGAGGATGCAGGCTTGGAGGTGCAACAGTGGCAGCAAATGAGGAGTGCTGCTTGCTAGACACGAAGGGCAGTCGGGCGTTCGGGAGGGTTATGCAAGGTCGGTCACTCCACCCCACTCTTCCTGGATCGCATTCCTTCACGTCAGGAACTGCGGTTAGACAGCTCCCAGCCCAGCCATTTGTTGTGCTCCAGGCGGCAGCGCCAGGGGAATGAATGAGAACCATTGGCAGCTTATCGCTAGTGATAACTAACCTGTGCCTGGGAGCGCTGCAGGGCTGGGGTGTAATGAGAAGAGACTCAAAATGCCTCTGGCCTTGCTGCAGTTGAGTGCAAACCTCTGGAATTTCAGCGGGCAGGGACTTGCTCTGGTGCTTTTTGTTGGCATCACAGAGTGACTAAAAACGAAGCGGTTCTGGCTTCTTGCTGTCCAGCAGGTCTCATCTTTGCAGCTTCTGCCGGGAAGAGAGGAGGTTGCTGGGAGTTCTGAACAAGAGAGGACTTGTGTTTCTTCAAGGTCTTGCAGCTCAGCTGGATGTTGATTAAGAGGCTGTGAAAGAGGGATGAGATGGTGAGTTCAGATACGCTGGAGCTCCTCAAGAGCTGCTCCCTAATAAATCAGTCCCATCAGAGCAAGTACCACCAGCCAGAGTGAAATAAATGCCTGCTGCCCAAACCTTTAACACCGCGGGAAAGGTCCCAAATAACAACATTTCCAGCTAAAAGCAGCCTGATGACTGACAAACAGCTAATGGGACACAGTTGTGCCCCGCGGCAATGCAATTCTGGTTTACACAGAGTTGTTACTAAATGCTTTACAGGTGCCTAACGGGTGCCACTATTATTTTCCCTTTCCTTGTTAACCTGGGGAGCCAGCATCTGGCAGTGCTGGGTACAAGGTGGTTGTGAATACTTTCACTCCTTCACTCTTAAAACTAAAGGAGCTGTGGCACTGTGAGTTCGTTCAGGGCTCTCTGTTACACCTCTAGGGATTTTTTTGTAAGCTCCCTGTCTAAACCATCCTGGGGAAAGTACACAGCAGGAGAAATTTCTTCACCTGTCTCTGCAGATCTTAAAGCCCTTTGTAACAGCCAGGAAGATCATGGGAGCAGAGGGTATCTGGGGTTGGAAGGGATCCAAGGAGAGCACTGAGTCCAACCCTCCTGCCAGAGCAGGACCATCCAACCTAGCTCAGGTCACACAGGAACACATCCAGACAGCCCTTGAAAAGCTCCAGACAAGGAGACTCCACAACCTCTCTGGGCAGCCTGTGCCAGTGCTCTGGGACCCTTCCAGGCAAGAAGTTGCCTCTTGTGTTGAGCTGCAACCTCCTGTGCTGCAGCTCTCATCCATTGCTCCTTGTCCTATCCCAGGAAGCAGTGAGCAGAGCCTGTCCCCCCATTCCTGACCCCCAGCCCTCAGAGATTTATAAACATTGATTAAATCCCCTCTCAGTTTTCTCTTCTGCAGCCTAAGCAGCCTCAGGTCCCTCAGCCTCTCCTTACCAGGCAGTCCCCTCAGCATCCTCATAGCCCTCTACTGGACCTGCTCCAGCAGATCCCTGTCCCTCAAGATACAAATATTGAGCTTCACCAACTGCTGCAGGAGAAGCTGTCCAGTAAGTCAGGATGAGAAAGCAGATCAGAGTCTTTCACTTCGCAGTGATTTCCTGATTCCCAGACACTGCTGCCTTTGAGCTCTGTGGTAGTTTCCCATCAATGACAAGATCTGGGACAAAGTCAGATGCCTCCAGATCCATCAGATCCACTCAGACACACAAAACCTAGAAGATGTTCAACTCTTGCACTGGGGTTTCTGGCGAGGACTAAACTGGCTTCAGTTTACTGCAGTTTAGTGCAGTCCAAGTGAAGGTTTGTTAACTTTACACCATGATTTGATTTATCTGAGCTTTCCCCACGTGTTGCACTGTAGCCAAGCCTTAAATGTCCTTGTAGACCAGAGCCCTTTATGTCTTGATGCCACAGCCAGTTAGAAACATGGTTTTTTTTCCCCCCCCTCCTTTCTTCTTAAGTGACTGATAGGAAAATTGAATTGTA
Organism: Psilopogon haemacephalus; assembly: GCA_013396835.1. Taxonomy (NCBI): domain Eukaryota; kingdom Metazoa; phylum Chordata; class Aves; order Piciformes; family Megalaimidae; genus Psilopogon; species Psilopogon haemacephalus. Next base: position 82,584 of record VWZI01014518.1, read on the forward strand.
GGCTGGGAGCTGGCCAGAGACACCAGCTGCCAGCTCTTGGCCTCCAGCAGCTGACATCAGAGCACAGGCAGCATTGACACAGCAAACGTTACGCTAGCAAATAGCACTAAGTCCCGATTCATAAAGCAGATGAATTGGGATGAGTGTGTGGAAAGCATCCCAGCTTTTATTCATGGCCTCTCACTGCAAAGCCTCTAACCATACGAGGCATCCTGCATGGAATTCAGTGGCTCTGCTCCTGAGCAAAGCAGAGAGCAGGTGGTGCAGGGCAGGGGGGGGCCCAGGCTGCTCCTACGGAAATAATTAAAGCCTGAGGAACCAGCAGAGTGGATGAAGCATCAAATCCAACACTCATTCCAATACTCATGTTGGATACTTGTAAGCAGGGCATTAGCTCCCTTCTTGGGGGGAGAAACCCTTTGGGGATCCCACAGGATTATTTCACCCCTCAGGGCTATGAAGATGATTGGGGGACTGCAGCACTGCCTGATGAGGAGAGGTTGAGGGACCTGGGGCTGCTTAGTCTGGAGAAGAGAAGACTGAAAGGGGATTGAATCAATGGTTATAAATATCTGAGGGCTGGGGGTCAGGAGCAGGGGGGGGGAGGGGGCAGGCTCTGCTCACTGCTCCCTGGGATAGGCCAAGGAGCAATGGATGGAAGCTGCAGCACAGGAGGTTGCAGCTCCACACAAGAGGCAACTTCTTGCCTGTGTGGGTCCCAGAGCACTGGCACAGGCTGCCCAGAGAGGTTGTGGAGTCTCCTTGTGTGGAGCCTTTCCAGGCCTGTCTGGATGTGTTGCTGTGTGACCTGAGCTAGATTGTCTGGTCCTGGCAGGGGGTTGGAGTGGATGATCTCCTTGGGTCCCTTCCAACCCCTGACATTCTGAGAGCCTGTGATCTCAGGAGGTGGCACAGGGTGTGCAAAATATTTTCCTGTTCCTGAAGCTGGAACACAGGGTGCTGGAACTGCAAGCAAGGGAGGTTTACTGGGCTGTTGGGGATGCCTTTAGAAACACTGCCGAGGAGCTGCCTGGTACCAGCTCAGAGTGCACAGCCTCTGTTACCAGTCACCTCTTGAAGTGAGTGAAAGGACTGCCTGGATCAGATGAGTTCCTTAATAACACTTTTCAGTCCTTAGACAAATACCCATTTCAGCCAAGAGGCACAGCAAATGCAGGGAGGAATAAATTCCCTGTACAAATAAACCCAAAGGCTGTTTACTATCCCTCTTTTTAAATAAGCCTGATAGTACAAATACTCTCATCTACTTCAAGTGCTGAATCCAGCTGTTGGGTCCAGCTCCAGGTCCCTGCTTGCCTGTAAAACACTAATAGTTTATATATAGATATTTTTAAATGCCATTAAGAGTAACAAGGAACAATTACTTATTATTTAAAAAAAAAAAAAAAAAAAGTTCTCCACAAATCAAGCTGCTTTTAAAGTGTGCACTGACTCCAGCTGCACCCCGTGGGCAGACACTGGGCCTTTCAGTGGGGCTCAGTCAGGACAAGGATGCTTTGTGGTGCTCCTCCGACTGCATCTGTACCGCTCCTTCCCCTGCCTGAAGGCATATCACGATGAGGCACTTGCACACCAAAATAACCACTCCAGTATAGCTACTTCAGGGTTGATTTTGTTTTTTTTTTCTCAAATCACACTCTCTGTGGCTAAGTCCAGAGCTGGCAGCCTTCATCTGAAGGTCTCTCAGACAAGGCACAAGAAACTTGTGTCCTGTGACACGCTGGGAAATGCTGCTTAGCTCCTCTGATCCTGGCGTGGATTCCGGTCCTGTATCCAAGGCAATCTCATCCTTTGCTACACAGGCTCGATCTGCTGGCTAATCTCTTTTTCCCTTGTGGCAGGGGAGGACCCTTCCCGTGCTCCACAGGCGAGCCTGTGCGAGGGAAGGTTAAAGACAGCGAGCGAGGCGCACAGAAGATGTCAGCTGCTCACCTGGCCTGAACCAGGAGCAAGCTTTAGAGGCAGATGTGTCCTCCAGCTGAGCTGGCAGCACCACGGGTCCCAGCGAGCTCGCTGCTCCTGGGAAGTGTGAGATGGAGGGCAGTGGTGGGCAGAAGGCTGACTGCAGCCATGCTGCTTTTGACGTGGCTCTGTCTGCGTGGAGCGGCGCTGCCTGGCTCTCTGGCCTGGAATTAATTTGGCTAATGCAGTGGGTGATGGAGAGCCAGCTCGGCAAGCTCTCTGCTAGGCAAGATGGAATGGAGATTGATAGCCCACTCTGTCCCTGCCTAAGTGAAGTGGTGGCAGAGCTCCACTGAAGGGATATCCACTGAGGAGCTGGCTCCATCTCCCCAAAGATGAGATGACTTATTTAACACCTCCTGGCTCGTGTAGCTGTCAGCGTGGGGGAGGGAGAGCCTGAGCAGAGCAGAATCACAGAATCTCAGATTGTCAGGGGCTGGAAGGGACCTCCAAAGCTCATCTGGTCCAACCCCACTGCCAGAGCAGGACCTCCTATACCAGATCACATAGGAATACACTCAGGCAGGTTTGGATATCTCCAGAGGGAGACTCCACAACCCCTCTGGGCAGCCTGTTCCCGGGCTCTGTCACCCTCACAGGGAAAAAAAAATTCCTCCTCGTGTTTAAATGAAACTTCCTGTGCTTCAGCTTCCACCCATTGCCTCTTGTCCTGTCATTGGCCATCACTGAGAAAAGAAGGAAGATGGAGAGTTGTCTTTTGAGTCAAGCACTGGCTCTGCAACCCCTGTGCAAGTGGGATGTGTAGGAGGTGGGGTTTGGTTTGTTGGGTTTTGTTTGTTTGGGTTTTTTTGGGGGAAGCTTCCAGACAACAGTCTCAGAATCCCTGGGTTTAATGAAGAAGATGATCTCCAGCACAGGAAGCCTATTTGGAGCTACAGCCTCCAAACAGCAGTCTCAGAATCTCTGGGTTTAATGAAGAAGATGATCTCCAGCACAGGAAGCCTATTTGGAGCCACAACCTCCAGTCTCAGAATCCCTGGGTTTAATGAAGAAGATGATCTCCAGCACAGGAAGCCTATTTGGAGCCACAACCTCCAGTCTCAGAATCCCTGGGTTTAATGAAGAAGATGATCTCCAGCACAGGAAACCTATTTGCAGTTGTGGTTTCAAGCTGGTAGTGACAGGCTGACGTGACCACTAAGTGTTTCACATTAGCTAATGAACAGCTGTTCTGTTTGAGTTGCTTTTGGTCAGCCAGAATCTGAGTTAAACAACAGCCCAACGATGAAAAGAACCAAGTGCAGCTGGAAAAGGCCCAGCACAGCTGTCTGGACAGAGACTGGGAACAAGATGAGTGTTTCCTTAATGCCCTGTCCCCAACACCCTGTCTTGGGACCTTCCTGAGCCTTTGCTGCACCACTTCTACAGTGAGCAAGAAAGGAGAGAGGTCTTGAGCACCCCAGGAGTCAGCTGGATAAGGCAGTGTGGGGAGCTGAGGAAGCTGAGCAGACCCCCAGGCTCCAGAGTAGCAGAGGACAACCTGCCCAGCAGGTTCACCTACTGAGCTCCACTTGGGAGGCAGAAGAGGGTTCAAGGCAGGATGAAAGGAGAGGGAGATCATTGTGTTCCACCAACGCTCTTGCTAAATTCATTTTATATCTCGGCTGGTAGGAAAGGAATTCTTGAGGGAGTCTGAGCACTGTGAGGTACAAGCCCCACACTGTGAGCCTTCCCTCCCCACCACCTCCAGCACTGCCACACTCAGCCTCATGCAGAGAACCACAGGTGGCTGCCATCAGAACCTGGGTGCGAGACGCACAGACACAGCACTGCTCAAACCAGCTCAAGAAGAGCTTTCACATGCAGACAAGCAAACTGCCAGAAATAAACCCCAGCCCACCCTGGCTGCTGCACTTAGCCATGGGAACAATATTGTGCACAGGATCAGATCCAGCAGGACACAAGCAGCCTAAGGGTCTTTTTATGTTTGGCTTGAAAAGGCTAAAAATAGCAGCCCCAAAATGCTTTTTTTTTTTTTTTTCTTTTCTCCTTTGCTTTGCCATCTCCTCTGCCTGCTCCTGTTCACTGGCACTTTTACATGCAAAGCAGGATTTGGGATCCAAGGCTGGGTAATTAGACTCCAGCCTGGCAGCTGCAAGTGGAACAGCTGGAGGTGTTATTTTTATGGGTTATTAATTGACTCCATAAAAAAACCCAACCAACAACAACAAACTAAAAAAAAGAACAACCCAACCCCAAAACAACAACAAAAAAAAAAAACCAACCCCTGAGCTTGGCCAAGAGAGAGAGAGCCAGCAAGCTGCAGTCCACAGCCACATGACAAGGTCTTAGTGACAGAGGAAGATAAAATAAAAGAGAGCCCAGTATCCTAAAGCCGATTAGTTATAGCAATTTCTCCAAAGCTAAATATAGGGAAGGGAAAAAAAAAAAATCCTCCCCCATCTTCAGCTCCATTGGTGGAGATGAGAAAGCACAGGGAAGGAGACGGAGACATTGAATTTTTTTACTTAACCCCCTCATGGGTTGCAGAGGGAAACTGCTGCTCTGGGGATGCTTCCAAGAGTTGAGATTCCCCTGGCAGCTGCACCCTGGCTGCCCCTTTCCTTAGCTGCAGCCACCCAGCCCAGGCTCTGGGCTGCTCAGCAGCATCACCCTGCTGGGCAAAGCAGCAAAGCAGGGCACTCCCCAGTGCCTCTGCTGGGCAAAGGCCATAGAACCATAGAATCATCCAGGTTGGAGATCACTTCTCTGAGGCACAGCCCATTCCCTCGGACATACTTTCAACAAGTGTATGCACTCTGCATCCAAGTCCACCCTTGGCTTTGCTGCCAGGAGCATCTGCTTTCTGTGCCAGCCTGGCAGTGCTGGGACTGTCCTCACAGAGGAAAAGCCTTCTGGGAAGGCCAGCTCTGCCACCTGCTATGAACTAGGAAGAGCTGTCAGAGCTCCTGCTGGCTGCCAGCACTTCATTCCTGTAGGGCAAGGTTGTTGGTTAGTCCCTTCTTTCCTGCTGCTTTGCCTCAGCCACATTCTGCCTGCCCCGCACAGTGCCCAGGGTGCACAACCCTCCTGGAGCCACGGTGAGGACAGGGGAGCTTCCAAACCATGGCAGGTTTTATGCTGTTACATGGCCTAGCCCTAGGCTGGAGGGCCCCAGGAGATAGAATCACAGAATGGTTTAGGTTGGAAGGGACCTCAAAGAGCATCCAGTTCCAACCCCCCACCACAGATCATCACCTTCATGCAAAGACAAAGGTAGAAGTGGTGAGGGGACAGAGACAGCCCCAGAATAGGGTTGCCATGAGGGACACCTCACCCGTTTCCTCACCTAGCCCAGCCTAGGTGAGTGCTCCCTGCTCTCACAACACAGGAGCAGCTGGAGTTTGCCACAGGCCATGTGCCCCTGTGGAGGCTGCACAGAGCCTCCCTGCACTGCTTCCAACCCGGGCAGGTGGGCTGCAAGCAAAAGGCATTCAGCAGCAGCTGCAAGCCCCTGCCCAGCCTGGGGGAGATGCTGCATGTTGCTCATATGCATCCACAGGTCTGGCAGTGCCACAGCTCCCTGGCAGGACACAGCAGATGCCATCTGTGCCACCATCACACCTCCCCACAAGACGGAGAGCTGTGGCTGCACAGGGGCAGACAGCCTCGGGGACAGCAGGAGGAGAAGGAAGCTGCTTGCAGGGGGTGCCAGAGCCACAGGCGACCTCACTGGAGGGCTGAGAGCTGCAGGGGTTGCAGGAAAAAAAAAAAAATCTTTGGCCTTCACAGCGTGGGATGGGCCTTTGAGAGCAGAGCAGAGCAAGTGAACTGAAGGAGAGTGACATTTTCCTTCCCAGCTGCTCTAGCCTTGCCCACGCAGCTGGGTGGGCTGACTCTGTTCAGCTAAGGATGCAGCGTGCTTAGGAAACAAATGATGCATTTGCACCAGAAAGAGAGAGAGGAGAACAGCAAGGAAACAAGGCACGGTTTGGGGGGGGGAGTAGGACCAAGCAGCAGAGAGCTCTTTAAAAATCTGCTGAGGAAGGCAATTGCACAACACATGGCTTGGGCAGATCAATGAAGCTGCAAAGTGGCCTGCTCCTGGCAGCCACACAAATCCACTTTCTAATGAAATTTACAGCAAGTAGAATTTAGGTCACTACTCGGAAGCATTCAGTTTATTCCAGGCAGCTTTTAAAATATTTAAAGAAATTGCTTTCAAATTAAGCCTGTTCACCTCTGGCTGCAAGGTCCAACTTGCAGCCAGGGCACATTTCTTAGCTACAGCTTTAAAAAAAGGACTTTCAAGGTGGGGGTTTTTTTGTTTGTTTGGTTGGTTGGTGTTTTTTGATTATTCATAGAATCATAGAACCAGTCACGGTTGGAAGGGATCACAAAGAGCAGCCAGTTCCAAACCCCCTGCCATGCCCAGGGACACCCTACCCTAGAGCAGGCTGCCCACAGCCTCCTCCAGCCTGGCCCCAAACACCTCCAGGGATCTGGCCCCAAACACCTCCCTGCAGGGGCAACCCATTCCAGCCTCTCACCACTCTCATGCTCAACAACTTCCTCCTCACATCCAGGCTGAATCTCCTCACCTCCAGCTTTGCTCCATTCCCCCTAGTCCTGCCAGTACCTGACAACCTAAAAAGTCCCTCCCCAGCTTTTTTTGTAGCCCACTTCAGATCCTGGAAGGCCACAAGAAGATCCCCTGGGAGCCTCCTCTTCTGCAGCCTGCACAGCCCCAACTCTTTCAGGCTGTGCTCACAGCAGAGCTGCTGCAGCCCTCTGAGCGTCCTCAGGGGCCCTTCTCTGCACACCTCCAGCATCTCCACATCCCTCTTGTCCCAGGGGCTCCAGCACTGGATGCACTACTCCAGGTGGGCTCTCAGCAGAGCACAGCAGAGGGGCAGAATCCCCTCCCTGGCCCTGCTGCCCACACTGCTCCTGCTGCAGCCCAGCCTCTGCTTGCCTTTCTGCCCTGCAAGTGCACATTGCTGCCTCATCTTCAGCTTCTCCTCCACCAGCACCCCCAAGTCCCTCTCCTCAGGGCTGCTCTCCAGCCAGCCCCTGCCCAGCCTGGATTGGTGCTTGGGCTTGCCACGACCCAGCTGCAAGACCTTGCATTTGGTCCCTCCTTTCATCATCACAGTAGTGACTGAAATCAACTCCTACCACAGGTGGGAACTAAGGTCCCAGGCAATTCATTCCTTCCCCGAGGTCAGAGCAGTGAGACACCTGGGTATGACCTTCCAGCAGCCTGTGAACACAGGACCTCATCTGCTGCTGAAGGAAAACCAATATTACAGCCAGGCCTGAAAACAGCTCTCAAGGGAGCAACTAAAAGCAGCCTCTTAGCAGAAGTGAACCTTCACTAGAGGCTGAGAGTGATGCTGAGTGGAAGGATCTCGGCTGGACTGGTGGTTGCTCACACTAGTCCCAGCTGTTATGCTTTAAGAGAGCTGCTGGAGCCTCCCCAGTGTGTGGTGGAGAGGAAGGAAAGGTGGAAGCCAGGCAGTTGTCTGGCAGTCTACCCAGCCTCAGATCTCCATGCAGTCAGTGCCTGTGCAGCTCAGGGCAAAAGCACAGGCACCATGCACAGCCATTTCCTCTTCAGACAATGCAAAGCTCAGAGCCTTGCCTAACATGCTGGCAGCAGCAACCCATTCCTGTCTCTGCTGAAGGTCCAGACACACCCCCCAGAGCTTTTCCAGCCTAAACACAAAGCAGGAGCAGAGGAGGGGAGAACAGAAGGTGACCTCACAGCATGGCCAAGCTCCTGCTGTGTGCCTGCATGGTGCTGGTTCCTGGGTGGCTCCTGAGGACAGACCTGGCAGAGGAGAAAAGTGTCCTTGTGGCTATGGGAGCTAAGGCTTAGTGCAAGGGGAGAAGGCACCTCCAAAGCAAGGCACCTGCTGGGGTGTACTTTGGGGCTCAGAGCAGTTTCCCCCACTGCTCACTCACCTGCCACCCCTTGGCAGCTGCCTGCCCACCCCCTGCCTCCATTTGTCACAGCCAGGACATGTGCCCCTGCCCACACAGGGCCTGTTCCCTTCTCCTGGGGTCTGACTTTCCTCTCCAGGCAACCCCCAGTGCTCAGGATTGGGTCTGCCTACAGCTGAGGTGAAGAATGGGTGCACATGCAAACAGCTCTGCCTCCTTCCTCATTATTTTTGACTTGCACACATAAATATCCATTTCATGCTCAGCTGGCGAAGGATTTGCTTGGCTGGGTCACCACCCTGGCTTTGTACCAGCATCTGATACTGGAGGACAGAGCCAGTCCCTGGCCTACCTTTCATCACCACTTGTCCTGGGCTTGGACAAGCACACCAAGATGTGGCTGCTGGAGACAGCTGCTACACACAGTGTGGCACCATCCACCCTGGTGGTCCTTGCCCTCTGCTCAGCCCAGTGCCCTCAGGGCACTGCAGAGGCTGTGCATGAAGAGGGCCAAGGAGACACCACTAGTGCAGAGACAAATCATGGGATGGCTTGAGTCTGAAGGGACTTTAAAGATCATCTATCCAGTTCCACACCCCACCTGCCATGGGACACCTCCCACTAGATCAGGTGGCTCAAAGCCTCATCCAGCCTGGTTTTAAACACTTCCCAGGGATAAGGCATCCACAACTTCTCTGGGCAACCTGCTCCAGTGTCTCACCACCCTCACAGCAAAGAACTTCCTAATGTCTGATCTAAATCTACCCTGCTGTAGTTAAAAATAAAACCATCCCCACACAGCTCCTCAGGCTTCACCTCCCTCTGCCAGCCTGCTCTGGATGGCTCAGCTGCCACCCTGGCTCCCCTCAGCCCTCAGAAGAGGAGTGTTTGTGTTTGCCCTTGAGCTAATTTACAGAATCACAGAACATCAGGGGCTGGAAGGGATCTTAAAAGCTCATCCAGTCCAAGCCCCTGCCAGAGCAGCATCACCTAGAGCAGATCACCCAGGAACACATCCAGGCAGGTTTTGAATGTCTGCAGAGAGGAAGATACTTACTCTAGTGCCTGTCCAGCTGGGTCACAGCGTTGGCAGCAGCAGCCTTAGATGGAGAACCTTGCAGGATGGCTCAGGATGCTGTGATCCCAATGGCCTGCAGAGCTGGAGAAGAGCTGTAGATGAACCTGCTTTGGCAGGGGGGGGTTGGACTAGGTGATCTCCAGAGGTCCCTTTCAAACTCTGATTTCCAAAGGGTGGAAAGCAGAGAGCTGCAGTGCCCAGCAAAACCCATCAGCCTCACACTCTGTGCTGCTGGCAGAAGCCTGACAGGCCCACACCACCTTCTCCAAGAATGATTTTCTCTTTTCCCATTTAGCAGATCCTGATTAGTCCGGAAGGAAGATGATTGTGGCTGCTCTGGCCCAGCAGATCTATCAAGCCCAAACCTCCTTGTCAGGCAGTGCTGGCAGGTGGCAGAGCTGTGTGTGGCACTGTCTGCTAGCACTGCAAGCTCAGCAGAGAGGACAGGAATGGCTCTTACTGAACCTGCAACCAGAACTTGCCTGTGGAGAGGCTGCTGTGACTGCAGAGCTGCCTGCTGTCCTGGGCAGTGGTGCTGAGCAGCTTCAGCAGGCACCAGATGCTGCCAGCTGGCTGGCAGAGCTCACTGACCTCACCTTCAGCACCAAGGGCCTCCAGTCCAGCAGAATTTTCCCCTGCAGTAAAAGCAACTACTTAAGGAGTCATTGAAAAAACCCCTAACCTAATTCTCTGGTTATGAGCAGGAGAGAAGCCTGCAAGCAGTGCCTGTGCTCCATTCCCTGGCTTCATGTTGCAGGATGGATCCCAACCTCCCCACAAAACAACACAATGGGCAGGACTTCTTCCAAAGAGCCATGGGAGATGCAGAGCATGACCTCACCAGTCAGAAATGGAGCAACTGAGGAGCTGTGCACAGGCTAGGACAGGCAGAACCACCAAGGCTGTGGCTCCCCAATCCACAGAGCTGATGTAAGGGCTTGACGCTGCCAAAAGGCAGAGGCTCAGCTCCCTCAGGGCCCACCAGCACCTTCTGTGGGCCAGCCTAGCTCCTTAGCCCAGCAGCTATAAAATGCTTTTCTGACAGGCAGGTGGCTTGTGGCAGCTCCCTGTGAGCAGCAGGAAGAGCCAGCCCCAGCTGAGCACCCCAAGCACTGCAGCTCCCTTCCCACTGGAGCAGCTCCTCTCTCGTGTCCCCAGAGGAACCAAGATAGAGCACAGGGGACACTGAGCAGACAAATCCCAGGTCCTGGGAAACAGGGATCCAAGAGCACTAGGGGAGAGCTGGCTGGGGCTGGAAGAGCAGGTCAGAGGCTGCAGCACAGAGCAGCCTCCCCACCCATGCAAAGGGGCAGAACTGTTCCCGTCCACGGACCCATTTCCCAGAAGGCAGAGAAGACTCAGCAGCTGCAGATCCCCAGAGACAACAGGGGCAGGGACAGCACCACACTGGCCCAGCACCAGCCCTGTGAGCCTCCCTTCAGCCTTGCTCCACTGAAGCACAGTTGCTCAGCTCAGCATCAGCACGGGGAGCGTGTCCCAGCAGATAACTCCTGGCTCTGGGGACTCCCGTGCTCCCCAGATAAGCTGCCCTTATCCAGGAAGGAAGGAACAGCTTGCAGATGGCACAAACAAGGGCAAGGCTCCAGCTCGTCGCAGCCAGCAGGGTGCAAATGGCAGCTGAGGCTCCTCCAAGCAGCCTCTCACGCTCCAGCTCAGGTTGTGCTTGGAAAAGAAAAAAAACCAAACACCACAGTGGTGACCAAAGCTCTTTGCACACAACCTCCTTCACAACCAGGGAAGAGAAACAGTGCTGGGACAAAGCACTGCTTCTGGGGCAGGCTGTGTTTGGGTGCAGCTCACCCAGTGCCCTTTTATTTCCCTTTTCCCCTCCTTTTAATTTTTTTTTCCTTTTAATTTTTCCTTTTTTTCTTCTTCCCCCCCCCCCTTTATTTTTCCTCCCTTTTTTCTGTTTTTTTTGTTTTGTTTTGTTTTTTCCCAAAGACAAACCTGGTGACCAGCTCCTTGCTGCCCCATTCTGAATTCAACCTTTCCAAAAGAACATCAACACTATTTGTGCCACAAGGTCAAAATGCTGTGAAGTTTCCTTGAAAACAAAGCAAAGGCAGATAAGCTGTTACAGGGCTGCCCTTCCTGGAAGCAGTCCCTCACCTCCCCACCCTCAGCACTCAACAATCCTCAGCCTCAGGAGCACCACCCAGTTTTGGCAGCCTCCCTCCACATTGCTCCTAAGCCAGCCTCCACCCTGACCCCCAGCTAGCTGTGCTGAGTGCAGTTACTGGCAGACACCATGCCTCAGCCAAGAACCTGTCTCCTCTTGAATGTAAAGATTGAGCTCCAAAACATCCACAGACCCCACCAGTACCAGCAAACATCTCCATCTGGAGCAATCCTGAACTCATCATCTCTCCTTTGGGTTCTTCTCAAAGAATGGCCAAGTGCTGGAGCCAAGCCAGCACAGCTGGGCTCAGTTCTGCTCAGGAATTCAGTCCTAGCATGACACTTAAAGGGCAAAATTTAGTGAGGAAGAAGTCCTGTACTTGGCCAAGAAGCCACTTTGGTCACCAAGAGCTGAGTAACTCTGCAGCACTTCAGCACTTCCTATGAAGACACAGAACCCAGCAGGCCCCTGGGGTGCACAGAGTCCCAGCATGGTGGGGGCTAGAAGGATCCTCTGGAGATCACTCAGTCCAGCTCCCCTGCCAAAGCAGCATCACTCACAGCAGGTTGCTCAGGACTGCATCCAGGTGGGTTTTGAGTATCTCCAGAGAAGGCTCCAGCAATGCTCTGGCACTCTCAAAGTAATTTTTTCCTCCTCTTCAGATGGAACCTCCTGGGTTGCAGTTTGTGCCCATTGCCCCTCATCCTGTCACTGAGTACCACTGGCAAGAGTCTGGCCCCATCCTCTTGCACCCTTTAGCTCTTGCTGAGCATTGAGAAGATCCACTCTGGGGTTAAACAGCTTCTGTTTTCTCAGCTCCAGGCCCCCACATCACTTCATAGCCCTCCCTGAACTCTCTCCACAAGTTCATAGAAGATTCTGGGTTAAAAGGGACCTTAAAGATCATCCAGTCAACCCCCTGTCATGAGCAGGGACACCTCCCACCAGTGCAGGTTGCTCAGTTTCATCCAGCCTGGCCTTGAACACCTCCCTGTCTCTACAAGATTTCACATCACTTTGGCCTCAGCCTTGGTGTAGGAGAGCTGCAGATCAAGTGGACATTCCCTGTGTCTATGAAATGAAACCCAGGAGCCAGGCTCTGCAATGCAGGCAAGAAGTTAGCTACTTGCTGTTACCAAGGGCACATTCCCCTGCCTGGGTGGAAGGAAAGGGAAATGAATCCTCCAGGGAACCTCCTTCAGGTACCTACGCTGCAGGTCAGCACCTACTGTAGCAAAGCTACAGCAGAGCTGCCTCCCCTGGGCACACACAAACTGGCTTGGGAGTGATGCCACCAGCTGGGGCTGAGCACCAGCACATGGAGCACACAGGGAGCCCGGCTGAGGGTTACATAAGGCAGGAGCATCCTGGGCTGCTGCCAGCGCACAGAGCTGGGATCTTCAACACAACTAATCCCACCGCGGCCTGGCTGCCTGCACGGCGCTTTAAAGGAACTCTCCTCCCTCTCCAGCAACACATTCCGTGGAGCCTCACACCCTCTAGCGGGGACGGCAGCTTGGCACACCCAGGAGATGCTCTCACATCCTTCAGCACTGCTGAACGAGACTGACATACCCCCACGGGTCCCCAGAGCGGATCTAGAGGGCAGACAGATCCCCAGAGCCCATCCAGAGGGCACTTCACATCTGCCCCAGGCACAGGTGACAAGCACCAGAGCAGTAGTTTTTCCCACCTACCTGCCTGGATGCTCCCTTGCAGCATCTTAAAAAATCTCTCCACTTTTTTTTCCACACACACACAACACCAAGCACTGAATATGGGGGGAAAAAAAAAAAAGGAAAGTCATCTTTGAGAACAGGATTTTATTCGTGTTTAGGTAAAGTTACTTTCCATATAACCTAAAAAGCACTCTCACCATCCTGCAGAACCACCTTCTCTGGTCCAGCCACCTGGAAAGAAAGCAACCACAGGTTCAGCCACAGCAAGCAAGCTGCAGGGACAGCTTGGCACCGGCATCAGAGCTGCTCAGCCTGCACAACTCAGGCCCCACGAGGCTAGCACGGGCAGCTCATGATCCAGAGCCCTCCTGCAAATGGTTATGCTGCATATGAATCACACTGAGAAATCACTTTGCTGTTCAAAAGTCAGCTGACAGGAAAACCCTCAGCCAGACAAATGAGCACTTAACTTATTTTCCTCTCCTCAATTTGTTTTCGCTGCTTTATTGGGTTAAATCTGCTCACAGATGAGACAGACAAATGCCAGTGCCAGGTCGGGTTGAGGCAAAAAAGCATTTTTCTGGGGCTGGGGGCAGGGAGGGTCTCCCATTTCAGCAGCAATTAATTAACTTTATCCCAAACTGCACTGAGAGAACTTGTTGAGTACTGGCAGGTCAATTGCAGCCAGGCACAAAAGACAGTCCGATGGCAAAGCTGGTTTAAGGAGCACTTCCTCCTTCTTCCCACTGACAGCCCCTCAGGTGTAGAGGAAAAACCACCTGGGGTGACCTTGCTGCAAGCCAGGCCACCCAACAAGAAGCAGGGGAAAGTGCTGTTGTTTATTTGGGCAAAGAATGTTTGTCTGCAGCCAGGATGACTTTGGTGCCAGGTTCACAGCACAGGGACTTCCCCACAGCCCTTGTGGGAGCATGTGCTTGCCTGAGCTGTCACCCTGGCTCAACTTCCAGCTGCAGGAGACAAACCAAACAGTAAAGAGACTCACTGAGTTAACAAGAGAAGGAAGCACACAACTTTCAGCAAAGCCTTGCAACGTGCTCAAGCAAAGAAGCCATGCTCACAGTGTTCCCTGCTATGCAGGCCATTCAAAGCTTGGGAATTCAAATAGGGAACAGATGAGAAAACAGTGAGGAAAAAACATAGGTAAAACCTACATTAAGCTCTGCTTTCCACACAGAATCATAGAAACAGCCAGGCTGGAAGAGACCTCCAAGCTCATCCAGCCCAACCTAGCACTCAGCCCTAGCCAATCAACCAGACCATGGCACTAAGTGCCCATCCAGACTGTTCTTGAATACCTCCAGGGATGGGAACTCCACCACTTTGGTGTCCTTCTCTGGACACCTTCCAGTACCTCAACATCTCTCTTGAACTGAGTGGCCCAGAACTGGACACAGCACAGTCTGACCAGTGCTGAGCACAGGGGCAGAATAACCTCACTTGTCCTGCTGGCCACAATGCTCCTGCTCCAGGCCAGGATGCCATTGGCTCTGCTGCTAGCTCATGTTCTGCTACTATCCACATCAGTCAAACCTGCCTGCAGAGGAAGGGCAGCAGCAGTTGAACCGTGCTAGAATATTCTCAGAAGCTTCAGCACACATGACAGGAACTGTTTTCCCTTGGCTTTGGAAGGAGCTTGTTGTATGCAGTATCATACATGACCATCAAAAGGCTGCATGAATGCTCACACCTGTTACTGCACAGGATGGACCCCAGCACGGAGCCTGCCAGGGGGTTGATCTTGGGCACGGGTGAGGCTGGCTGGTACGAGGCAGGGCCTGCTGGCCCCACTGCCCAGCAGCCCTTCCCCAGCCCTGTGTTCACTGTGCCACACAGACCTCTCGTGCCCCACACTGAGCGACCTGCCCAACCAACCTGCTTCTTGCTCACCTCACAAATGGAACCACCAAGTGACAGCATAACCACTCTCAGTTGACCCTCAGGGGCTGGGGCTTCTCTGGGGCTGAAAGCCAAGCAGGAAATTCTGAAAGGCACAAAATGCTGTGTAAATTCACTAGAAAAAACCCAAACAGATGCAGGCTGGAAACCACCATGCTCTTGCCTGCCCTGCTCTGGCCACGGAGCTCCTCTGCTCTGCAGCTCACCCATTCCACTCCTAGCGCCAAGCTCTGCCCTCTCCCTGCCCCCAGCAGCTCTCAGAGACTGCCACCTCACACCCCCAGGGCAAGCCCCACCACGTTCCTCACAGAGGAGCTGTAGGTCAGGTTTGTCCTCTGCTGGGGGTCTCCTACCATCTCACTTTACTCCACCCCACACACTGCACCCCAACAGTGGCCCCTAAGCCCACCTTGCACCCCCCACAGCACTCCAGCCCCCCACATCGACTGTCTCAGCCCCCACTGCCCCACACCCCCAATTCC
>VWZI01014518.1:105962-129597 GCA_013396835.1 Psilopogon haemacephalus
CGCCCCCATTAAACCCCAATCCAAGCCCTAATAAACCCCCATACCAGCCCTATTTAAGCCCTATTCAAGCCCTACATAAACCCCATACAAGCCCTACATAAACCCCATACCAGCTCTATTTAACCCCTATTCAAGTCCTACATAAACCCCATACCAGCCCTATTTAAGCCCTATTCAAGCCCTACATAAACCCCATACAAATCCTACATAAACCCCATACCAGCCTTATTTAAGCCCTGTTCAAGCCCTACATAAACCCTATATAAATCCAAGGTAAGCCCTATATAAACCCTATATAGATCCTATATAAAGCCTTCCTCACCCCACCCGCTGCTCCCAGCCGCATCCCCTCTGACCGCATCCCCTTCCTCCCGCGGGGCACACCTCGGGCTGGCAGGGAGACGCCGGCAGAGTCCCCCCCCGAGGGATCCCTTCTCCTTCGCCGCTGCTCCGGCAGAGCGGGGATTTGCAGGGAGCCCCTCGATGGGCGGCTTCATCCTTTATTTTGGCAGACAGCATCAGTTAAACGCCCGCTTGCTTCTGCTTTGCGGGAGCAATACGAGCCGCTTAAGTACGCAGGCAAGACTGGAGGGATCTGGAAGGGCTGGCGAGCCGCTTGATTTACCGGGGCGCCTTTATCCTCGCCGAGTGCCTTACAGAGCCATTTATTATTTAGCAGCGAATTAAAGAGGAAGGGCCCCGCGATTTTCAGCAGCCCCCAAATTAATATCCCAGCCCTCCTTTGTGCTATAATTTACGGCGCTGGAACCGGCAGGGATAAAGCAGTGAGACAATTCCTTTCCTCCTCTCCCCTTGTTAGCTCCTGATTGCTGCTGCACAAGGGGAAATAATACCCAAAAAAAAAAAAAAACAAAAAACCAAACCCAAACAAATGGGCTCGCAGGAGAGATGCTGAAGGCAGTGAAGGATGGCTGGGAATGAAAAGTCCACTTCTTGTGGCTCTTGTGAGATTTCCCCCTTGCTTCCCACTCGGCCCTCCCTGCACACATCACTTATGGATGATGCACTGAACAGCCTCACCTGCAGACCACTCGTTTTCATACATTCACAAGATGGTTGGGGCTGGAAGGGTCCTTAAAGATCATCTAGTTCCAAACTGCCTCCCCCCCCGCCATGGGCAGGGGACACCTTCCACTAGGCCATCCAAGCAGGCCTTGAGCATCTCCAGGGAAGAATGATCCATGACCTCTCTGGGCAATCTGGCAGAGGGGAGATTGAAACCAGACCTTAGGAGGAAGTTGTTTGCAGTGAGGGTGGTGAGACACTGGCACAGGTTGCCCAGGGAGGTTGTGGATGTTCCCTCCCTGGAAGTGATCTAGTGTGAGGTGTCCTTGCCTATGGCAGGGGGTTGGAACCGGATGATCTTTGAGGTCTCTTCCAACCTAAACCCTTCTATGAAGGCCTGTTTGGATGGTCTAGTGGAAGGTGTCCCCTGCCCATGGTGGGGGTGGTTTGGAACTAGATGATCTTTAAGGTTCCTTCCAGCCTTCAGCAACCTGTTCCAGTGGGAGGTGTCCCTGCCTATGGCACAGGGGGTTTGGAACTGGCTGAGCTTTGAGCTCCCTTCCAACCTAACCCATTCTGTGATTCTCTGTGCATGCTGTGGGGTGCTCTGCTCACCTGTTGGCAGCAGAGTGCTGCCTGTGGCACCCTCAGGACTGGAGCCAGTGGCAGCTACCTGGAGGCACAAGTGCCAGCAAAGACAGAGCTCTTGCCTCTGAGGCTCCAGGACTCACGAAGCCCCTGGGTGATTTTAGGAACAAGAATGGGGGTGCTGCATCCTTCAAGCTGGCAGCCCCTCCTCTGGGTGTGGGCCAGCTCCCTGCTAGCAGCCTGGTGCCACGTTCCAGTGCAATAACATGGGCAGCAAGTTTTATGGGCTGTGCCAGGCTGCAGTTGACACAAAGAAGCCAATAATTTATAGCAGTCTCTTGTACTACAAAAGGCAAAACATCTCCCTTGGATGGAGCTCTGCAAGGCACAGGGATAAATCAGCTCCAGTGAGGAGCAAATATGAGAAAAGCAGAAAAATGACCCCAAACTTTCCACTTGGCTTCTCAGGAAGGAGGAGAGCAAAGGGGACCTGCAGTCATCCTCCTGGTGCAGGCTGCATCCCAGTCAGACCGTGCAGGCTGTGCTGGGGTTTCCTATCCCTGTCTGAATGCACTGTGGCATGAAAGGCTGCTGCCCAGACAGCTGGCACACTGCCTCCAACATCTCCTTGCATCCCTTTTGTCCATGCCCACAAGTTCCCATCCTTCTGGATCCCACCTGAGTTGTATAGCAACCAGATTTGGCACCCCAAAGTTGTGTGCTGGGACAGGGGCTGGACCCAGGAGCCATGTGAAGTCCTCTGAGTGGACTTATCAGCCACTGCTTACGCTCACCAGCAAAAGGAGGCACTCACCAGCAAGTTCCTCATGTCTGGATTTGTGCTCTGGGCTAACAAATTAATCTTCTGGAACGATCCCAGGAAACTCAGTGCTGCCCTAGGCTCTGCTGGCTGGGAATGGCCCCTGTGGGCACTCTCTAACCATCACCTCACCCACACAGCCACGTTGGAGCAGCACAAACCAACCTCCTAGAGGTGTTTCACTGCTCTTGCTGTGATGCTGCAGGACATCCTGCCTGAAGAACTGGAACCCCCAGGCTGGCCATCCTGGGTGGGATGTGACACTCCATCACCTGACCTTCACCATCCTCACCACGGCTCCCCAGGCAGCTGGCTGGACCATGGCCAGGTGATACCCTCCAATTTCCTGGCTGAATTGAGGCACTCATTTGCCATGCAGCCAACCAGAGGAAAAGGAGGAAAGACATCAGGAAATGCACTTTGCCCTTCCCTTCTTCTTGGTGTGGAGAATTTTTCCAAGGAGAAAGACTTGTAGTGTCATTTGCCTTTGTTTTTGGGGAAGAAAAGCAGGCTGATGAAAAGCAAACATAAAGCAGGAGCTGTGGCTCCCAGAGGCTTCCTGGCAGGAGTTGAAAGCGAAGGGAGTAAGAAGTGTGGAAGTGTTAAAGCTAGGCATTAAAGCTTTGAAGATCATATCAGTTAGGGATGAATTAAAACACACAATAATTAGCACTGAAAGCTACAATACCTGAAGAGAGGAGGAAAATTGGTTTCTTGGTGCTCATCAGGGTCCTTGCAGGCATGCTGGTGCCAGGTTGGGTTTATGGTGCAGGCTCTCACCTCATCTCCAGCAGTGCCTGAGTGTCGCAGAGGAGTTGAAAGAGTTGGGGCTGTGCAGGCTGGAGAAGAGGAGGCTCCCAGGTGACCTTCCAGTGGCCTTCCAGTACCAGAAGGGGGTCTACAAAAAGGCTGGGGAGGGACATTGACTATGCTAGGTCTTGCTTACCCTTGCTTGGGCAAGACACGAACACTAAACACCCCTGGGTACCTGTTTATCACTTTGGGAGGGGACATAATGGCCCAAGCCTTTGGTTTCCTCCATCCCTTCCTTCCCCCATCATCAAAAAGATGGGGCAAGCCAGGACATCCAATAGGCCTCTTAGCCTGCCAAGGCAGGCAGCAGCACTATGCTAAGCCCTGGGATGCCATGACCTGGAGATGGAGCTAAGTTGGAAGAACAGAACTCCTCCATGAGGGCTGGGAGGCACCTGAAGCTTATCACCCCTGTGCCTGCCAGTTGAAGATTAGAGCCTTTAATCTTCTTCCCAGTGGCAAGGCAAAGAAGAGAAATAGGGTGGGAAAAAAACCCAACATCATCCTGGATGCAAAACATGGGGCTCAAATAAATATCATAGCTGTGTTACCCCATTAAAAAGAGTTTAGCTTCCAGCTTTGAACACCTTGGGCCTTATGATGCTGAGCTCTGACTACAGCAAGCAATGGGAGTATGCAAGTGCCAGCTGCTCTTGGCTCCCAGCTCCTTGGCAAGCCATGCCCTCTCCTCACACTGCAGAAATTTATTTAGCACAACCACTTGGCTTCAGACCTGCCCAGGAGTTAATTTGCTTGAAAATCAGCAAATTAGATTAGCTACAGAATCACAGAGTGATAGGGGTTGGAAGGGACCTTTGGAGATCATCCAGTCCAGCCCACCTGCTAAAGCAAGGGCACCCACAGCAGCTTGCCCAGGACCACAATGGCCAGGGTGGGTTGGAGTCTCTCCAGAGAAGAGACTCCACAACATCTCTGGGCAGCCTGATCCAGGGTTCCATCACCCTCACAGCAAAGAAGTTGGTCCCTGTGGTCAGATGGAACCTCCTGGGTTCCACTTTGTGCCTGTTGTCCCTTGTCCTGGTACTGGATCAAAATGGTACTGGCCCAGGATCAAAATGGCCAGGGGGGTTTGGAGTCTCTCCAGACAAGGAGACTCCACAACCTTTCTGGGCAGCCTGCTCCAGGGTTCCATCACCCTCACAGCAAAGAATTTGGTCCCTGTGGTCAGATGGAACCCTCTGGGCTCCAGCTTGTGTCTGTCATCCCTTGTCCTGTTGCTGGGCACCAGTGACAAGAACCTGGTCCCATCCTCTTGCTCCCCACTCCACCTTTTAGCTCTTGCTGAGCATTGAGAAGATCTCCTCTCAGGCTGCTCTGCTCCAGGCTAAACAGCCTCAGGTCTCTCAGCCTGTTTCTGGTCACAGAGATGCTTCAGTCCTCTATAGATCAGGGGTCACAGGCACAGAGGTGGCTCCCAGCTTTTCAAAGACTTCACCTTCCCTTCTGGGGCCCGGTCAGGTCCTCCTTGCTCTGTTGCTCCTTCCATGGAGTTGGGGCTTTTAAGCAGTTAATTCCTGTCCTACTTTGTGCAGAAAAGGGATGGCTGAGCCATTGTGCTCTGATGGTCCTCTGAGGGCAGCCAATCGACCCAATCTCCAGCAGATGAATGGGAAGGAGCCACACTCCTGTCTGTGCACACAAGCAGGGCAGTGATAAGGATGTTCAGTGGGAAAAGAAAAAAAAACCCAAAACATAACAAGGCAGGAAGATTCCTATCAAATAATGTGTTGCTGGAGAAGAGATTCTCAGCAGCGTGGAGGCTGAGCTGGGCTCCGTGGCACTGCCAGGGGGAAGTTCAGAACGGTATGGATGGGGAGAAACAGCTGCAAAATCATGTTTGGTCTGCAACAAAGTCAGGCAGGCTTCATTTTTGCCTTTTGGTGGAGAGGATAAAATCACTGCAGGCAGCAAGGGTCAGCACCAGCCCCCAAGAGCCACTCCACGCGTGGGTAGTGCTGAGGGATGGTTTGCACTGGGTGACTGCAGCAGCTCAGCTGTCACAAACTGGGTTTGCAGGTGCAGGACAACATCAGCAATGTTCTCGGTGAGGTGACAAGGTCAGCTGGCATGTCACCACCCACCTCCACCGAGAGAAACCCAGCCCCTGTGAAGCTGGGCTCAGCCCAGCCCCTCCAGCCTCAGCATTCTGCACTCTTCGTGGCTGCTTCCTTCACTCCCCTCCTTTTCTCTGCCCTCCCTCCCACGAGAACAGGCTGAGAGAGTTGGGGTTGCTCAGTCTGCAGAGGAGAGGTGGTAGATGCCCATCCCTGGAAACATTCCAGGCCAGGTTGGTTGGGGCTCTGAGCAACCTGCTGTAGCTGCAGATGTCCCTGCTGGTGGCAGGGAAGTTGTACTATGACCTTTGAAGGTCCTTTCCAACCCAAAGCAGTCTGTCATTCTCTGGTTCTTCTATAGCTTCTAGCTCAACCTGAGCAGATGGAGGCTGAGTGTGTCCAGCAGATGCAGGGAGGTTCTCCTCCCCCTCTACTCTGCCCTGCTGAGACCTCATCTTGAGTATTGCCTTCAGTTTGGGGCTCCCCAGTTTCAGAGGGACATCCCACCAAGGGTTAGGACCTGTAGGGAAGATTGTCCCCCACTTTTTGCCTCTTGAGCAGCCACTCCTCTGCCAGCTCCGGGTGTCCCCATTGCCACTAGATGTCAGTGAAGACTGGAGCTGAGGCTTTGGGAAGGGCTGGTGCTGGCAGCAATGCTGGTGGAACAAAATCGTGGTCCTTGGGTGTGAGCATCAGAGAGTGCCACTCCCTGCAAGGCTTGGAGACATCTAGAGCCACCTGATACCTCCAGGCATGGGTTTGCAGGTTCCCCCCCTGCCCCCCATCTCCTGAAAGCCTTTTGGAGGCGTGAGGGCAACCTCTGAGCCTTGTGGCCGAGGGTGTCAGGAGTCTCAGTTCCCCATCCCTGGCACTAAGCAGGCAGCATCCTTCAGCTGAGCAGGGAACTGCTCCCCAGGATACAGTAAGTGACATCTAAAGACAGCAAGAAAGGAGCTCAGCAGGTTCTCTGAAGGGTGAAGCAGCTTGTTAGTGTGCAAGGACAGGTGGGACACAGAAGTCTCCCATGGGCTGTCCTGCAGTCTGGTGCGGGTTGAGATGAGGACTCAGCTGTCCCCTGAACCTGGGCTCTGTGCTGTCCCCAGAGCCCTGTTACTGGCAGCAGTGGTCAACACCCCCCTAAAAGCACCCACCCCTTTCACCAGTCAGCAGCTGAATGCCCTCCCAAAAGCATCTTCCCAGTGTCTTCCTCCATCACAGGATCACCCAGGACCACAGGAGGTTGGAAGGGATCCTTTGCTTTACCTTTACAAGGAGATCTGCCCTGAGCATGAAGGACTCCTCAGGCTTTCTGGCTGCAGATGGGCCACATCCCAGCCCCGAGCCAAGCCAGGCTGCCCCCAGGGTGAGCAAGGCAAAGAGCAATCCCCAAACCTACCTCCTCCAGCCAAGCAGGACCTGCACCCTCCATCTGCAGGCAGGGAGCTGTGCTGCTGCCTCCCAACCGCCAGGTCCAGGCGGGAGCAGCTGAGCTCTCCCACAGCCTGCGTTCACTTACAGCATCCCAAACCTATCAAATAAACAGCAAATGTCCTATTTTCACAGGGAGAGAGGAACAGTGATGTTACTGAGCCGAGCAGAGCAATTTGATTCTGCTCTTATTGAATTTCCCACCAGAAAGCAGCTTCCCATCACCCCGCAGACAATTACTGAGGCAGGCTTTGAAAGAACTCCGCAGCATCCTCCACCAGCAGGCATCAACATCAAAGCTTTCCCCAACAAATATCCCCTGGAAATCACCATTTTCTAGTTAAAAAGCATAAATGGACACATCAGATTCTCAGCTACCCCTAGTTGTGGGCTGGAGGTTCACAGATGCTAAATGCCACAGATACTAAAACCCTGATTTCTCCTGCCAGCCTTCCTCAAACCATTGCTAGAGGCTTCCTTTGCCCTCCTGTTTCCAGCCCCAGCAGCCAGCTGCTGCACACCCCACCCCTCAGACCCAAAAAGTGCAACTTTGAGTCCTGTTTCTATGCTGACAAATCTCTTCCAAGGGCTGCAGAAGCTCTGAGCCCAGAAAAAAAAACCAAAACATTCCAGAGCAGCTTTGCAATGTCCACAACAAGCCTGGAGATGCTCACAGAGATGCTGTGAACACTGAATGTGATCTGCAGTGTATCAAACCCCCTTGAGATACCTTTTGGTGCCTCAGGGACCAGAGGAGGCTCCAAGGAGAGACATTTGGCTGAGTCCTGGCTGATACATTTCAGGGTGGCCTTAGAGCACCCTGGGGGGACAGAGCAAGGCCACCCCTGGGGCAGCAGCCCTACCATCACTGCCTGAGCAACACATAAAGCACCCCCAAAAGAACTGCTTCAACTCCAGCAGCTCTGCAGTCCTGCTCCTGGCCTCCAGTTGTGCCTGTTAATGGCAAGGGGTGATAAAGCCCTGCCCCTGCCCCCAAATCCACGGAGCCTGGGAGGGCTGGGGGCTGCCTTCGAGTTAATTGCATGCAAGAAAACAGCTATTAGGCTTTCTGAAGCCTTCTGAAGAGAATTAAGTTGCTCACTTCAGCTTAGTCAGTACAAATAAACCTTCAGCTGTTGGATTAGCCATGCTGGAGCAGGAGTGGTGGCTGCTGGAATTTCTTTCTTTCTGATTTCTCCCCCCCCCTCCCCTTTTTTTTTTTTTTGTTACTGTTCCTGTCATTCAGGGCAGCAGAGTGTCAAACCAGCCTGGATCTTCTCCAAGAAAAGCTCTGCCTTTGTGACCATGATGCTACTGCTTTCATTTATCATGGAAATAAAAGAAGAAAAGAAAGAAAAGGAAAAAAAAAAAAACCCAAACACAAAAAAACCCCCACCAAAAACCCAAACCACCAAGCTAAATCTCCAATGCCATTTCACACTGATACCTTTTATCCCCACAAGAGTCCAATTTTTCATCCAATATTGGACAAAGAAGCATATCTGGCAACTAAAGAGATGCTCTCTCCACATCTCTGAGGTCAGCTCTGCACCCAACAGGAGAGATGAGCCCAAGCTGGGAATAAACTGCCAAGCAACTGCCACCCCCAAACCAGACCTCGAGCTGCTTGGGAAGGGAATCCTTTAGAGCTAGCCTGGCTTCAGCAGGTGAGGTGAGCTGCTGGCACACGTGCCTGAGGATGAAGCAGTGATCCTTAGGATCACAGAATCAGCCAGGCTGGAAGAGACCTCCAAGCTCATCCATCCCAACCTAGCACCCAGCCCCAGCCAATCAACCAGACCATGGCACTCAGTGCCCCAGCCAGTCCTTTCTTAAACACCTCCAGGGACAGCAACTCCAGCACCTCCCTGGGCAGCCCATTCCAGTGCCAATCACTCTCTGTGCACAACTTCCTCCTAACATCCAGCCTGAACCTGCCCTGGCACAGCTTGAGGCTGTGTCTCCTCCTTCTGTCCCTGGTTGCCTGGGAGCAGAGCCCAACCCCAGCTGGCTACAACCAGCAGAGAAAATCCCTGCAAAGGCTTCATGTGGCAGGTAAAAGCCTCGGGCACAGCCTGGGCTGGTTGCTGATGCTGCCTGGATGCCCCCCAGCACCTCGGGGGCTGGCAGGGGGGAGCTGTGCTCCCAACCCTAGGGGGCTGTTGGGCAGGGGGAGAGTCAAGAGCAGCACTCAAATGAAGCAGAAAACGAGGGAGATGCTGAGCCTTGCTCTCTGGAAAGGTCACACCTGTGGCCTCTTTACACACAGATAATGATCCAGGCAGGTCAGCTCGCCCACACCCTGTGCCCTAATGGCCAATAAACCCATCTGCACCATTAGCAAACTGTGCTAACTCAGGCTCGAGGGCAAAAGCCAGCGAGCAATTTTCCTCTTACAGAGCCCAGAGACAAGGGAAGGGATGAGCAATTTCAACTCCAGGGGGCTGGCAGGGGGCGGTGGCAGCAGAGCAAAGAGGAGAGGCAGATCCCCCTGGAAGCATCTTCACCTGGCAAGGCTGCAGGTCTTGCTTGCTTCACAACTCCTCCAGTCAGCCCCAAAAGCGGCAGGCACCAAGCTGCCAAAGTAAGAGTTAAGAGAGGCTGGGAAGGCTTTGCTGCTCCCCCCATGATGCCCAGCCTGGTGCCTCTCCTGCTGATGCTATTCAGCCTGACAATGTCTTTCTCATTAACTCCTCCAGCTTTCAGGGTGCTGCATGGCCTGATGTGACACGTAGGCTGTTAAGGGGATGTTTCATCCCCATCTTCCCCTCATCCTCTGTGCTGCTCACCTCTGGGCAGTACTGATGTGTGCTCCTACCCTGCCTGGATCCATGCTGTCAGAAGGTGGATTTTTCTCTCCTCAGCTCTGCTAGATTGGGGTAGCAGGGCCCTCGAGAAGGCTCAGCTGTGTCTTGAGTTTATCTGAGGGTAGCAGTAGACCAAAGTTGCTTTGTATGAGCCCTCTGGAATGGATGGTGGAGGGAAAACAAAAAATAAATAACAAGCCAGGGCTGGTGGGGGCTTGTCCTGCCTCCTCTGTGATGTCCCAGTGACACAGCCCTGCACGGGTTTCATCTCTGCCTGGGCTTAGTGTGCAAAGAAAGCAAAGCCTGAGCTACCTTCAGACACATCTCTATCACTGCTGGAGTCACACAGAGCATGCAAAGCCTCTGATCTCCTCAGCGTGCACCTTGCCCCCGCAGAGCCCAGCAGCATCACCCTGGGGATGGACCACATCTCCTCCAGGCTGGGGATATCTGTGCTCAATCACTGCAGACCCTGGCTCAGGAGCTTATCTGGGTGAGATGTGTTTAAACAGGATGAAAGGAGAGCAGCAGATGGGCCTGGGAACACGACAGGTGACAGAGGACCAACTCCTTCCCCACCACCCTCACTGCTCACAGGTGCAGACAGACCCAGGCCAGCAACACCCCCTCCATCTCCCTCATCCAATGCATGGAGGCAGCTGCAGGGCTGCCTGACAAGTGATGTAGTTGGCCCTGGCCTAAAAATGTCAGTTGATGTTCTCCTTGCTCGTGACAAACGTGCTGGGCTTTGATGCTAATAAAACTAGGGGCAGGGACTCAACAAAAACTCCAAATGCAGGCACAGCCACGGAGCTGCCCAAGAAAATACTTAGCCCTTGCTCACCTTCTGCTTTGAGAGATCATTTGTATGGGAAATCCTTAACTTTAAGAGCTGCCATTTGTTCCAGAGCAGTGGGGAGGGCAGGTGAAGTTCAGAAGCCTTAGGGAGGAGGGGTGATGGGACCACAACAGTGACTGCACTGAAGCAAGCAGCATCTGACCCCATGGTGAGCATCAGCCTGCTGTGCCCAGCCTGGAGCCAGTGCACAGAGTCACCATGATGAGGCTTGCCTTGCTAATAAAATAATTGAAGATGATCCCCTGCCCTACTGGGATCATGGCCAATGTCCATCACATAAACCTCAGCCACCAAGAGATTGGTTTGTTAACGAGGGAGGGAAAAGAGATTTCTGCTCGTGGGTTCCTGGGGGTTGCTGCATGAAATCCTCCAGACAACAAAACCATCACCTGAAGCTGAGTTTCCCATGCAGTAATCAAGCAATAGAGGATATTTTCCTGGAAATCAAGCAGCTGATGAGCAATCTGCAGATGGAGCAAGGCCAATGACAGCAGCAAACTCCTCTCACCAGCCCTGGTTTTAACACAGCTAGTTCATACAGGGGCCCAGGCCAACCTCGTGACATTCAACAAGGTCCTGCACTTCAGTGGGTGCAATCCCAAGCACAGCCCCAGGCTGGGTGGGGAATGGCTGAGAGCTGAGCTCCCTTCCAACCTAACCCATTCTGTGGTTTCCATGGGCTTTCCTCTGTGTCTCCATTGCTCAGACATGCTCCTCCTCCCACCCCAGCAAACTACACGCTAAATAAGTCTGAAAATCTCTAAATCCAGACCTTCTTTCCCTTGCTCAGAGCAAAGGCAGCTCAGCAGGGGAGCAGCCAGGCAAATCCAGACGCTGCAGCCACTGCTTCTCAGCTCCTCTCATCCCTTGGCCTCCACCTCATTGCTGAACGGGAGATCAAAGGTGAAAGCTGCCTGAAACCATTTTTCTTTCTTACTTCCTGCCTCCCACATTCCTGGCACAGCCCTCCTGGCTGGCGAGATGCTAAGGCTGCCACCAAATTGGCGCTGGAAGATGAGAGCAGTCAAATCCATTTCCCCAGGGCACATTTAACTGGACAGGTTTTGCTTTAAACCTCAGCACCCTCCCGGGAATTGGTTACCAAAATCCATCCACTTCCCATTTGTTTCTAATGGGAGGGAAGATGAGCTCTGAATAATTAAAGGCCAGCTCCTCCCTGCCTGCAGCTGGACAGAGCAAAGGCTGTGCTGCTGCTCTGCCACCTCCAGCACCTGAGCACACCAGGGAGGAGCTCTGCAAAATCCTTCAGCTCTTTGCTAAGCCTACAAACGCCCCCGAAAATATTTATAGACTCTCAAAACACTACAATCCCAAACTGTTCTGAGAGTCTATAAATATTTTTGGGGGGTCTTGAACACCTCCAGGGATGGGGACTCCACCACCTCCCCGGGCAGCCCATTCCAATGCCAATCACTCTGTGCACAGCTTCCTCCTAACATCCAGACTGAACCTGCCCTGGTGTAGCTTGAGGCTGTGTCCTCTCGTTCTGTCCCTGGGTGCCTGGCAGCAGAGCCCAACCCCAGCTGGCCACAACCTCCCTTCAGGTAGCTGCAGAGAGCAATGAGCTCTGCCCTCAGCCTCCTCTTCTGCAGGCTGCACACCCCCAGCTCCCTCAGCCTCTCCTCTTGGGGCTGTGCTCCAGGCCCCTCCCCAGCCTTGCTGCCCTTCTCTGGACACCTTCCAGCACCTCAACATCTCTCTTAAATTGAGGGGCCCAGAACTGGACACAGCACTCAAGGTGTGGCCTGAGCAGTGCTGCTCTGCTCCACAACCTCCCTGGAGGTCTTCAGGACCAGGTTGGATGAGGCTTTGAGTGACCTGTTCTAGTAGGAGGTGTCCCTGCCTATGGCAGGGGGTTGGAACTGGCTGAGCTTTGAGCTCCCTTCCAACCTAAACCATTCTGTGATTCTATGACCTGATGTGCTCCATCTTAAAGCTGTTCCACAATCTGGTGTGCAGCAGCAGCAGCAGCATCTCCGAGGGCCCTGGGCAGGCAGGATAGCAATCACCTCACAAGGACAGTGGGGAATTGATGACAGATTCCTCCAGCTCATGCAACAGCCTCACTCCCACCACATCCTGGAGCTTTTGAAGTCATTTACCAGCACTTATTCATTTTGTCCCAGCCCAATCTCTATGGAAATGCAAAATTCAGCTCCTGTCTGATTTTATTTTTTTTTCCCTTCTTTGCACGGGCTGGCAGGAGAAAGCAGCACTAGGTTCTGTTCAATTAATTATCAGCATTGACTTCTTCTTGTGGGTTTTTTTTTTCATATTTTTTTATCCCAAAGACAGAGCTGTTGGTAACTTTGAAGGCTCTCCAGCACTCAGGCTCAGAAAATTGATCAGGGGCTTTGTGTGAAGCTGCATTTCCAAGCTTCCCCTTCCCCTCCCAATGCACTCCAAATGTTCATTTGCATGCTGGAAAGGCACTGGGCAATTTGTCATGATATTTGCCTCCTTCTCCCAGACCTGGCCTGCTCCCTCCCTCCTTAATTGATTTTCATATTTAGGTTCAGTTCTAGAAAAAAAAAAAAAAAAAAAAGGTAATTTGGAGGCTGAAGCAGAGAGGGAATTAATTACTGACAATCAGCAGGGACTTCAATGGGGACTTCATTAGGCCACTGGAGTGCCCCAAAAGTGCTCTGCTCTTCTGCCAGCCCTTTTGTTTGCCTCATCTCTTACAAATCAGTGTATTGAAAAACAGTTGCTAAACAGACTGCTCACTGCACCTGCTTGCAGTGGTAGAGAGGACAGATTGAAGCTTGAGAATGGAGTTAGGAAGAAATTTGTTAGAGTGAGGGTGGTGAGACACTGGCACAGGTTGCCCAGAGAGGTCGTGGATGCTCCCTGCCTGGAGGTGTTGAAGGTCAGGTTGGATGAGGTCTTGAGCAATTTGTTCTAGTGGGAGGTGTCCCTGCCTGTGGTGGGGGGTTGGAACTGGATGAGCTTTGAGGTCCCTTCCAACCTAAACTATTATATGGTCAAGTCCAAATGTCAGCCCAACCCCAGCATGCCTTGTGGACAGGGAGGAATGGGTTTGGACTGGCAGAGGGGAGATGGAAACTGGATGCTAGGAGGAAGTTGTTTGCAGTGAAGGTGGTGAAACACTGGCACAGGTTGCCCAGGGAGGTTGTGGGGCACAAAGTCACAGAATGTGATCTTTGATGACCTTTGATCAAACTCTGTGATCTTTGATTACCTTTGATGTGATCTTTGATGACCTTTGATCAAACTCTGTGATCTTTGATTACCTTTGATGTGATCTTTGATGACCTTTGATCAAACTCTGTGATCTTTGATTACCTTTGATGTGATCTTTGATGACCTTTGATCAAACTCTGTGATCTTTGATTACCTTTGATGTGATCTTTGATGACCTTTGATCAAACTCTGTGATCTTTGATTACCTTTGATGTGATCTTTGATGACCTTTGATCAAACTCTGTGATCTTTGATTACCTTTGATGTGATCTTTGATGACCTTTGACCACATTCTGTGCTTCTGTGCTCCACAACCTCCCTGGGCAACCTGTGCCAGTGTCTCACCACCCTCACTGCAAACAACTTCCTCCTAGCATCCAGTTTCCATCTCCCCTCTGCCACTTCAAACCCATTCCTCCTCCTCCTGTCATTACCAGACCTTGTCAATAGTCCCTCCCCAGCCCTCCTGTACCCCCCGTTTCAGATCTTGGAAGCCCACTCCAAGGTCTCCTGAAGCCTACTCCAAGGTCTCCTGGCAGCCTTCTCTTCTGCAGGCTGCAGAGCCCCAACACTCTCAGCCTGCCCTCAGAGCAGAGCTGCTGCAGCCCTCTCAGCATCTTGGTGGCCTCCTCTGGACTGGCTCCAACACTTCCATCTCCTCCTTGTGGACATGAAGCAGTACTCCAGGTGAGGTTTTCCTAATGTCCAGCCTAAACCTCTCCTGGTGCATTCCCTCTTGTTCTATCTCTATTTACCTGGGAGAAGAGACCCCCACAACACCCACCCCACCACAACCTCTCTTTGGGTAGCTGTGGAGAGAGTTAACCAACAGTCAGAAGTTGCCTGGATGGACTTGGCCAGGGAGCTGCAATTCCAGCTCTGCTTTTCCTCCTTGCACCTTGAGCACCTGAGCTTCTGCAGGTTCCCAGCTGCTCAAACCCATCTCTTCAGGAGGAAATGCTTTGCTGTCAGAACAATTCATTTCAGGGCCACTCCAAAGCTGGCTGAAGAAAGCAGTTTGTGCCTCTCTCTCCCCCTCTCTCTTTCTCTTCCCCCTGTTCCAAAGACAGTTAATTCTTTTATAAATTAACTCTCAGAGTGTCACAGTCCATTTACCTCACCTCAGAGTGTTTGCATTCTGAACTTTGCATGGCTGATAAATGGAACTATGCTGGGAATTTCTCTGGGGATGTTTTACCCATAATGTAACTTATTAAAATACAGCTGACTGCAGAAGAAGGAGCTCTTTCTCTCTCTCTCTTTTTCTTTCTCTCTCTCTCTCTCTTTTTCTAACCTCCACAGGGTCCAGGTTATCCAGTGAAATGCAGATAATGAATAATGGTTTGTGGCAAAAGTGATAATTCAGCAGCTGTTCTACAACCTGCTCCCCCTGCTCCCTCCTGGTTTGCTTTCCAGCTGTGTGAAGTGCCACAGGCCACCAGCTAGCTGGAAAGCAGAGGACCCCAGGAGGGAAGTGGCACAAGGTCACCTCAAGGGGTGGCAGAACAGATGAGCCCTTGCCAGTGACAACAGAGTCATAGAATGGGTTAGGTTGGAAAGGAGCTCAAAAGCTCAGCCAGTTCTAACCCCCCACCAGAGGCAGGGACACCTCCCACTAGAACAGGTTGCTCAAGGACTCATCCAGCCTGGTCCTCAACACCTCCAGGGAGGTTGTGGAGCACAGAATCACAGAATTCCAGGGAGGTTGTGGAGCACAGAATCACAGAATTCCGTGGAGGTTGTGGAGTACAGGGCTGATCTTTCATCACATTCTGTGCTCCACAACCTCCCTGGGCAATCTGTGCCAGTGCCTCACCACCCTCACTGTGAAGAACTTTCTCCTAACATCCCATTTAAATCTCCCCTCTGCCAGTTTGAACCCATTCCCCCTCGTCCTGTCATTCCAAAACCATTCAGGCTGGGAAAGCTCTTCAGGATCACCAAGTCCAACCAAGAACTCTACAAAGTTCACCCCTAAACCACAGCCCCAAGCACCACATCCAAATGACCTTTAAACACTTCCAGGGTTGGTGACTCCACCACCTCCCCAGGCAGCACATTCCAATGCCTGACCACTCTCTCCAGGATTTTTTTTTTCCCCCTAAATGCCCAGTCTAAACCTCCCCATTCACAGCCTGAGGCAAATCCCTCTTGTTCCATGGCTAATTACCTGTGAGAGGAGACCAACACCAACACCAACACCAACACCAGCACCAACACCAACACCAGCACCAGCACCAGCACCAGCACCAGCACCAGCTCCAACATCTCCACAACCTCCTTTCAGGTAGCTGTAGACTTCCATGGGGAGCAGAGGAAAGCTGTGGGGCAGGCAGCCCTACCCAGCTGGGACTGCCTTTAGCCCTGCACTGCTCATGAGCATCACCTGCACTTGGCCTCCTCCCTGCCCAAAGCAGAAAGAAGGTTCAAGCCTTCCTGCTCTCCTTCCCTCCCTTTTATAGCACCCTGAGCCAGTCACTATTAACCCTTCTGTGCCTGCAAACCCTTGGCTGTAACCCAGCTGTCCCCTGGGCTGCCCAGTAAGGGATCATCACGGGGAGAGATGGACCCATCCCACATCTTCCCTCTGCATCCCCCCATCACCACCTGGCCTGTTGCTTGGTGGCTCCCAGCAGCCACGAGAGGCAGCAGCTGGTAAAGAGACTCATTTTCTGAAGCAAGGTTAATCCAGAGAGTAAGCAGCAGAGGGGCAGCTGGGGCCGTTTGGAGGCTCAAGGAGGCAGGGCAGGGAAGGAAGGTGCAAGATTGCCTCAGGTGGGAGGGGAGGGCAGTTTGGAATCCCTGCACCCACCCAGCATGGTCTCATCCGACAGGCAAACCGTGCTGCGTCGGGAGGCTTGGGGTAGCCCCAGCCTGGTGGCATCCAGGGACGCTGATTGGGACTGCCACAGGCTCCGCTGGGGAACGCTAAGCGACAGCTTCAGTGCTGCTGCATCTCTGTTGCCCAACTCGTAGCCCAGGGCTAAGTGCGGCTATCAGCCGCGGCAGCAGTGCCCTGTCACACGGCCCGAGGACGCTGAGCAGCTCTGCAGAGAGATGTAAATCCGAGTCAAACACTTCCTCTCGTCTCTCCTGGGGAGATCAGACACTAATTGGCTCTGGCAGCAGGACCCCAGCTGGCAGGAGGGCAGGAACGTGGCCTCACTTAGCTCTCTGGTCCTGCCTCATGCTGGAGCATCCTGGTGGATAACAGTTAGCCAGGGGACACCAATGTGCCCTGGGGACAAGAGGGCAGATGGCATCCTGGGGGGCATTAGGCAGAGTGTGTCCAGCTGATGCAGGGAGGTTCTCCTGCCCCTCTGCTCTGCCCTGCTCAGACCTCATCTTGAGCACTGCCTTCAGTTTGGGGCTCCCCAGTTGCAGAGGGGCAGGGACCTACTGGAGAGGGTCCAGGGGAGGGCTGTGAGGATGCTGAGGGGACTGCAGCACTGCCTGGGGAGGAGAGGCTGAGGGACCTGGGGCTGCTTAGTCGGCAGAATATTGAGAGGGGATTGAATCAATGTTTATCAATATCTGAGAGCTGGGGGTCAGGAGTGGGGGGACAGGCTCTGCTCACTGCTCCCTGGGACAGGCCAAGGAGTGATGGATGGGAGCTGCAGCACAGGAGGTTGCAGCTCAACACAAGAGGCAACTTCTTGCCTGTGTGGGTCCCAGAGCAGTGGCACAGGCTGCCCAGAGANGACACCCCTCTGGAGGGGGGCTCCAGAGAAGAAGACTCCACAACCTCTCTGGGCAGCCTGTGCCAGTGCTCTGGGACCCTTCCAGGCAAGAAGTTGCCTCTTGTGTTGAGCTGCAACCTCCTGTGCTGCAGCTTCCATCCATCGCTCCTTGGCCTATCCCACCCCTAGGATGGGAGGCAGAGAGCAGGGTGGTGGGAGGTGAGAGGCTGCTGGAAGAGGGCAACTTGCTGAAGGCTTTGAGGAAAGCCTCCCTCTGCACTTGTCCTTATGCCTGACCCAGCACAGCCTGTGCTGCTCAGCCTTAGGGGCTGCAGCCCTGCAAGGCTTGGCTGAAACTGCTGCAGACAGCAGCCCAGCAGCTCCCAGTGACTGATTAGCAGGCAGCTTTGCTAAGGGCTCCTTCAGCCTCTTCCTCCTCGCTCTAATGAGGACCTCTTCTTCCTCCAGCGTGGACAGGAGCCCCCGAGGCTGAGCTGTGGGAGCCGCTGGGGCACAGAGGTGCTGGGAGAGGGGCAGCTGCTGCTGCTTTCCCAAATCCCCTCTTCATTATGAACGATGAACACTTGAAAATCTGACCCGAGGTGGCTGTTGTTGAGTCATCCTCTGGTTAATTGCTTGCAAATATTACCCTGTCTCGCAGCGTGGCTCGTAAATTACCAGCAAATAAAGTGTGGGAGCTGCTTTACAGCTAATGTATTGCTTCTTGGGAAAGTTTGGGATTAAAGGAGGCTTTCTGCTGAGCTAAAAGACCCTTCCCAAGGGAGCAGACTCCCAGCAGGGGGCTGCAGGCTGGGGGATGTTGCCCTTGCACAGGACCATCCTGCACCTTGCGGATAGAAAGAGCCCTAGGGCAGGCTGAAAGAGTTGGGGCTGTGCAGGCTGCAGAAGAGGAGGCTCCCAGGGGACCTTCTGGTGGCCTTCCAGGATCTGAAGGGGGCTACAAAAAATGCTGGGGAGGGACTTTTTAGGCTATCAGGGAGTGACAGGATTAGGGGGAATGGAGCAAAGCTGGAGGTGGGGAGATTCAGCCTGGAGGTGAGGAGGAAGTTGTTGAGCATGAGAGTGGTGAGAGCCTGGAATGGGTTGCCCCTGCAGGGAGGTGTTTGGGGCCAGATCCCTGGAGGTGTTTTTGGCCAGGCTGGCAGAGGCTGTGGGCAGCCTGCTCTAGGGTAGGGTGTCCCTGGGCATGGCAGGGGGGTTGGAGCTGGCTGATCCTTGTGGTCCCTTCCAATCCTGACTGATTCTATGATTCTGTCTACAGGACTCTCTAGTACTTGCAGGTACTGAGGGGTGGATGTCCATGGCTGTTTTCTTGTGATGCCCAGGAGGGGAGCTTCTTGCCTGGGCTTACCCAGCACTTCCTACAGACCTCTCTGGGTATCCACCTCACCCTTTAGTCGGAAAACATTACCTATCCCTTAGGGCAGGGCAGCCAGGAAGCCGTTTCCTCTGCCAGAAATACCTGGAAGAAAGCAAAAGAAGCCAGGAGGAAGGAAGCTGTAAAGCAGAGGAAGCTGTGAGGCATTCAGAGCCTCAGTATGGAGACGCTCAGGAGCTGGAAAGGAATAAAAGAGTATCTGGTCTTTGTTCAGCCCTGGAGCCACAGCTCTGGCAAAGATGAGCAAGAACAATAAAAGCTGCACCAGTCTCAGGTTTTCCTCGATGAATGGTGAGGATTTGCTCAGCTCTCAATGCTGTGAAAACAATTAACAGGAAACATCCTTCTTGTCCCCAGGGAGGAAGATGCACTTAAAGTGTTGCTTTTTTTTTTTTTTCCTGGCTGGGTCATGCTGGCAGCAGCCCTGGGTGCAAATAGCTGCCACATGGATTTCAGGAGCCTGCCCTGAAGAAAGGCTGGAAGGAAATGTGTCCTTCCCTCCTTCCCTCTCTCCTTCAGCTAATTTTGGATTTCTCTTTCTGGCTGTGCTGCAGAGAGTAATGAACGTGGGTGATTTGCCACCAGATAAATTGCATGCCATTAGCTGCCTGTTTAGAGACCATATTTCCTCTTTGTGATGAGAACTCAATATCTTTCCAATGACTTATTACTGGGAGATCTTCTAGAGCTGGACTTTAAGTACCGAGCAATTACTGCGCCGTAATTCCAGGGCTGCTCATCTCCCTGCTAGGCTCAGTCCCTCAAGCCTCATCAGGCTGACTGAAGGAAGCTTTTTTTTTTTCAGTTCTGGAAGAAGGATTTCACGGCAGCTCTTTTGAGCAGCTCCCTTTCCCCTTCTCCTCTCCCACCCAGCCTTTTCAGTCTCCCACTGCAGTCTCCTCTGCCTGCCCAGCAGTGCTGAGTGGAGATAGGAGGAGGGCTCCAGGTTATTAGTGCCATTGGAGAGGGCTGGCTGCTAGGTTGGACTGGATGAGCTTGGAGCTCTCTTCAAACCTGGCTTATTCTATTCTATTCTATTCTATTCTATTCTATTCTATTCTATTCTATTCTATTCTATTCTATTCTATTCTATTCTATTCTATTCTATTCTATTCTATTCTATTCTATTCTATTCTATTCTATTCTATTCTATCCTATCCTATTCTATTCTATNTATTCTATTCTATTCTATTCTATTCTATTCTATTCTATTCTATTCTATTCTATTCTATTCTATTCTATTCTATTCTATTCTATTCAATTCTATTCTATTCTATTCTATTCTATTCTATTCTATTCTATTCTATTCTATCCTATCCTATTCTATTCTATCCTATCCTATCCTATCCTATCCTATCCTATCCTATCCTATCCTATCCTATTTGCTAAGGCTGGGTGCTAGGTTGGACTGGATGACCTTGGAGGTCTACTTCCAACCTGGCTTATTCCATTCCATTCCAAAGACTCACAAACTGTTTTGGGATGGAAGGGAGCTTCCAAGGACGTCCAGTCCAGCTCCCTTCCACTGAACAGGGACAATCTGCAACTAGAGCAGGTTGCTCAGAGCCACAACCAACCTGACCTGGAACAGTTCCAGGTTACAGCTTGCAACAGAAATGCATTGGTTAAGAGCAGCAAAGTGGCCAAGAGCTGATACCTGCACCAAAGCATGGACCTGCTGCCCTGGTTTGGCCAAGCTCTCCTGGGGGCTGGCACAGCCACGTGTCCCAGCCAGGCACCTGCCAGGGATGCAGCCTATCATTTGGGCTGGAAGTGACCTTCAGAAGTCATCCAGCCCAACCCCCAGAAGCCAGCAGGGACATCTGCAACTAGAGCCCCAAACAGCCTGCCCTGCCATGGTTCCAGGCATAGGCATCTTCCATCTCTCTGGGCAACCTGGACCAGGGTCTGACCACCCTCAGTGGAAGCAATTTCTCCCTTCTCTCTAGTCTAAATCTCCCTCTTTTAGTTTAAACCATCAGCCCCTGCCCTGTCACTGCAGGCCCTGCTGGAATGCCTGTCCCCAGCTTGCTGATTGACTCTTTTAAATACTGAAAGGCCACTGGAAGGTCTCAGTGGAGCCTTCTCTTCTCCAGGCTGAACAACCCCACCTGTCTCAGCCTGTCCACACATCAGAGGGCTTCCAGCCCTTGGATCATTGTTGTGACCTCCTCTGGACCCATTCCAACATCACTAACCCTGCTCCCACGCTTGGTGCCTCCACCACCACCACCACCTGCTCCAGTGGCCTCAGCAAACTCCTTCCTGTTCTGAGGCTGCCTCTCCTGTTTGCAAAGCAGGAAGAAAATTCCTTCCTTTCCTTTGGGAAAAGCCCTTTGTCCTGGGACACAAATCTGGAGCCCCATTTGCATCTTTGACACAAGCTATTTTTGTCCTCCACACAGCCAGCCAGAGGCAGAGCTGCCTGTGGCAGCAGCAGAGGTTCAAATGGTGCTTTTGACTTTAAATCTCGTTACAGGAGGAGGATCAGCTCGTTCTGACCCTTCTCATACCTCAAGGGAGCAGTGGGAGATGTTGGGGGCTCATTTAGAGCTGTTTGAACAAAAGATTCCCCAAATATGCCCATTTTCCCCTTAAAAACTGACTCACAAAAGCAATAGGTGCTTCTGTGTGCTTTGTGTGGAGCTGGAGATGAGCACGGCTCTCACCTGACCTGCTTGTGGCATGGGCTGAAGGAAATGCTGGGATTATGAGGAAGAAGTGCTCCAAAACTGAAGGAAAGCCACCCAAATTCTGCAGAGAGCCTGAGCCAGCCCTCGTGCTCCCAACAGATCCAAGCAGAGGTGGTGATGCTGCTTCCCTCAGGGGCTGGGGGGGGCTCACAGGGTGTTAGGGGTTGGAAGGGTCCTCAAAAGCTCATCCAGTCCAAACCCCCCTGCCAGAGCAGGACCAGACAATCTGGCTCAGGGCACACAGCAACACAACCAGACAGGCCTGGAAAGGCTCCACACAAGGAGACTCCACAACCTCTCTGGGCAGCCTGTGCCACTGCTCTGGGACCCACACAGGCAAGAAGTTGCCTCTTGTATTGAGCTGCAACCTCCTGTGCTGCAGCTTCCATCCATTGCTCCTTGTCCCATCCCAGGGAGCAGTGAGCAGAGCCTGTCCCCCCACTCCTGACCCCCAGCCCTCAGATATTGATAAACATTGATTCAATCCCCTCTCAGGCTTCTCTTCTGCAGCCTAAGCAGCCCCAGGTCCCTCAGCCTCTCCTCCCCAGGCAGTGCTGCAGTCCCCTCAGCATCCTTATAAGCCCTCCCCTGGACCCTCTCCAACAGATTCCTGTCCCTCTGAAACTGGGGAGCCCCAGACTGAAGGCAGTGCTCAAGATGAGGTCTGAGCAGGGCAGAGCAGACCTGGAAGCATCATCCCTTTTAGGGAGCACCAGCAGCTCCTCTGCTGCAAACCTATGCCAGCACTGCAGGGCTCCACTGCCCACAAGCACTTTTCTTTTCCATTAAAGCATCCAGCAACAACGAGCAGCAAACTCGGGGCTGGAGCTGTTCACACAGAGTTCAGGGTGCCTGGGGGCATCTCATGCATTTTTAAACATCTCAACCTGCAGAAGTGGAAAACAAGAGAGCAGAGAGCCCAGGGCCATTCCACACCTACTCCTTCTGCTCAGGGCATCTCTGCTTCTCCCCAGTCCCAGAACACCCAAGTTCCCAGTTGTCCCCAGCAGACAGAGTGGTGGGACAGGCCAGGCTGCAGCAGGGGGTGGGATCAGCAAGTGGGATGTGATGCAGCAGGACTAAAGCAGCAGGATGGGATGCAGTGCAGTGGGATAGAGTGGGAAGGGATCAGCAGGATGAGGTCACCAGGGTGAGATGCAGTGGGGTAGGATCATCTGGATGGGCTGCAGTGGGGCAGGGCCAGCAGGATGTGATGCAGTAGGATTGGATCAAGAGGACAGGATCACAGACCCACAGGATGTTAGGGGTTGGAAGGGACCCAAAGAGCTCATCCAGTCCAACCCCCCTGCCACAGCAGGACCAGACAATCTAGCTCAGGGCACACAGCAACACATCCAGACAGGCCTGGAAAGGCTCCAGACAAGGAGACTCCACAACATCTCTAGGGAGCCTGTTCCAGTGCTCTGTGACCCTTCCAGTAAAGCAGAGATGCAGTGGGATAGGATGCAACAGGATGGAGTGAAGGGGACAGGGTGCAGCAAGCCACAGTGCAGCAGAGGTCAAGTACCTGCAGATGCTCCTCTTCAGGAGTGGGACACAGCTCTTGCCACAGCCTCGAGCACTACCTCTCACCAAACAGATTTATGAATGAAGAATACTGTTAATAAAGGAAAGACATTTCTAATGAGCAATTAAGCACTTAAAGTAAGCCCCAGGTGGATGGATGTGTGTGTGGGTGGGTGGATAATGAGTACCCTCAACCCTGGCTTTGCCAGGACTCCTTTTGCAGCAGAAACAGTCAAACTGAGCTGGCCAGGGCCAGGAAGCTTACTTCATTGCATTTTTCTTTCTGCCTTTT
The DNA here is from genome assembly GCA_013396835.1 of Psilopogon haemacephalus. NCBI lineage: Eukaryota > Metazoa > Chordata > Aves > Piciformes > Megalaimidae > Psilopogon > Psilopogon haemacephalus. The sequence continues at coordinate 129,195 of VWZI01014518.1, forward strand.
TTTTGGACAACTCTTACTGCTTTTGCCATCTCTCTACCTTCAGGGCTTGGAAAGTCTCCTACTACCTGCACAAAGTCATTGTGTGCCCGAGAGGCTCGGTGGGGTGACCCTGGCCACTCTTGGCTGCAGAGCTGCTGGTCTGAGCTGGAAACTGGCATCTCTTTTTTTTATTCTTCTTATGACTTTTTCTTCCCAGTGCCAGCTGCAGGAGCAGCATCCCCATCCTGGGACGAGCCAGGCAAAGCATCCCACACCAGGGCCAGCTTTGCTTTCCCCTTTCCTTCCTCCTCCAGAAAACAAAACAAAACAAAATAAAAACAAAACAACAACAAAAAAAAAAAACCAAATCAGATTATTTTTTGCAGCACTGGGAGGGTTTGGCTTTGTTTTGGTGTTTTCCCCC